>JARHVA010007100.1:645000-675000 GCA_037957365.1 Torreya grandis
ATAACCTTTTTATAACTCATTAGATTATTTTTATATGTTTAATATTCATTTGGATTACCTAATGTTTCATGCACCTCAAGAAACTTAGCTGATTTTCTCATTGTCTTCCTGTTGACTGAAACAATCTGCATACCCCTGCTTGTAGGTGACTGAGCTCATTTATGTATAGTCATGATTGTGGAGAGATTTTAAATGAACCTAATTTAGGTCACATAACCTAAATAATCATAGTATATTAATTTATATTCTCTTAACAAACATAAACTATGTTCTCTCTCTTAAACTGAGAAACTCAACCTGCCCATGTTTGTGTCATCTGATGTAGGTGTACTTTTGTGTGAATTAGTTTTTCAAAAAAATGTTTGGAATATAATTCAAAATTATATGGTAAATATAAAATTATGGTTCTAATATACTTATTTTTTAAACACACAAATACCTATAAACCTCACTCATTTCCAACCCAGTCAATCATCATGGCTGTAGATGCATTATCCATACAAGGGACACCTATAGGTTGTCTTGGGGGTTGCAAAGGCATATTCCAATCCTTTGTTAAAAAAATTGATTTATATTGGACTAATTATATCCAATTAACTATCCCAAATCATTTAAATTCCTTTATTTTTTCTTTTTAGGTGACAAAATTCCATTTGCATCACAAGCCTATAGGTGTTACTAAAGTTTTTAGTGTGTTTTAAGGCATACTTAAGATCCCAAACAACATATATTAAAATGTTATATGACGTAAAAACTTGGCATGGATATTGTATATGTTAGGGGATAAAATATAATCCAATCTATGTGAGTTATAATTTTGTGCAAACATGTCATGTAATATTCACAAAACCTATTGAATCTCTATTTTGTAATTTTGGGATAAAAGGCTTGAGTTTTTCTACTCATATGAGAAGGTGATCTATAACTTCACCTTGCCAAATAAAAATACAAAAAGGTTTTTCATGCTTAAAAAAACATGATATGACCCTAGGAAAGGATCAAATTCTTATTCTGACACTTCAAAATGACCTTTGACCTTCTGTCAAGACAACCTCTAGGTGGTTATATGGTGTGCAGGCAGCAAGTGGATTTAAGAAATGAGCATTGTTTTTGGAATTTTATTTGATATTATAATTTTTTAATGATGTAAATAATGAAGTTTTATTCACCTTATAACTTGGATGAGAGCCTAATAATTAACATTAACACCTCAAAAGGTTCCTTGATTCTCTGTCAAGTCACCTGTAGGTGCATCTTTTAGTATGCAGACATATTGTAAACATATGTTTCCAATGAGTATTATCTAAATATCAATGAGTTATAATTTAATATACATAAATATAAATGTTATTCACATATAAAAACACATTGATTAAGTTTTATACCTTATCTTCAACGTGAATGCATCCATGAGATCACTTGTACTTGCTCATTAATGGCTACCATAATATGAAAATTGCATATGACTACTATACTCATGGAGATTGTTTTAAAATATGAGATTTTAAGATGAAGGAAATAAAGATTAAATTTTGAAATATTATGGAGGACCTATTCTAACTCTTTGAAACCATGATCAAGCATGAGGATTCTAGAGATGGTGAGAAAACTGCCCACAACATAGACTGGACCAATTTACAAAATTGAGGCTATTAGATCATAAAAACGAATTTAAAATTGAAATAAATAATGGGAATAATTAGAGGACATTTTAAAAATAATCTCTAAAAAATATGAGCAACTGATTTGTATGGATCTATTCAAACCAATAGAAAACCGATGGGTTAGATAGATAAGTAGGCAATTTTAAGCAGTCCACTTCAAATGGATGGTTCATGAAGCAATTTTGTAAATTTATAAATATTATTATATTTATTTTAAGGTATATTAGTGTATAATATTCTCCCAAAATCATTTTATTTGTAACTACATGTGCTCCCCATCCTGAGTAAAAACATAAGTGTTACTTCAATCTGCCAAGAATAGCAAAAAATGTGTAGAATGGTTTTGGATTCAAAATCAATATTTTAGAAATAAAATAAAGAATTTAAATGAGATTTAGGAAGATGGAGAGATATTATATGGAATCCTCACATGCACTTCCCAAGGAGCTATACATGTGTTATTTTCTTCCTTTTCCTTAAGAAAACTGACTTTCTTTTGATTAACCTAAATATTTTCAGTTTTGTTCTTTATTTAAGACCTTTGTGGACACATGGGGCATGAAATAAAATTTTGACACTTTCACATTTCCAAAGAAACCGGTACAAAGCATTAAATGCACTATTTTTGACCCTTAAAATGACTCAAAACGGTAAATGGACCTAGAAACTAATTGACGAAAGCTAGTACAACATTAATTGACATAAAATGACCTATAACTCACCCCATTAAAAAATATTATACCCCATTATAGGTCTAAAAATCAAAATTTTAACTAGGGGTGACCTAATTTGACCTAAAAGTCAAATTTGGTCAATAAATTAGTGACTCATAGCGGTAGTATGCAAGTTATACTAACTAGACCAGTAGATTTATTAGCTCATTTGGCTTATGGAGTCATCTAAGGACTGAGAAAAATAATATACTTTTGACCATTGACTTCAAACCTTTGATCATGACAAGACATTAGTGACTACCTCAACCACACAAAGCAAAAGACACACACACACAAGGAACACACATGTGCTCTAAGCACTTAAGGAATTGGGAAATAACCTATTATGCACAAATAAAAACTAAAAATACCTCCTTTATTGGATCAAAAGGAAAACTTATTGAGTCATCTTCATGGTGAGATAAAATATAGTGCTAAGTATGTTTCTCTTTGGATTGAATGCTTTATGGACCAGACCTCTTCCTTGGCACTTCATTTGATCTGATCTCAAGTAGGTAATCCTTAAATAGGTCTCCAATGTAGATATATTCCTCTTGAACATGCTCACACACTTCATTTTTCTACCCACTCTTCATTTTATGGTCAACTTGTATCCCCTTAGTAGGCATGTCTCCAAGAGGACTGAATTCTTGTTCCTTAGAAGATTGAGGCCAATAGGAATTTGTTCCATTCTTCAAGAGATGATATGTTTCTCACAACTAATTTATAAGATTATATTCCATCTTGATGACTTCAAACATGTCATTATCAAAAGCATATTCTCCTTGGAAGGAAATATTTGATAGAATGCTTTTCCTTTGCATACTTACTTGTGTACCAATGTTGCCTTTTCCATCTTTGACCAGCTCATAACTTCCTTGAAGAGAAGTATAACCTGCCCCAATGATTTCAAACAAGTCATCTAAAGGCTGATCAATAACTTATCCATGTTCATCCATGATATCTTGAAAAGTGATGAAATAGTTTATGATCATTTCTTCCTCTTTGGAAAAGGGAAGACATCCTTCCTCATCAAACCAATCTAAAATCTCCACACAAGTAACCACCTCTTCATCTTTGATCAAATCATATTCAATAGATATTTCCTATATCTTTATTTCATGAGACTCTCCCAAGGCTACCACTTATTGAGGGATGGCTTGAAAGTGTTATCCCTTCTTGATACCACATTCCACTTCAAAAAATGGAGGCAAAAGCTTATGAATTACCATTTTATTCAGCAAAGGTAGTTCCTATGGTCATTTTCTCCTCATAAACACTCATGAGGTCTTCTTTATCAACCATGAATTGAGCATGTTCCTCTTCACTTGCCTCTCTCAAGATAGGTTCTTCAACACAAAGAAAATATTTTTCATCATCAACAAAGCAAAGAGATTCAACATAAGGACTTACCTTCTCTTCATCACTTAAGATCCCTTGATGGATTTCAAAATAAGCTTTAGCTATCATAATCTGATCTCTTTTGTCAAAAATTTCAAGATCTTGAACCTCCTTCATGGTGATGCCAAGTCTAGGCATCTTCAAATCATGTGATCTAGCCCAACAAGGCTACCAAGGAGGTAAGTTTTCTTCATGTAAGAGTTATATTTATTTATCAAACAGTTAATCCTCCCTTGGTTCTCACACCATAAGTCCATTAAGGCAAAGGATGACAGGGTAAGGATAATATGAACTAGTTGGTGGAGTTGGAATATAGTGCTCAATGTCAGATTGAGAATGCAAGGTAAGAGGCTCTTTGGGAAGTTATTGAGGAAGGGGAGATGGGGTGTGATTAGGAATAGGATCTTATTTTGGGTCTAAACATTCCATCTCATCTTGACTTACCAATCTCATATTTGCTTCTAATTCCTCTACTTGCTTGGCTAGGTTCTCTTGGAAAAGCTTCTCTTGAAGTTTATATGAATCATCATGGGGATAAGGATTACATGAAGGATTCCATGGAATAGAAGAGTCTTCTTGAGGAAGGGTGGGAGGGCTTTCAAAATATCAATTAAATTTTCCACTTCACACTCTTTGACAATGCTTCCATCTTCTTTCTTTCCCCACAACTCTACTATCTTGCTCTAACTTAGGACATTAGGATTAGATGTCTTCTGAATTTCACACTCTTGGTTAAGAATTTTCTCCTCCTTCTTTCCAAATGATTCCACTATTTTATTCCAAATTAGGACATTGGGATTATGAGTCTTTTTTGTGGTGGTGGGGATGAAATGTGGGAGGGCCATGAAGGCTTGAAATCCACTTCTTTTATTGCCAACATGGACTGTTGTAAATGCATATTAGCCAACTCAATTTGCCTATCAAGATTAGATTCAAACAAAAGGTTTCTTCTTTCAACTCTCCCATCCAACTAATTTGGAAAAGGATGACTTTGATGGGCTTGATTTGGTTCATGAGTAGGGGTTATGTATGGCTACTTTGAAACCTAGGAAAATGGATATGAAGGCTGATAGGTATGGTGAGGTTGCCTTTCATTAACTTCTAGCCTATTCTCTAAGGAAGATACTAAACCACTCACATCAAGCATCTCACTTGTGAGCCTTTCCTGATTTGCTCTCTCAATAGGTACCCATTATCTCTTGACTAACTATAATTCATTTCTTACCTTTTCAATGACCTAATTAGGAACTTATATACGACATACTTAATGTGTGTCAAGATTCAACATGTATCTCTTATAGCTCAAAAGTGCTTTCTTGAAGGTGAAAATGGGCTGATTAGAGAAAGGACTAGGTTGACTAGGATGGGTAAACCATTGAGAAGGTTGGTTATAAGACTGATACAACTCATGATAGGGTTGAATATGGTCATATTGGGACTGATAATGATCATAAAAATATTTAATAATAACTTTTTCATATTGATAGGGAATGGGACAAGATGGACATGTTTCACCAACTTGTAGAGAACAAAACTCAAATCCAAGGTCATCCATGAAACTTCATTAGGAAGTAGGAACATAATAAAAGGTTATCAACAATCCCCAAATGCATTACTAGGGCTACTTGACTAGGTAATGTATCTTTGGAGTCACCATTGATGCTTTGAAAGATGCCTCTAAAGGCTGATGTGTTGAAGGACAACACCAAAAATCCTCTAACCCTTAGAAAAAGAGTCCCATTGGGCATGCCAAAAACTATTCTCACTTATATTTTTACCCTTTGAGGACATTAAAATTTCTCCTCATCCAAGTAGTGCAATGGAATCACATCTAGGTTTGTGGGTAGCCTAAGGAATGAGGTGAGTCTCTAGATAGGGATAGTTCCCTTGATGTACCTCTTAGGATTGGACCGACAACAAAACTTTGTGGTGAAAAGGGAGAAATATAACTAAAATAAAATCTAAACTAAGGAGGTGATACACTAAATCAATTTGATTACTTCCAACCAGTTGCATTCTACACTTGAGACCAAGAAACAAACAAAAAACACACTCTTTCAATCTTCATCTTCTCACATCAATGCTACATTGTGAGTCATGGATGAATGTGTAAACCTAGGAGGAATATAAAAGATTCATTTCATGTTACTAATGAAAATACTAAATCACTCAAAATTTCACATCCCTTAGAACAATTCACATGACTTGCAAGAAGAAGTTTTCCAACTGTAAACAAGGTGAAAGAATGAGACCACATGCTAGGAATCCATAGTCTTCACTAAACAAGATTAAATATTCAAGTGGAACATGATTATGATAATTCATGAAGAGGTAAAACTTAGTCTTTTTATTGATCAAAAGGTATAAAAATGAGCAGGACTTTGACATACTCAGGTAGAGAATCCATACAAAACCAAAAAGGCTAGTTCTTATAGAACTTGTGTGAGAGAGAGAAAATGGGAAGTCCAAGGGTCATAAGGATACTTTTAAAGCTGATCCAAGGATTTAATTTAGCATGTGAGAATAACATGGGATTAACCATGTAAGGTTTGGAGGTCCAAGTGTCCATATAAGTCATCAAAGTTATGCAAAGTGGCACACAACTCCTCCTTTTGCACAGAAAAATTACATTCATGATTGGGCCTATTTGAACATCTTGTAACTGATTATGAGTAGTAAAAGTGATTGGAATGGAAGGGGAGGCTCTCATACATGCCTCTCCATGCATTTTTTTCATTCTTGGTCTTATTGAATCACCTAGAAAAGAGCCATCATCACCTACACTCTAGGAAACCTCATTCTCATGTACCTTGCACACTTGGCTTCTAAATTGGCTTTAGTTGATCATGAAATCCCATGGGAGGTAGTGAATGACAAGTGTCAAGACCATCCATGGCCTTGAAAGCATCATAAAATATTTAAAAACATCCCACTTGAAGTTTTCCATCTTCTTAACTATCTTGTCCAATATGTAAGATTTTTTTTAGAATTTTTTTTATGGCATAAAATGAAAATGAAGAGTTATTATAAGTGTCAATTTCTCTCCCAAACTTGGTTTCATCTCATAACTCCTCATGTAGCCTACAAAACACACAAAATAGTGAGAAAAATCTTGTTTATACCTCCATCCGTATGAGTTCCTATATCTAGCTAGCATGTGAGGGAGATTGAGTAAGTCCTATTCAATTTAAAATATGTTTCATAGCCCAACTATGCCATTTTATTGCATCTCTAACTTTATTTCTTTGAACTAATCTAGGCTGAGTGTTTGCAAGGGTTTTAGACTTATTTTTGGTCTTAAGTATGATTTATAAAACCTTTATGTCCAAGCTACCAAAAAATTCCACAAAATAGATCTTGGGGGACCCTATTAACATGTATAAATGTCTTGGACTCCCATACAAATCCTCAAGAAAGATATGAGTACTTGAAACTGGCCTATCACGCTTGTTTTCTTTCATTCCTACATGATGAGTTGTTTTTTAGCTCAAAAAGGTTCTCTCCTTGGTTTTATATGCACACAAATCACTTGGAAAATTCAGTATATAACCCAATAACATTACCCAACAACTTTATATGTTCACTTCATGCTAAAAATGAGAAAGCCCCTCAAAATGGACATAGGCTTGTTTTAAGTATAAGCCCAAAATGGACTTGTTTAGCATTTACATACACTCCATTACATCAAAAATATTTATTATATCCCAATGAAAATTCTTAAATAAGTTGGAATGCCTCTCTAAGGCTAGAAGTGACCTTGATCGCTTTGGCCAAAATCTTGCCATTAAGGCTTGACTGCAACTGTTGGTGTGTAGGGTGCCCTGTTTGATTTACGTATTTATTACTTGGTTATTTATGTTATTAAAATGTGTTCAAACATAATAAACATCATTTAAATCTTCAAACAACTCCTGATCCATCCTCTTACCTATCTTCTCTTAGACTACCAGTTTCATGTACAAAAAGAGTGCCCTTTGTCTGAGACAAAATAGAGGGCACTACCCTATATTCCTAGACCAAAGTGGACATATGAGGGTATTAACCATGTGACAAGGGTAATATACACAAAATATGTTCCCCTGAATCCAATCATAGGACCCTTAGCTGACGAAAACTTCCAAAATAGATTAGTAAAAGCATTGTTTGTAGGGTTTATGTGGATAAACTGATCCTTGCTTGCTTAGGACTTTTTCTTAATTCAATAATCACTGTGATAATGATACGAGATTATCTTAGCCATGGTGAATTTTTCTTATTTTTACTCTTCACTAAAAAACTTCATATATTCTTTAAATTCACCTTGAACTCTTGGAATGAGTCTTTGTGAATGCTTACTAGGACACCTTATTTCCTAACCCTATTGTAGGTGATTGATGCATATTCAAACTTTTAATAAAAGTTAAATATCCTTTTTCAAACTAATTAGAGTATTTTGATAAGGTTAAGGTTTTATTGTCTTACCTAATGTTTCATCCACCTCAAGAAACTCAGTTGATTTGCTCATTGTTTGCTTACTGACTGAGACAGTCTGCATACCCCTACCTGTAGGTGATTGAGATCATTTAGGGATAGTCATGATTATGGATATATTATCCATGAACATAATTTAGGTCACATAACCTCCATACTAATACTATATTTATTTATATGCTCTTAAAAAATACAAACTTTGTTCTCTTTCTTAGATTGCGAAACTCAACCTGCCCCTGTTTGTGTCATCTATTGTATGTGTACTTTTATGTGAATTAGGTTTTCCATAGAATTTTTTGAGTATAATTCAAATGTATATGGTCAAAATATAATTATGGAACTAATCTATTAGTGTTTGAAATACACCAACACCTAGAAACCTCACCTCACTGCCAACCCACTCAATCATCATGGTTGTTGATGGATTACCTATAAAAGGGACACCTGTAGGTTATCTTGGGGGTTGTAAAGGCATATTCCAATATTTTATTTAAAAATTTGATTTATATTGGACTCATTATATCCAATCAACTATCCCAAATTGTGGACATTCCTTCAATGTTGCTTTCTAGGTGACAAAAGGCCATTTGCATCTACAAGCCTGTAGATGTTGCTGAAGTTTTTAGTGTGTTTTAAGGCCCATTTGAGATCTCAAACAAGATATCTTCCAATGCTATCTGACCTCCAAACATGGCATGGATATTGTTTATGTTATGGGATATAATATCATCCAATATATATGCTTTAAAATTATGTGCAAATGTGACATGTAATATTCACAAAACCTATTGGATCTCTATTTTGCAATTTTGAAACAAAAGCCCTGAGTTTGTCTACTCATAATAAAAAGTGATATATACCTTCAAATTTCCAAATAAAAATTGTAAAATGTCTATAACTATTCAAAAAACATGATATGACCAAAATAAAGGATAAAATGATTATCCCAACACTTCAAAATGACCTTTGACCTTCTATCAAGACCAACTATAGGTGGTTATATGGTGTGCAGCTAGCAAATGGATTTAATAAATGAGCATTATTTTTGGTCTTATGTTTGATATTATAAATTTTAAAGGATTTAAATAATGAAGTTTTATTCACCTTATAACTTATATGAGAACATAATAATTAACATTAACACCTCAAAAGGTTCCTTGACTCTCTGCTAAGTCACTTGTAGGTGAATCTTTTAGTATGCAGACAAACTGTGAACATATGTTTCCAATGAGTATTATATATCTATAAATTAGTTATAAATTAATATATATAGATAAAAATGTTATTTACATCTCAAAACATCTGAAATAAGTGTTATACTTATCTTCAATGTGAATGCATCCATGAGATCACCTGTATTTGCTCATTGATGGTCGTTAGACTATGAAAATTGCATATGGATACTATACTCATGGAGATTGTTTTATAATATGAGATTTTAAGATTAAGGAAATAAATATTAAATTTTGAAACATTCTAAAGGATGTATGCTAACTCTCTGAAACCATGATCAAGCATGAGGATTCTAGAGATGGTGAGAAAACTGCCCACAACATAGACTGGACCAGTTTACAAACTTGAGGCTATTATCTCATCAAAAAAAAAATGAAAACTGAAATTAATAATGGTAATAAATACAAAAAAATTTCACAATAATATATATAAAATATGAGATATTGGTTTGTACTGATCTATTCAAACCAAGATAAAACTGATGGGGTGCACAGATAAGCAGACAATTTTGAACAATCTACTTCAAATGGATGGTTCATCAAGCAAAGTTGGAAATTTATAAAATTATTATATGTATGTTAATTTATATTATTTAATAATAATCTCCCAAAATCATTTTTTATGAAACTACCCGTGCTTCCTGTATTGAGCAAAAACTTGAGTGTCACTTTAATCTGCCAAGAAGAACAAGAAATGTGCAAAATAGTTTTGGCTTCAAAATGACTATTTAAAAAAAATGAAATCACATAAATGAGATTTTTGAATATTTATGGAAGTTATATGGCCTCATCACATGTGGCACACTTCCCAAAGAGCCATACATGTGTCATTTTCTTCCTTTTCTTTAGGAAAATTAACATTCTTCTGATGAACTTACAATTTTTTAGTTTTTTCAATTAACTAAGACTTTTGTGGACACATGGGGCATAAAATCACATTTTTACACTTGAAAATTTCCAAAGGAACCCATACAAAGCATTAAATGCACTATTTTTGACCCTTAAAATGACCCAAAATGGTAAACAGACATAGAAACTAATTGAACAAATCTAGTAAAACATTAATTGACATAAATTGACCTTTAAATCACCTCATGAAAAAATATTATACCCCCTTATAGGCATAGAAAATTTTTTTTTAATGAGGGGTGTCCTAATTTGACCTAAAAGTCAAATTTGGTTAACTGCTATGGAAGAGGAGCATAGTTCCTTATTGATGAACAACACTTGAAAATTCAATCCTCTTCCTAAGAGATTAAAAAATGTTCGATGTAGGTGGATCTCAAAAATAAAATTTATAGTATATATGTCTATAGATAATTTCAAAGCATGTTTGGTAACAAAGGGTTTTTTTTAGGTACCTAGAATTATCTATACCAAGACATTTGCCTCGGTTACCAAAATAAACTCAATCTGATTCACTCTTGTCATTATTTTAGCACATCACTGATTGTTCATCAGATGGATGTGAATATTACCTTTCTTCATGGTGACATAAAAGAAGAAATATACATGGAGCAACCACAAAGATGTGTGGAATATTCCTCTTGAGTTTTCAAGCTTCAAAATTCTATCTATGGCCTCAAACAAGTTCGTTGAGATTATAATGCCAAGATGGACTTATTTGTTCTTTTGAATGGGTTCACTAGATGCCATTATGATTTTAATGTCTAAATTTTAAGTTAGGATGGTTAACTATTGATTATAGTTTTCTATGTGGATGACTTATTGATCATAGCGAGTTCTTCATCCACCATCACAATAGTGAAAAATATTTTGTTTAACATGATTCACTATGGAGTAGGCATCAATGTCACCTTGATTGGTTATACAAATTTATATTGGGATGATGATATTCAAAATCATAAGTCTACTTCAAGATAAACTATCTCCCTTGGTTTAGGTTAGATTTTTTGGTTAAGGAAAAAAAATGTTATTACTTTATCTTCTATAAATTAAGAATATAGAGGAGCTATTAATGCTATGATTGAGGTTATTTCTCTTTAGGGGATTCTCAGTATGTTTAGCATCTAGTTTTAATGATGAATAATCATCTTCTTTAACAATCAAAGCACAATCTAGATCTGTATGAACTCAATCTTCCATCAAAAGACCAAGCATATCAAGACTCACATACATTTTTTTTGGGAGCTCATCTATGAGCAAGTCATTGATCTCCATTATATATAGATAATGGATCAAATTAGTGATATATTCACAAAACTTTTCATTGAGAGTAAATTTTTTATGTGGGCTCTTCTTACAGCTCAAACTTCTTCCTCTTTTATGGGGATCATCTCCATGTACTTGGATACCTCATAAAGCCTTTATGTTGGGATCCAATTCTTCTACCCACCTAAACTACGCTTAAAGAGGATGTTAGTGTAGAAATTTTACAACTATTTGATTTTACCTACATGATCTAATCAACTTACTTAGGTTAATAACATGTCATTAAGGAAAATGCACTTTAAGTCATTTTATAATTTTGAGTTGACTTAATTACCTTTTTGGGTGACTTAATTCCTAACTATATAATGTACATTACTATGTACTTTTTGGATAATCATGCTAATACAAATATTTGGTTGTAAAGACAAGCTTCTTCCATTTCGAGTTATTCTTGAAATTTCACTACTCCATCAAGTTCAACTTCATCTATTAGATCATATCTAGACCAATCCTCAAGTGTTTACCACTTTGACACCTTAGTGGCAAAAATAGTAAACAATAATTATTGAAATCGATTTGACAAATAATGGAAAATGCGATATATAAAAAATATATAAAAGTGACACTCGATGATTAATTATAAATTATGGAATTGGTTTTGGAATTTGTATACCTATATCTACATGTGTGTGAAATATGGAGTTCTAGATCAATAGGAGTAGAAACAACAATAGATGACTAACCTAAGAGTAATTAATGTTATGCCTCGGTGCTTAATGACTATGTTTTGGGTGAAAAATATATATTTCACACCTTTTTGGATTCTATGTTTTTCTATTTCACTTCATAGTATGATTCTATACAAGGTTGCATTGGCCCTTTATAGAGTTAGTAGGTTGAACTCTCTCATTCTTATATTCAATCCTCTTAACTTGATCTGTAACAACAATAATTATAAAAGGATAATGGAAGAAGAAGTTTGGTCAAAATTCCATAATGGAT
Organism: Torreya grandis; assembly: GCA_037957365.1. NCBI lineage: Eukaryota > Viridiplantae > Streptophyta > Pinopsida > Cupressales > Taxaceae > Torreya > Torreya grandis. Next base: position 657,655 of record JARHVA010007100.1, read on the forward strand.
TTTTAACTAATACCATGCATGCTCGAACTAGAATCCTCATACTTCTTCTAAAATGTGAAAGGATAAATCGAGTGAGGATTTTTTTTCCTCCTCTTACCTAGGTGGTGATGCAATTACATTTTCTTTTTCCTTGCCTTGTTTTCATATATAAGATGTAATAGAAACTTTGATGCAAGTCCACAAGAAATAATAAATCAATGTAGAGTGTGCCTAAGATTGACAAAAAATCTTTTTGGAAACTCTTTAAGAAGCTTCCATCTTTTTAAATGCTCCTAGATGATTTTTATATATAGGTTTCTTATGTTGAATTAAAGACCTATTGGCACATAAAAGCTAACTAATGAAATGAAAAATACATACACATGGATCAAAACATTGAAGAAACACATCAATGATCCAAATGGTCTACGAAATTAGAGAATACATCTAGTTGGTGTGCCTATCTAATATACCTAGGGAAAAATAAGCAAGATTGACAAATATGTCACAAAGGAAGAAATAGAGGCAACCATGGAAAATAGGTTTATAGTAACAAAATGAATAAGATAAAAATAGAAATAGAGGAATAAAGGATTGCAAGATCACATAGAGAATAAAAAGAGAGACAAAAAAAATAAAACAAGTGACAATAAGCTTCCAATATGAACTGATAAATTATATGTACAAAATAGAACTGAAAACATTACAATAAGATGCCTTATACCAAAATTAGGAGTACAACTTACAGGTTAAGTTTCAAGATGCCAAAGAAAAATTGCGTATCTTCAAAACTTTATTGTCAATTACATTTTTGTATCTATTTGAGATTTGTGGACTTGGAATTTGAAGTACGAATTTTGATGGGGTAGATAGAGTTCTCACTTCAATGTTATCCAAAAAATTGTTGGAAAAACAAACGATTCCACATGCAATTATTATTTTTTTATTTTGAAATCCATCCTCTTCATATTTCAATTCTTTTTATTGTAGTTATGTTGCTTCATAGATTAATATGTATGGGAGATACAACAATTGGACATAGTAGATATCCATTCAATATTCTTCAGTATCTGTGAAGTTATGCAAACAAGGGATCAAAACACTTGGTATACTCAATGCACATAATTCCTATAGAGAATTGGTAAATTTGTATCAATTGTCTACGTCCTAAAACTTTTTCTATTAATGCTTTACATATGTTGAAAAGAGATATTCATCGAGTTTGTGTCATAGATGAGATATATAAATCTTACATAAAATTAACCTAAACAAAACCATTGGAATCATTGTCAAAAAAAATGCATCACTACTTGAAGTAATATATTTAAATAAAAGAACACTTTAATGGTAGCAAGAACTTGGGGTGGGGCTGCCTATGCTACCTCCTATATGGAGAAATCAGATCACGTTCTTTAGTTTTTCATATTTTAAAGGGCTGTTTTAATGGCAGTTAGAACTTGGAACTTGGTGTTAGATGAGATAACATTACTATTTGTTTTAAAAGGTTGGTATGAATGGTAGTTGAAACTTGGAAGTTGGAGTTGGTGTGCCCATGCAACCTTCTTCTTGTATGAGAATATGATAGGATTCCTCATAACATAAGTACTATCAATTGAATTTAATTGTTTTATATTTTTAAGTAATGAATCTTTTTATAAGAAAATGGCATTTAAATGTATTAGAACCTGGTTTAATATGATAAGGAAGATGGAGTAATTATTAGATGGAATCTAAAAATTGTGATATTTGTTATGAAGGGAACTCTAATTATTATTTGTATAATATTTATTTATTTGAAAAAAAAAAAAATCAAGCACTTTTCTTCTAAACAATCTAATATTTTATTATTTATCTTATAACTAATAAATAAAATAAAATTTTATATTCAAAATATTATTTATTTATAAAAATTTATTGAATCATATATTTTTTAATAAAATATATCTTAAATTTAAATATATAAAATTTTATGTAGAATATCATATCTTTATGTTATTTTTTTATGTGCAAGCAAGTTAACATAAACATCTACATTTACATTGAATAATGTATATATACATATTAATAAATATAATGTTGTTTTAATTTTAAATATTGGCTCAACTTTACAATACAATTAGGCAAAGTGAGAATGAAGAGCTAGCCTTGCTTCTCCATCTTCCTCTCTTAGCCCAGAATAGGTCAATAATGGGCATAAGAAGGGCACCATGATAGTAGCAGGATTAGAAAGTGCTAACAGACATCTGAGATGAATTTTGAACTAGGTAGCTTCCTTGAGAGCAGGGAGAATTGAAAAAAAAGTAGTGTTTTAAAAAAATAAAAATAAAAAAAATAAACATGAATATCTACAGCTCCACACCTGAGCTCTCCTTTACACTGTAAGTTATTAAACTCTGAAATAAAATCATAGGTATTGATGAGGAATATTTGTTAGTGTTATTTTTTAAGTGTATGCATATTTTTTTATGATGGGCATTGTTGGTCAGACAAGTAGCATAGAGGGAAAAGGAGACATGATTGGCAACAGCGGTGGAGAGTCTTAGCTTGGGAAACAGAAGGATGAGGAGATATGAGAGCAGGTCCGGAAGAGAATGAATCTGGTGATGAGCTAGAAGATAAACATCCCAAGAATAAATGTTATCACATGCATACCCCTAGGAAGATTCAGGAAATGAATCGTATGACGTCACTGCATTAACTAATTCAACATCTCTCATCTGTTAAGAATTATTGTTGTATTACTATTTTTCAGCTTGTTTTAATTTTGCGCATTTTACAGACTTTTCAAACAGTTCCCTTTTCTAGATGACAAGCATAGACAGAATCGGAGAAAACAATTAGGGATTGCACCACGATAGATGAAAGGATGTTGGGATTAAGAAAATGACCTAATGACTATTATAAATATGGAAATATTTACTGGGAAAAGGTTTTATTTTTTATCCCTTTAATATGACTATTATACATCTTTCATTTTGTTTTTGAAATTCAAACTCATGATGAAGATTTAATATTGTATGTTGATAAGGAAATATAAAGTTCTGAAGCAGCCCTTTTTAGTTGTTTTTATTATAACTGCAATTTATTGTATTACAAACCTTATTTATTTCATTTTGTCCTACAAATCGTTTTAGTGTCTTCATGTCGAAATTACTGCTTATGTCATAATGTATGATATTTAGAGACCCAGAAGATCATTATCATTATTGGTTCATTTTACAGTGCCAGGTTGTTAGAAAGAAGGATTCAAGAAGATCACTGCCATGAAGAATCTTTGGAAGTCCCATGTCCTGAGCATTATAAAAATTGTTCCAAATGAAAAAAAAAAGGTGCATCATATGGAGTGGGATGATGTAAAAAGGTTTCCGAAGTTGTTGCTTAGAGAAGATATGTCCGGTGAAAGTAAAGGAGTTGGTGCAGTCTTGGCTTTGTCCAATGCATAACCTGCAAGGCTTGGATGTATCAGCTAGTCTCTAATGCTTGCTTGTCCCTTATGGCTAACACGGAGGACACCCATGTTCCTCTCATCCTAGACATGAGGTAAAAATAGGACTAAAAAGCAACAAATTTAAGTTATTATTCATAGATCAGGACAATATGGACGAGAAATTTGATTTGATATTTTCCTTGATATACATAAGGACGATGTATGTCTCATACCATTCAAATAAATGATCTTCTAATCTTGAGCACACTGTAAAAGTATGGAAAGCCTGAAACAGGTGAAGAAGTGGTGGTTGCCGATTCCGAAGTTACCTCTGAGTGGGATTTTAGATGAAGCAGGGAAAAAAAAAATTTACCTAAGGGTTTGTATAAAGTTATAAACCAAATCTTCAAAGCCCACACCTCTGAAGAAATATGTGATTCCACCTTCAATCTAAACTGCAAAGGGGCCTTCCTCTATTGCATAAAATCAACCAATAAGCTTGTCAAAATGCTATAAGGGCCGAACGCTACAGGGACCGCATAATCTCCTTGGTGTTAGGATCATTGCTGAGATATGGAGCGTATGCAACTAATAAGTTTGTTATGAAGGCTATGACCAAAAACTTGTAATCACCTAAGCAGTCATTGTAGTACCTTTAAAGTTAATTAACACTTGCAGACATCTTCCATAATGATCTATGCAATGTTTATTAATAACTCCTACCTTCTTTATTACTTTCTTGCCTCTGTATATTTCTGTATATTTCTTTATGACATTAAAAACAATGGCTATATATTTTTTCAATTAATGGTTCCATTCTTAAAAAAAAATTAAAAATAAAATAAAATTATACATAAACGTCAATATATAAAATAATATGTAAATGATATTTTAATATAAACATAATAACATGGTTTCTGACAAAGTCTAACTACATCTCATTTCATTTGTTCAAGGTATGAAGACTCTCAACCACCTAAATGTGAAAATGGTATGATAAAGTTGCATTGTGTAGATTATGTGGATCTTCAAATTTCAGAATCCCAATTATTGGTTCCTTCACTCTTTTATATATGTGTGTGTTGTGTTGACATTATATATATATATATATATATATTTGTGTTGTGTTGACATTAATTTTGGTGAAAATGGTATGATAAAGTTGCATTGTGTAGATTATGTGGATCTTCAAATTTCAGAATTCCAACTATTGGTTCTTTCACTCTTATGTGTGTGTGTGTGTGTGTGTTGTGTTGACATTAATGTTGGTAGATTGTAGTGTTATTTTTTGTCTTAAAAATATTTACTATTATTATTGTTGTTGTTGTTGTTGTTGAAGTCAGGGGGCCATTTATCAATCATGAATAAAAATTGAAAAAATAAATAAATAATAGAATAATTAATCAAAGTAATCTGTAATCAATTTAAAATAATACTTTTTAAATTATTTTATCTATTTTTAAAATATATAAAATATTTAGAATACTTTTATATTATTTTAAAGATATTTCTTCATATTTTATAAATATATTGAAGATATTTGAATTAACTCTAGTCTTTTTCATATAAGTTTTTGTTCTTATAGTTCTTTATCTATAGATTATTGTAATTATTTTTTTAATATTAAAAATTTTCCTTCTATTTTTATTTAGATAATGTTTTTATGTGTTTTATTTTTCATGGTACATAGATTAAATACAATTACTGAATAAAAGAGTTTTTATTTAGTTATAAAAACTTATTGATGTTTAAGTACAAGCCTATCATGTTTGAATTAATAATCTAATGGCACACAAAAATTGACCAAGAAAAGATAAAAGAGTAACATACTAATTGTGCAATATAAACATATCTAATAAGAAATATTTAAATTAATGATCAAATAATATTATTTATAAAAAGGTTATGTTGTACATGATAAAAAGAATGAGCAAGCAAAATATTTATTTATGAATTATTACTTTTTATTATATCTATAGTAGCTTTCTAAGCAAGGTTAGTCAAATTGAAAGAATATCATCCTAGTTCTATCGCTTTTCTATGTTTATGTTATTTGAAATGATTTTTAATAACGAGAATTTTCATCTTATCAAAATAGATGGAACGCTTAGTATTACAGGGGTGTTTAGCTAATGCAGAGTTATATTTATTCTCTAGATGAGAATCAATAATGTGTTCTTTGATCCTTATCTTGATCCACCTTCCAATTTCTACAATGTAGGGGGGCCCACAAGAACACTCAATCTTGTATACTCCACTATTTGACCATGGTTCTACTTGATCCTTAATAGTATTTACATGATTTTTTAATTCATTTATTGATAACAATGTGGTTTGGATGTTATGCCATTTAAGTATTTTTGCAAACTTGTTGAAAACCCCTTTTATATATGGTAAGAAAGCTACTGATTTTGTCATTAGAAGGTTTGCTAGAAGTTTCTTATTGTGATTATCTCTTGCTTATTTCAAAACCCTAGTAATTTTTTTTCCATTGTAACTGTTATTTTGAGAAGTTTTTTTTAGATGTTCATTTTCTAAATTGTTTTCATCACAATTCTAAATGCTTGCAACTAGAGAATTTTCTCTTTTAAATTCTTATTTTTAATGCAAACAAATGGAATATACTTTTCTTCCAATTATTATTGAACATGTACATGGTGTGAAATTTTTGAAAGATATAATTATCCACAATAGAAGTACACAACCTTTGGTAGATTACAACAATCAAGGTAAATGCACAATGCATTTTCCCTTGGAAAAAATATCTTAAGCTAAACCATTTCATCACACAATTCGAGCAATGGTGAATAAAATTCGCATATGAAAACATATTTTCATATAAGAATAAAAAAGGTGTCATTTATACATTCAACGCCATGATTCACATCTTTATTTCAAAGCATATGAAATTAAGATGGGGTGTAAGCCTTGATAATTTTATTCAAGTAGATATTCCTCAGTAACTTGATATTCAATGTAGTCAGCGTAATGATACAAGACATTGATATGAAATGTAGAAGAGGAGAGGGTATGCAACCACATGAATGCACACAATCATGCTTTTGAAATTTTAATATTTTTACTAGTTTTTCCTTTCTTGATAGAGCTTGATATGGATTATTTTGATATTTTTGTTGATCTTGGCAAATGGCATTTCACTTAATACATATCTAATTTTTCATTATATTTAGTACTAAAATATTCCAAAAATGACTCGAGATACCTAATCTTTTAAGCAGGATAATGAATTTGTCCAAAATTGTAGAATAGACCTTCTATGTAACATATGTATTCTTCTAATCTACACATATCGCAAATTTGGACTTTCATGAACTTGATCTTGTTCATTTCAATATCATTATCCCATCTAAAAACAAACTCACTAATTAAAATATTTGATAGAGCTATGATAGGTTGATCACAATTGAAAATATGAAGTTGAGTATTTGGATACAACATATCTCATCATTTTCTAACTATGCCAATAAATCCATTCACAATACTTTATGTGACATCTCTAGGATTTCATCTATATAATATAACCTAAGAGCTTTCTCGTGCTAACATAGCATGAATAACTTCTTTTATTTTATCACAGGTTTCATAGTAAAACTTTCATAAAAAGGGTTGTAAATTTAATGTTCTCATTTGACATTCAAGAAGTGTCTAATTAGATGAGTTCCCATAAATATAAATGGATTCTTAGTCATGGTCAAATCTATTTTACATATACCTACTTGAAATGGCTTATCAGCAATAGATTTAATTTTTGACAATATTTTAACTTTTTTTTAAATTTTTTTTACCTCTTTCCAAGAGTTGAAATAAACTTGATCTAACAAACTAGGAGGTTTTGGGTTTTCTATTTCCTCCTTATGAGAGGATTCTCTAAGAAAGTATTTAACATCTCTAAATTTTTTTTGAAGAATATCAAGGATTTTGATATTTTTGGAGACTTTTCTACCACAACTCTTTTAATTCTATTAGTCATGTTTATGATCTAGCTAACTTCCTTATTCATGTTATCTTGATTTTGAATAAGGAAACCAATCTTAGGAACTTGCAAATGTAGTTTTGTTCCTATGTCATTGATTCTTGTACTTATTTGGCCATTCAACTTAGAAATCTTCTATTTAGAGTTTGATATATTTTTCTTGGTTTGCTTCTATTATTGGCTTATGACTTTTATTATTTGATGAGCATTAGTTTGAATATTGGTAGGCACCGAATCTTGAAGATGACCAATAGTTTAAATGAGCTTTCCCTTAGTAAAAATCAATTTTTTTTAACATCTTATTTGCTTAATCCAAGTATTTTTGAATATCTGAAATCCTATTATTGGTGTATTTAGTATCCAAATTATTTCAATTCACTAGTCATACATTAGGAGTCTGATCTAAATTTTTATCATTTTATCTGAGATAATGTATATGTGCTTCGTATTTACCATCAGGGGAGGATTGATTAAAATTAAAAGTTTTTAAGAAATCTTTCTCAATATAAGATTCATCACCTAGATGGGTTGTCCATACATGATCCTTTTCCTCTTATTTTTTTGTCTCAAAAGAAGTTCCTTCTATCAGAGTATTCTTTGGTTTATCCAAAGTTATTTATTTTTGACAAATAGATCTAGAGTCTGTTGATCATAGACTACTCTTTTCCTTGATATCATATTTACTGAGTGATCTAAGATATTTTTATAGTCTATATAGAATATAGTATTTATTTGGGGATCGTGAATTCTTTTAAGATAAAGACATATGTGATTTGAGGTAGATCCTATGCTCTATTGATAATCTTTTAATTTCGATTTTGATTGAGCAAAACATATGATAGACTTGTCTGTAAGTCTTTCACATAGCTGACATAGGATAAAGATTTACAATGTTTTTACACAAAATCTGTATTCACTATCCATTTGTTAGGAATATTTAGTTCTAACCATTAAATTGTTTCATTGGGAATAATCTAGTTATTGTCATTAAAATGACATACCATGTTTTTGCCTTATGTAAGACCATGATTATTAATGGGACTTAACATATTGATGAGGTGATACATGACAGTATATTGGATGGCTAGAGGACAGAGACAATCAATCATTTTTAGAAAGAGTTTCAGAACCTTGTTTACATTTGACCCTTCATGAATTACTATATAATAATTGGGATAGTATGTAAAATAGATAGGGTTATCATGCAAGTCAGTTTGGATAACAATATTAAGACAAGTAGATATAGTAGTATGATAATTATATAAGGCAAAAATAGGAAGAGTAACATTGAGACCTCTTCTAAACAATAGAAATATTCTAACAGAAACAACTCCTATATGAATAAATTTATACTTATGTCTGAAAATTAAATTAAACACTTAAAGATTTAACATACATATAAGTATGTTTATGTAAGAATTGTTGCTGATAAGAGTCTTTCTATTTTTCTAAGAAGTGTCAATGCTAGTCTTCTTGTTTGTGCCATAGATAATAGTCATACTACTTTCTCTATTTTTATTAACACTGCTATCCAAACTAATTTACATGATGATCCTATTTACTTTACATACTATCCCAATTATCCTATAGAAACTCACAAAGTGTCAAATATGAACAAGGTTCTAAAAGTATTTTTACAAATCCAAGGGTCTTATATGATTGAGGATTCAAGTCTTCTTACCATTTAATATAAATTCATGTATCGCCTTACCAATATGCTAACTCATGTTGTTAAACATGGTCCTACATAAGAAAAAAAGTTGGGTGTTATACTAATGATAATTTTTAGATTGTCCCAACTTCTTACATTACTCTGTAAATACGATATCAATAAAAGGAGTAGTCTATGATCAATAGACTTTGGATCTTTTTGATAAAAGCAAATAACTTTTAGATAAACAAAATAATATTCTAATGAAATAAATTATTTTAAGACAAATAAATGTTAGAAACTAGAGTTAATTTCTCCACTTCCTATTCTGCCTCCCTTATACACACTATTTGCATGAGTCCCTATTTCAGTCTTAGCTTAGTTTGCATGATCATCTACTTAAGTTATCTCAGTTTGCATGGAGAACTGTCAGTTTAACACTAGTTTATTTCTAGGCATTGTTTATCTTTCAAATTTTATTAATGTAGACCTGTTCATAGTTATTGCAAGGAGAAAATAATAAGATTAAAATTTCTTTTTGATTGTCGTAGCAATATGGAATCTGCGTCTATTTTTTATTTTTAGTTATTTTTTTCTTTCTATCTTACCTTCAAATTGGTATCAAAGCCAAGGAGAAGAGCCAAAAAAGTTTGAGAGAGTCTGAGCCTTTGTCATGGTAGAAGAGCTTGGTGCACTCGATGTAGGGAAGGAGAAGTACGATGTAGCAAATCCACAAAGCCAACCTATAGTAAAGAAGATGTAGACCTGGAAATAGAAGTTGAGTGACTTAGGTAAGGTAATCGATGCAGCTAGCACGTGTGAAAATAACAACCTTCATTTACCTAGTCCACACATTGGGAAGCTACAATCATTTGTTAGAAATTGGAAGCCCTACGACCTAAGCAAATAGGGAGAAGAGCCCTGTGACCTGAGTGAATAGGGAGAAGGCCCTGCGACTTGAGTGATGCAGTAGTAGAAGAATGGTTGACACCTTCATAGCTATGTAGCAAGAACTTGCCAATACAGTGATGCCTAGAGTCTACTAAGAAGGATGCTCCTGGCCTATTGGTCTTCCATGCTCCTTTCTATTGTTGTTTGCCTTCAACCCTCCTTGCAAAAATGCTGTCACCCTTGGTCCCAGCCATATCCAAATTTTGTAAGCTATAAAAACACATTGGAGGATTGAAAATATAGACAAATTGTAGCTGTTGTTCATTGTGGTCTTTCAACTTGAGACATGGAAATAAACAACATCATTTCTCAGCTCTAGATTCCCATTTTTAATGGTAAGAATTATGATTTTTGGGCAATTAAAATGAGAACATTGTTTTATTCAGAAGATGTTTAGGATTTGGTAGAAAATGGATTTGTAGAACCACAGGATGAGGCTACCCATCATGCATTAACTTGAGCACAAAAGGAAGAGCTTAAATAAAATAAGAAAAAGGATGCAAAAGCTATATTCCTAATCCAACAGGTAATGGATGAATCCATTTTTTCTAGAGTTGTAGCAGCAATGAGATCTATGTCAGCATGGAAAATCTTAGAGACTACCTATAAAGGTAATACAAAGGTGAAAATAGCTAAATTGCAATCTCTTAAGAGAAATTTTGAAAATTTGCAAATGAATGATTCATAGTCTATAGACTAGTTTATGGGTCAAGTATTGAATATTGTGAATCAAATTAGATCTAATGGAGAAACAATAACAGATCAAAAGATCATAGAAAAAATACTCAGGAGTTTACCCAACAAATTTGATGCAATAATTGTAGCTATTGAGGAAACCAAGGATTTGAAACAGTTATCAGTTGATGAATTGATGGGATCTTTGTTAACACATGAATCCAGAATGAATAGGAATAACAATACTTCTTTTCAGAATGCTTTCAAGTCTCAGGTATTATTTAGTAGAGGAAGAGGAAGAGGAAGGTCAAACTTTAGAGGAAGAGGTAGAGGTAGAAATGGAAGGAATAATCCAGATCAAGGTGAAAACAATAATCAAAACTACAATAATAGAAGACGTGACAACATTCACTTCTAGTAAAATTCATAGAGGTTTGATAAATCTAACATTCAATGTTATTATTGCAATAAATATGGACATTATGCAAGTGAATGCAGAAAGAAACAAGGAGATGTGGACAAGCAGAATGCTAATTACACAAATGAATCTAATTCTAATTCTTGAAGCTTATTTCTCACTTGTCATGTTGCTCAATAAAATGCTAGAGATTTTTTGGTTGTTAGATAGTGGATGCAGTAATCATATGATAGGGAATAAAGAATTATTTGCTAGTCTTGATGATTCCCTAAAATCTGAAGTGAAATTAGCAAATGATAATAAAGTGGATGTAATGGGTAAAGGAGTAATAAATGTATTGGCAAAAAATGGTGAAAGAAGATTTATTCCTGATGTTTATTTTTTACCTGGACTAAAGCATAATCTTATGAGTGTTGGACAGTTAGTACAGAAAGGTTATAGAGTATATTTTATGGATAATGTTTCCACAATACTAGATAAATTTCCAAATGACAGGTTGATAGGAGAAGTGGAGATGACGAAGAATCAGATGTTCCCACTTCGAATGCAGTGCATCCAAGGAGAAGAGGAAGCCCACTTCAAAACCATGAATCTAGACCAATCATGGCTATGGAATTTAAGGTATGGACATTTACATTTTGAAGGCTTGAATTTGTTACAAAAGAAAAATATGGTGAAGGGATTACCACCAATAGAATAGCCAGGAAGTTCATGTGAAAGTTGCATTCTGGAAAAATAGCATAGAGAGAGCTTTCCAGTAGGAGCCTCATATAGATCAAGGATAATATTGGATCTAGTCCATAGTGATTTATGTGGACCAACGCAAATTCCATCATTTGGAGGTAGTTCTTATTTTCTAACCTTCATTGATGATTTTAGCAGAAAGACTTGGATATATTTTCTCAAAAATAAGTCTGAAGCCTTTGGAAAATTTACGGAATTCAAGGCTATGGTTGAAAAGTAGAGTGGTCTTTACATCAAGGTACTTAGATCAGATAGAGGAGGTGAATATATGTCTAATGAATTTCAAGATTTTTGCAGATATCATGGCTTTAAAAGGCAACTGACTACAAGGTACACACCACAATAGAATGGTGTAGTAGAAAGGAAGAATAGAAAAATCATGGAGATGGCTAGAAGCATGTTGAAGGCCAAACATTTGTCAAATGAATATTGGGTAGAAGTAGTAGCATGTGCAGTATATATTCTGAATAGAAGCCCAACAAAGAGTCTCAAGGATCAAATTCCACAAGAAGCTTGGAGTGGTAAGAAGCATAGTGTATATCATTTCAGAAATTTTGGTTGTATTGCATATTCTCTTATACCATCTAAATTGAGAAGAAAACTTGATGATAGAGGTGAGAAATGCATTTTTATTGGCTATAGTGAAGAATCAAAGGCTTATAAGTTGTATAATCCCATTTCAAAGAAAGTCATTATTAACAGAGATGTGGAATTTAAGGAAGAAGAAGCATGAGATGGTAGCATTGATAAAACCATCACAATTGGAGCACCAATACCCCAAAATGAATAAGAATCTAAAGAACAATATTTCAAGGTGATCAATCCTCTCCACAAGCAAGAACAAGTACTCTAATAAGAACACCTAGGAGCTTATCACAAGGTGAATCATCTAGTCATGCATGTCATCCTACTCCCAATTCACAAGTAAGTGATGAATTAGATCCAAATCTTGCCACTTTAAGATCAAAACTTAAAGGTAATAAAATGAAAAACTTGAATGAGATTTATAAACAAGAAGAAGAGAAGTTACATTTATGTTCAAATTTTGATTTTTTTTGCTCATGATCCTATGCATTATGAAGAAGCAGTTAATGAGGAACATTAGATAAAAGAAATGGATGAAGAGATGAATGCCATTGAGAGAAACCAAACATGGGATCTAATTAATCTACCTAAAGGTAAGGATTGCATAGGATTCAAATGGGTTTATAAGACCAAATTTGATGAAGAAGGAAAGGTTGAAAATCACAAGGCAAGGTTAGTAGCAAAAGGTTTCACACAAGAACATGGAATTGATTATAATGAAACATTTGCTCCAATTTCTAGACTTGATACTATTAGAATGGTTTTAGCAATAGCTACACAAAATAATTGAAAACTATATCAAATGGATGTCAAATCAGCCTTCTTGAATGGTTTTCTAGATGAAGAAGTTTATGTGAAACAACCACCAGGTTATGAAGTGCATGGACATGAAGAAAAAGTTTACAAATTGAAGAAGGCCCTTTATGGTCTCAAGCAAGCACCAAGAGCATGGTATATAAGGATTGATTCATACATGACAAATAATGGATTTAGCAGAAGCAATAGTGAGCCTACATTGTACACAAAAATCAAGAGAGAAGGTCAGATTTTGATTGTGTGTTTGTATGTTGATGATTTGATTTTCACTGGAAATTTGTTTATAGACACATTTAAATCAGCAATGAAGAAATAATTTGAAATAACAAATTTGGGACTAATGAAGTATTTTTTGGGCATTGAATTTGTACAATCAAAGAAGGGAATATTTATTTGTCAAACTAAATATGCAAAGGATGTGTTAAGGAGGTTTAAGATGTTGAATTGTAAATCAGCACCTACACTAGTTGCTATAAGGACCAAAATTAGCAAAGAAGATGAAGGGTCTAATGTTGATTCTACAACATTCAAAATACTAATTTGTAGTTTGACGTATCTTACAGCTACAAGACTAGATATCACGTATGTGGTCAGTTTAATCTCTAGATTCATGGAGTCACCAAAAGACTCACATTGGCAAGTTGGAAAGAGTATATTGAGATATGTGGCACGAACAACAAAATATAGAATTTTATATTCCACAACTAATGATTTTGGTTTGATTGGTTATACTGATAGTGATTTTTTAGGTAGTATTGATGAAAGGAAGAGTACTTTTGGGCATGCCATTCTTTTTGGAATAGGTGTGGTCACATGGGCATCCAAAAAGCAACCTATAGTGACACTTTCATCAGCTGAAGCAGAGTATGTAGTAGCCACATCAGCAGCATGTCAAGCAACTTGGATGAGGAGAGTGTTGATAGATTTATTACAAGCACAGGAGTCAAAACCAATCTCTTGTGACAACAAATCAGCAATCGCATTGTAAAAAAATCATGTTTTTCACAAGAGGAGAAAGCACATTGATACAAGATTCCATTTTATCAGAGAGTTAGTAAACAATGGAGAAACTCATTTAGAGTTCTGCAGATCTGAAGACCAATTGGCAGATATATTCACAAAGGTATCAGCAAAAGAGAATTTTGATTATCTAAGATAGAATTTAGGCATTGCAAATGTTGAAGTAGTTAGTGGTAGAAATTAAGGGAGAGTGTTATAAAGTGGAGTTAATTTCTCCACTTATTTTTTTGCCTCCCTCATCCACGCTATTTGCATGATCCCTTGTTTTAGTCTTAGCATAGTTTGCATGATCATCTGCTTAAGTTGTCTCATTTTACATGGAGAACTGTCAGTTTAACACTAGTTTATTAGGCTTTGTTTGTCTTTCAAATTCTATTAATGTAGACATGTTTATAGTTTTTTCAAGGAGAAAATAATAAGATTAAAATTTCTTTTTGATTACCGTAGCAATCTGGAATCTGCATCTATTTTCTATTTTCAGTTATTTATTTTCTTGTTATCTTACCTTCAATAAATAGGAAGAAAAGGATTATGTATGAAAAACCCCTCTAGGTGATGAAGCTTATAATAAAATAGTTTTTACAAAAACTATTAAATTTAATTAGTACTCACTTGATGGTAAATAAAAACAAAGATGTATTATCTTAGAAAAACTAATAAATTTTTTGATCAATGTCCTGAAGTATGAATAATGATGTATAATAATCTGGCTACTAAATTCATCAATAATAGGATTTATAATATTCGTAAATCCTTGGATCAAACAAATAACCATGTTAAACTATTAATATTCAATATTTGGTGTCGACTAGTCTTCAGACTAATACTCATTGGATTTTAAAATCCATCATCCAAAAACAAAATCAAACTAAACAAAAGATATCAGATTTTGAGCAAATAAATTCTAAGTTGAATGCCCAAATAAGTACAAACATCAATGCTATAGAACAAAACTATATTTAAAAGTTTTTAAGATTGAGTTTCTTATTCAAAATTAAGATAACATGTATAAGGAAGTCACTTAGATCAGAAATATGACTAATAGATTGAAAGAGTGGGGGTAGAATAGTCTCCCAAAATCTCTCAAATCCTTGATATTCTTCAAAAATTTGGAGAAGTTAAAAAATTTCCTAAATAATCCTATCATAAGGAGGAAATAAAAGATATAGAACCTCCTTGTTTGTCTTATCATGTTTATCTCAACTCTTTGAAATATGTAAAAGAAAAGTAGTTCAAAAGAAAACTTAAAAGATTGTTAGAAATTGAGTATCTGTTGATAATCCATTTCAATTAAGCATGGCTAAAATAGAGTTGGCCAGTGAAGGAGAATCCATTTATACTGATCAAAAATCATCCAATCAGAATCCTCTTGAATGTCAAATGAGAACTTTAAATTTATAGCTCTTTTTTTGGAAAGTTCACTATGAACCTCTTGAGAAAAGAAAAGAAGTTATTCTTTCTATGTTATCATGGGAAAGCTCTCAGGTTATATCATACATACAGAATCCTAGAGATGTCATATAAATTTTTGTGAATGAATTTATTAGCATAGTCAAGGAATGGTGGGATTTGTTACATCCAGATACTCAACTGGATATTTTCAATCATGATAAACCTATCATAGCTCTCTTCAATGATTTAATTAATGAGTTTATTGGTAGAATGGATAATGATAAAAAAAAATGAACAAGCTAAATTTTATGAAAGCTCAGCTTTATGATATGAGTAGATTAGAAGAGTACATGTATTACATGGAAATCTATTCTACAATTCTAGATAAATTCACAATCTTGCTTATAAGATTATATATATTGAGTCTCTTCCTGAATATTTTGTTGTTAAACATAAGGAATAAATTATATATGTATTAATTGAAATTACATTTTCTAGGATCAACCAAAATATCAAAGGATTTCACATCAAGATCTACCAATAAAATAAAAATCATAAAGAAACATTAAAATTTCATAAAGAAATTGCTGTGAGATTCTATGAATGGCAAGATGATACTTTTGGTTTTATAGATGTTAAGAGATATAATAAATATAGGAGAAATAAAAACCTCATTTTTATTTTTGTTTTGAGCCATTTGTTCCATGGATAAAGAAAAAGAAATATTCTGAGAAATAGTCTTCTAAAAAAAGCCCTAGCCTAGAAGATTTTACAGGAAAAGAAGACAAGAGTTTCTAAATAAACAATCATTATGCTAATAAGTTTATTAATATAAAGAACCTAATAAATTTAATTTTATTGAAGAAAATAAAATAAATGAGGATGAGTATATTTTTTTATTGTTTATGAAGGAAATTATGATTATGATATCTCATATAATTCAGAATTTTCTGATGCACAATTGCATATTAATCATTACTCTTCTAAAGAGATAAGTTCATTTCATTTTAAGTCAAACATTGGGTTTCAGATATATATGCTCTCTCAAACACTCATTCCTAATGCTTTAACTCTGTCTCAAAATATTACCCTTCTTAAGTAAATAAATGTGATACCCTTGTATATTTGACATCCACCTGCACTGCTTTGCGTCATCAAATTGAACAAGCTGAACTAAAATATAGATTAAAATTATCTTAAGAACAAAGATAAAAAGATAAATTATAAGATCAAGTTACCAATCTCCAAAAACTCTCCTTTCAATATAGGATTTAACAATCTTATGCCCCTCCTTTATCTCTCTCTATATGGTGCAAAGACCATATTCAGAAATGTAAATTATCCAGCCAAAGCCTAGTATGAACTTGAATCTTTACTCAAAGAAGAACCCTCATAACTAGATGATGATTCCATTTTTGAACATGGATGATAATAGGTAACCCAACTTATTGAAAAAATATTCTTGTATGATCAAGTTTCTCACCAATAGTCTTTTCCCCTGGGTGATATCTTAGGTTCTTCCCATATCCAATAGGTTAAGTCTCATAAAATTCATAATCATGTATGTTCACTAGGGATTAAGTGGAATGTATTCGAATAATATAAATTGATGTTTTATTAGACACTAGTGTAGACATTTATTTAAGTAGGTATAACTCAATACTAATAGATCAATGGTAGCCAAATTTTCATAG
>JARHVA010007100.1:680000-747500 GCA_037957365.1 Torreya grandis
AGATGATATGGTGCCTTCATCATCACAGTCTAGATTTGTATAACTAGATATTATGTAACCATTATTTACACACACACACACACACACACACACAAAAAAAAAAAAAAAAAAAAAAAAAAACCAGCTACTAGCCAATTTACAACTACGACTGAATAACATGATAGCTTTTACTTATATGAGGTAAAATATTGAGTACATCTTACACTCTTGATTTAGTTTTTAGGAAAAACATTCCCACATATATTTGATACATTATAGAAAAATAAGTGGGACCTTGTTTGTTCATTTCATGTCTTGAGTTGATAGTCCTTCATCATTATGAGTAGAGACATACATAGGCATTGCTATAATGATGCCATATTCATAGGCCCTCATAGATGTACTTATTAATTTATAATTTTGAATTGTAAAATAAGTGTGAATGTATTGTGTATGTAGGGTTATCCCATGACATATGATAGTCTAGTTCATATGGATAGTAGGGAAACATCTCATATTTCATCCTCATTTAAGACACATGTTCATGCAACTCAACCTATCATTGACCCAATATAGCATGAAAATCAGATTGAGTAGGACCATGAGATTGTAATAAGTGCATATTTAACTATTTTCTAAATATTTATTTTAAACTTAATTTAGTAACTTTATAACATACATATTTTATGTTATTTCTCTAATAATACTTATTTTTGAACAGGTTTAGCCACAAGTAACCTATGAACATAGGACCTATAATCAGACCTTGGATCAATCCAAGACATTGAAGGGATCTCCATCTACTACCACGGCATCCCAGGGAGGGTATAATTCAAGAAAGTCAAAGATATGGAGTTTATTTGATGATTATCTCACATCTTATATGATGTGCTTTTTTGTATGCCTGTATGGAAAAGTACACATTTTTTGTATGCCTATATCAAAATCTATGTATTATTGGCATTGTACATGTGCCTATATGGCATTCACCTAACATTCTATTATGTTTTTTATTTTGTAAGCCTTTATAGATTTTATTATTATATTTTAAAACTAATTTATGAGAAATGAGGTTGTTTCACTTCCATTACCAATAATGAATTATAATGTTTGACCATTGATCCACATTTGAAAATTTTAGGTGATTTGATCAATGAAGTGTAATAAAAAAAATTTAGTACTCTAAAAGCATTAACAATCATAGATTACTAGAAATATGTTTGTATTAATAATGTATCAACCTTATTTTTTTAATCCATGTGCACTAGTTTAATATGTCAATATGGCATAGAAAGAAGAATAGGGTCTCCTAGATATAAAATGTTCACTAGGATGGGTCACTCACTCTCCATAGTATGAACATGGAAAAATGGAACTGTCAACTTAGTATTTCAAAGGATTGTCTCCAATTTCAAATCAATAATAACCCAATTAGGGAACCCCTATGTATAAATATCAATGCAATTATACACCTCCATATCACTAATAATATTATGGTGGGTATTCTAATCAATAATAGTGATGAAAATCATCCCAAAGATAGGGAGATTACCTTGGAATCTACCATAGTAACAACAAATGGAAAAATTATTATAGATATACAATCACATTCCATTTGTGTGGGGAGGTAATTCATATCACATGAAACTTCACATGCAATCCTTATCTGTTAAAGTATTGGACTTATTGTAGAGTCACAGGATATATCATAATATCCTAGATTTTCCAGTGCTATAAAATCATAGGAAGGATTATATGGTTTGCAATGTGAATAAGGTGGCCAATCACCCAAAATAGAAATATTTCATCTATGTTATCATTTAAAACTAATACAAGAAAAAATGTATCCCACATTTAGAGACACCTATATAAATTCCCATCTAGAAGGTGTATAAGGATATATATTTAGATCCAGTGAGAGATACTCTTGATGAATAAAGTAGCCAATTTTCTTCGTTAATCAAAAATAAAGATACTATTGAAGGATATCCTATGACTATCAAGGCCCTAATATATGATAAAATAGTGTGACAAGAATGGGTATTCACATCTCTAATAAACCTCTTAAAACTATTAATTATTTTTCATAATGATTATATTTCTCAAAATATCTCGAATTTATTGTATAATATACTAGAATGTGTAAATAAAGGGTATAGAATATCATAATGAGTGTGATGCAGGAGCATCAGCTAATGAAGACAAGTTTTTACATCTTGACTCTTGATATAAGCAATAAAGAGCCACGCCATGCACTATTATACATAAAATGGTCATTAGAGGTATATATAGCATCGTATAATTCTCATGGACATGAAATTATCCTCACTAATATGTAATAGGTTTGTTTGAGAAACTATAATGGTCTTAAGAACAATGTTTAAGCTTTCCCTCCAAAAAGGGAAAATTTGGATATTTGAATGAACATGAAGGCTTTCAGCCTTGTTGCAAGTTGTAATATGTGAAGGAGATCAAATTACCTATTGTAAAACCATATTCCACCCTTAAACTTAGTCAAGAACAACTTTGAGGAGTAATTGGTATGCCTAAGGCTAAAATAAGCAAGTTTGAGCAAGTTCAAGGTTTGTTGAGGAAGTTCAGGGATTGTTCCAACTATAAAATATTCTTAGAATTGTTGATTTGCTTAGGATATGGGTCAAATTATTGGGATATGATTTTCTCATGAAGAATTTTAGGGATTGTTCCAACTATAAACTATGTGTGTGAGATGAGTCATCAGAATGGTCTAGTATATAAATATAATAATAATTCATTGGATGTGGATGCAAGGATGAATACCAAGATCATAATCTATGAAGTCCCTAATGAAATATTTTATTTGGGATCACTATAAATATGATTCCCATATCCAATTTGGAATGTAATTGAAGGCAACCGCTAAGCTACAATCCTATGACATTTAGTTTTGAATATTATGGTTGTGTTGAGCCTATTGAAGAGATTGAATATATAGAAATAAAAGTAGATGACCTAAGTTTGTGTGGGGAGTTTTAGATTATTTAACATTAAAATGTCAAATTTGTATTTTCGAATGTTCTTAGTGTAAGTCCATTAGTAAATGTAACTTTTTAAAGCTTCTATTAAGAGTATAACAAGTTATATTAAGTTATTAGGTGCAATTATGCAACATAGTATAAGTATCTTAAACCTCATAGAGGTGATAATTATCACTTATGTCTTAAAAACTTAAGTCTCTTAAACCTTAAGAGGTAAGATGAGTTTTTTTATTGTTTTGAGTTAGACTAACTTTAAAAAGGATTGGAAAATATTATACGTATTAAAAGACTACTATAAAACTAATCCTTAAGTGATACAAACTATGTTTTCTGAAGTTGACCTATTACAGCTCCAAATTAGACCTAGAGACCTAAAAACCTAAAAACATAGAATTTTAGAATGAGACCTTAAATTATTAGAGTCATATATTATGTTGATTTATTATATATGTTAACACTTACATAATTCCTAAATATTGTCTATGAATTCTACAAATTGACCTAAAATAAGAATTATTCAACAAGAGGAGCAGACCTAAGAAGTTAGTGACTACTTATAAGCAGATTTCTACATGAGGCTATTGATTATATTGAGAAATATCTCATCAAGGCTATCAATGGTATTGTTAACTGATAAGAACATTTATCAATAGTTTTTTATAGATAATTTAATATATCTAAAGGCATTGTTTTAACATGAAATTATATTAAGAAGATGTTTTCCCCACAAATTTTAGTGAAGTAAAGGACATAGATCCTTCATTGGGGGAGGCACATATTGAACTTAAAGAGTGTGATTTACAAATTAATAAATAACTAGATAAAGGTTGAATCCCATTATGAAAATGAATGTTAAATAATGCTTAGACACCAATGAGACTATTCACTACTATTTAAGAGGGTAGAAACATTAATATTTAGGAGGGTAGAAAGTCTGAGATGTTGTTTGAGAACTCCATTCCTAGTGCTTCTTCACTATAAAATAGAATGGATAACACATATAGATGAATGAATACCTTCGAAGACCAAATTATTGGATTTTCATCACATTCGGTTAAAAAACCCACCACTCATTCTAGCCTTAAGAATTATCTTCCCAATATAAGGGAAATACATAATTTTATCCTAAATTTAGACGTGCATAGAATGGAAACTATAATTCATTTAGACAAAATTTAAGATACCTATTATAAGTTTTTGAGAACTATTTTTTAACCCAAAATTACTTTTTTCAAACCATTTATAATAATTCATGGTATAAGTTGTAGTGATGGGTCCTAAAATACAACTTTTTGGCAGTGAAAAGACAACTTATCGAGCTCCAACACACATTTTTACCTTTGGGATCCCAAAGTGAAAATATATCACTAAAAACATGTATATATAGGTGAATTACATATTTATTCATGATCTTGACATCCAAGTCTATCCATAAATACATTTTCACTAATGTTTAGGAGAGTAGAAATAATGACAATAAATGTTATCAAAGCTCGAGATGTTGTTTGACAACTCCATTCCTAATAATTCTTCACTAGAAAATGGCACTAAAAACACATATAAATTATAAGATAATTTATAGGACTATATTTTTGGCCTCCCATCATGCTTGGTTGAAAAATCCACAACTCATTATGGCCTCAAGAATGAACTTTCCATTACAAGGAAAATGCATAATTTTAACCTAAATTTAGACATACATATAATGAAAACTATAATTTATTTCAATAAAATTTAATATCATTCCTATACATGTCTAAAAAATCTTATTTCACCCAATATCACTTTTGTCGAACCTTTGAGAGCAATTTGTGGCATAAGTTGCAATGACATGTCCTAAAATGCAACTTCTCTTGCTCCAACACACATTTTTACCTTCAAGATCCCCAAGTGAAAATATATCACATGGAAAAAATATGGATAGGTTAATTACACATGTTTCCATGACCTTAATGTCTAAGTGTAGTTGGAAATACATTTTCACTACTGTTCAGGAGAGTGGAAACAATGACAATAAATTTTGTCAAAGCTCGAGATGTTGTTGGAAAAATCCATTCCTAGGGCTTCTTCAAAGTAAATTGGAACTAAAAACACATAAAAATGGGTCGATAACATTTATTACCATGGTCTTGGTCTCTTATCATGCTTGGTCCACCACTCATTCCTACCTCTAGAGTAACCTTCCCAATAGAAGAAGGGCCATAACTTGGGTTTTATAACTCCAAATGACTTGAAATTTGGAATGAAGGTATAAATTTCCATTTAATAACTTTTATAATTTATCTTATATTTTTAATATACCTAAGGAGAGATAAAATTTGAAAACATAGGAAGGCACATGCAAAAATCAAGGAAAATTAAACCAAAAGTGCTATAAGTTAAGTTTATTTATCCAAATGCTCTAAAATTTTATTTAGAGGTGCTTCATGATGTAATTAAATATGTTTTAGGTCTTATATATCCTTAAAATCCAATAAAAAAAAAATTATACATGACTTTTCACAAACATGGCATGTATTTTAGGCCTAAATGAACTAGGTTGACTAGCAAGTAATCACTTTGTGAAGGTATTGGAGCTTCTAATAGAAATGGAAGATGTCAAATAGTCTCCAAATGGTTTTTAATTACCTTTAAATATTATTCTTAAATAAAATCTAAAATCTTACTCTTAATCCACCTCTAAATAGGCCTACTAAGCTAGTGACATAGTGAAACTTCTTGCAAGCAAAGTAATAATGACCCAAGGTTAGAGGTTGGCATGATTTAAGCTATCAATTATATTTATTTTTAAGATTTAAAACCTCATGTTGATCATAATAAGCTTGATCTATACACTATCCACCTTGGATACACTAATGGGGTAGATTGTTATAGTCAAGAATCAAGAGGAAATAGTTTTCCTCTCCAAGGAAAGGGGTCTCTAATTTAAGATTTTTATCAGATTTTGAGATGTAATAAGACTTCAAAAGATAACTACAATTTATTTACACACTTAATTTTAAATATTTCCATAATTTGGGATCCTAAATTAAAAATCATGTAATATCATGAAGATGCTAGTGAATGCAATGACAAATGTGACTAAGTACTTTTATCTTGAGCTTCTCTTAGTTTCAAGAATATGAAATTATTTACTAACAGTGTGAACTACATGAAGGTGGAAGATTATATGGCACCACCAACCTACAAAAATTTATTATTAAATAAATAAAAATGATATTTATATGTACTGTCTATAAATTCAAAAACATTTGGTAAAATTGATTATATCTACAGTTTAGATGTCAACATACTTGCACATATAAATCCATAAAACCACTAGGATTTTCTCTAATATTGATATTAGAAAGAATAAGTTCATGATCTAACTCATGAAATTTCCATAGATTCTTAATTTAATTGCCTCTTATGATATTTTTTTAAATTAAAGATTCATTGCATGAACCAAATTTGAATAGTGTAGTATATTCATATGTGTTTCAATGTCTTCAAACAACCATATATTTGAATTTTTTATTGGATATCATCGAATCCAAGTTTTAGTGACTACCACAAACCTAGTAGGATACTCAATGTTTTCTCCATCTATAACTGTGGAAGTGAATTTTTCTCCCTCTACATATTGACATATGTAGTCATATGTCCCCTCTTCATTGTCCTTGTCTATAATAATTGGAAAAACATGTCCTATATCACAAAAAATAAATTTTAATGACACTATATGAAGATAGATAATGGGAAATTAAATGGTACATAATGAATAATATTCTACCTGGGTGCACTAGATCAGATACATGGTCAAAGTCATGTGACAATGCCATATCTATAAATCATAATGATCTTAGAACCTGCTATTTGTTGATTGGAATTAGAGATATGGAACTCCAATAATTCATCTATCTTGTGACTTGCACTCATTCCAAATAGCGTCCATGAATGTAGAAAAAAAAGCATGCCAAATGTCTCATATGAATAGTCTAAGAACCTACATTTGGGCTACAAAATGAGTGGATCGTACTTGAACCTATTACAGTCATATAATCCTCATACTTTATCAAATTTTCTTCCTCCATTAACCAAAAATGTCTATGAATAGTATAATTTGGTTAAGAACCATGGGTATATGTTCTCATTACACCATTCAACCTTTTTTTGTGCATAATTCAAATGATCACCCTCATCAAATTTCAACTCCTCCATTGCAAGGGCTATTTTTACACATGCTCCATCACCATTATGCTCCCCTTTTCCATGGATAGCCTCAGTGAAACTCCAAATATGTTATACACTAGTGGTAACATGCATCTTTTTCAACCAATAAAACATATATGCATTATTGAATTACGATGTGTAATTATTTGACCAAATGCAATGCGGATTGAAATGAATGTTACTCTCAGTCAATTGTCTATAGAACTTCTCAAAATAGCTATGCACATACTCTATATAATGTGATCGGTCATCATTGATATATAAATGTTACTCCCTTATTATTTTTTGATCTTGATTAGTACTATTAAGTACATGCATGAATTCTATATGCACAAATATGGTAAATTATGATAAGCTATAATATTATGACTGAACTTCCATTTTTGGTTTAAATGTGTAATTTTTAGTAAATGTAACTAAAAAGACAATCAAACCAAATGGGAATGTATTATTTCTTATCTTTAATTATTCATCTATCCATATAATCCTATCTGTGTGCACCTTGCATACTCATAAATAATTTTCTCCTTGAATTTGACCATAAATTTTGAAATAGGTATCTATTTTATAACAAGTGCACACCTTTTAAATTCTTTGCCATGTTTTACTTGATAAGTCACATATTTGTATTTTATCAAACAAACTAATTAATATATAATGACACTTGTTTCATCTTCATCAATACAATTTTTTATTTATGGCAATCTGCAACAAATGCCACAATTTCCATCCAAACATGCTTTGTTATAAAAGAACTGTCCATCTAGTCTTTCATAAAAAATGGTTTGAAGAAGTTACATGGCTGATTTTGGTGGAACTTCTAAGCCACACTCTTGAAAAATATCATTACTCTACAAAGTACAACAAATATGACATAAAACATCATAGTGGATTGCAAACTCAACATGTTGCCTACAACAACAATATTTTGCAGGAGTGTTGCAAAGTACTATAAGTATGGGATAAAAAATCATAATGCATTGCAAACTCAACATATTACCTACAAAAACAAGTGGTTTGTGTGTTTTTTATTTTTATATAAAAGGTTTTATCATCTCAAAATATCTTTGACTAATAGAAATTTGTGGATGTTCTTCTAAAAACTTAGAGTAAAATTGTGTTTGAATCGTATCCAAGATATGTTTTAGATGAGATTCATGGTTACAAGAACCACCTCTTATTTTGACTACATCTCTTGCTTTGGGTGAAACTCTAGTATTTTTCTTCTAGAATTGTGAAAGTAACTCTTTCAAAGTATTGGCTATACCCTTGTCCTTTTTTGGAAGTTCACTCGAGAATACTTAGAGCTCATTGGTGTTGGGTTCATTAAGTCTTTTAGTCTTAAAATTGATTTCATTAATTTTTTTATATTTATAATGAGTGTTTGTCTTGTTTTTTAAATCATTCACTTTTTCCCTGATTGACTACTTATTGCACAAGTTGTGATTATATGCTGAATAACATTACAAGCTTTATTTTGTGGTTTAAGTCCTAATGTATGATATGCATCATGTAAGTTGTCAATAATTTATGCATTTTCATCATCCATATTATATGTTCTTATCCATAATGTGTACATGGTAGGTCTCATATTAATCAATTTCATCAACAAAATAAATAATTGACATCTTTTAGTATCAGAGTCAAATTATGAAAGAAACTATTCCAAATTTCCCAAGCCATTCTTCTTGAATGGAGGTCAAACATTTTATTAGAAATTTGTTTCAAAATATTTTAATCAACATAAATTAAGTACTTACCTTTTCTACTCACAATTCTTGGAAGTGTTGTTACTAGTGGAACTTGTTGAGAGGGTGTTTCAAAATCTTCATATTTTGTGTAATCAACTAGTTAACAATTTTTAGTGGAAGAATGATCAATGCCAAGATTTTGTGTACCAAACACATACCTCAATATTATTTTTATATTATGTCAATGAGACTCATGTAGATCCCACATGAATCAAGATATGAATTTCACAAAATACATAATATCAGGTTTAGTTATAGTGAGGTACATGAGGCTCCCAACCAAAATTTTGTATAAAGTAGCATCCACTTTAGAACTTGAATCTCCCTTGGTTAATTTCTCACCAAGTTCTATAGGAGTTGAAACTATTGTACATGTCATCATTCTAAACCTTTTCAATAAATCAGATACATACTTAGTCTGATAAATGAGTATACCTTCTACTTTTTTGTACTTTCACATAAAGAAAATAATGCATGAGTCCTAAATCTGACATTTCAAATTTCTATTTCATTTCTACTTGAAACTTCTCCATGAGAGTTTTACTATTGCCTATATAAATATGAAAATCAACATAAAGACAAAAAATGAGAATATCATGACCAATATGTTGGACATACAAGGTTTTCTATGAATGGCTTATCATGAATCCCTTCTTCAAGAAATTCATATCAATCCTTACATACTAGGCATGAGGAACTTGATTCAACTCATAGAGTTCTTTCTTCAACTTGTAAACGAACTATTCTTTGTTTGGAATTTCATATCCCATGGGTTGTTACACATAGACTTCCTCATCTATATAAACATCAAAGAAGGATAATTTTACATACATCTAATATATCGACCACTTGTATTATGTAATAATGGCCAAAAAAATCTTGATTGTATCAAGTATTGCAACTTGAGAAAATTTTTATGAATAATATACTCTATGTGTTTTTCCAAATCCCTTGGCAACTATTTTTGATTTGTGTCTTTTCACAAAAACATCAGCATGTTATTTCACCTTATAAATCCATTTGACACCAATCACTTTTTTGTCTTTTGAAGTTTCACTAATTCCCATGTATTTTTTTTATCAACTACTCGTATCTCATCATTCATAGCATCAATCCATATTATTTATTTAACCACTTCTTCATACATAGAGGATTTATCTTGAATTGTACTAAACAAAGAAAAATTAACAATTGGATTCACATTACTTGTCTAATAAATTTCATTCAAACTTCACACCTTTCTTGAAGATCTTGGACTTGATGCTAGAATTAAACTATCATCTAAAGGTGTGTTATTAGATGAACCTAGTGAACCTAAGTTTGGAGAGCTTGAACTTGAGATAATATTGGATCTTGAACTTTCACTTGATCTTGTTGGCAGAGGAGGAACACTTTCATCATCTATGTCCATTATTACTAGTACTTTTTATTGTGTGCCTTTTTTACATTGCCATACTCCCCCTTCATCAAAAACCACATCCTGACTAACAATTCATTGCTTTGTGTTAAGATTATAGTATCTATATCCTTTAGTTTAATCAAAATATCCCACAAAGATAGAATGTTGGGATTTTGCATCCAACTTATTTTGCTTCTAAACCAACATATGAACATATGCAGGACAATCAAATACATGAAGATGAGCCACTAAAGGCTTGTGACCACTCTAAGTTTCCTTTGGAATGATGTTATGAATTTCTTTTGTGGGTATTTGATTTAAGATTTATAATTATGTTTCCATTGCTTCTCCCTAATAACAATTTGGAAGATTTTTTAATTGCAACATAATTCATGCCATTTCCATAATGGTAAAATTCTTTCTTTCTAAAATACCATTTTTCTAGGGGTATAGGCTATAGTAAGTTGTCTCTTATTACCATTTTTGTTACAAAAAATAGAAACTATTTGGAAGTGAATTCTCCTCCTCTATCTGTTCTGAGTATTTTGAGAAAATACCCATTTTTTTGTAGTCATAGCCTTGAAATTCTTGAAGCTTTCAAAATCATTAGATTTTAGTTTAAGAAAAAAAACCCCAAGTGTGGTGAGAATTTTTTTCAATGAAAGTCAAAAGATAAACATTCTTACCCAAATATTCCTCTTTCATAGCACCACAAATGTCAACATTCACAAGCTCTAGAGGATAATTTTCCCTCCATGATTTGTTCACCGAAAAACTATCTCAATGTTTTTTGCCAAGTGTACATCCTTAACAAATTTTTTCTTTTACCTGAATTGCTAGAAGTCCTCTCACCATATTCTTCTTGTAAAGTAAATTTAATCCTTGAAAATTCGAATGACCATAATGTTGATTTTTTAACCATGAATCATATGTGGTTACTTTGAAGGCATGCACATTAGTAGAATGCAATGTGAGAGGAAATAACTTGTTCTCTATCATAGGAGCCTTTTCTATAAAATGAAAATTAGCTAATTTATCAAATATTTTGCAGGGGTTGTCTTCTAACACAATTTTATAGTTATTTTTATTACAAGCTGCCCAATACTTAAAATGTTATGTTGTAATTTGGGCACATGCAAAGTATCATGAATATAAGTAGTTTCTCCTTACTTAGTAGCTATAGCAAGGGTTCATCTTCCCATCTCATTAACTTCTTTATCATCACCAAATTTTACTTGAATTCTTATATATGCATATAATTTGACAAAGAGATCATATTTTCCTGTCATATGATTAGAGTAACTACTATCCAACAACCACACATCTTTTTTATTTTCTTTCACCAAATTGAATGTGAAGACGGTGCTTGGGATCTTTAAAAGTCTCTTCAGTATAGTTCGCTCTTGACTTGTTCAGGTCAGATTTCTTCTTTCTACACTTAGATTCATAATACCCACAACACTCACACTATTTGCACTAGATGATTATTTGATCCATAGAACTTGTGCCTCTTCCTCTTCCTCTACCATGTTGTCTATTATTAGAAGACTCCCATTGAGATTTATTTGTTTAAAAAAAAATAGTTATAGATTTGTCTTTGATTTTCACTATAGACTAGAAAGCTTACACTAAACTCCATGTATAATGTTGCATACACTCCTCATGAGACTGTAAAGAAATAACCAACTTTACCACTTTGAAGGTGGTAAGATCTTTGCTTTGTTCAATGGCTATGACCATTGGATCAAATTTAGCAAGAAGAGATATCAACATCTTCTCTACATTTTTTTGTTTTGTAACTGCTTCTCCTTGTGTTCTATGTTTATTCACAACACCTTGGGTCCTAATATTAAACTCTTGAATAGACTTAGCTTCTTTCATCCTTAAATTTTCAATATCTCTTCTTAAAGTTTGAAGTCTTACAAATCTATTTTTGTCATAACCTTGGTATGTGATTTACAAATCCTCCCATGCATCCTTTGATTTTGACATATCATCAATATGGAGTAAAATCAAAATATCCAGTGCAAATTGAATAGCAAAGAGTGCTCAATTGTCCTTCTTTAAGTCTTCTTTCAATTGAGTTCATTAGTTTGTTTTCAAGGCATTTAGAGCATTCTAATATGCATGTTATGTTTATTCCACTTACACTAATCCCCAAATATCTTGGGACAATAGTAGGTCTTCATCTTAATACTCCAATAATCATAGTTGTCTCTTGTAAATATCAAAAGCTAGAATGGAAATTTGCTGCCATTTGCCATTTTGGAGATAACTGATAAGCTAAAATTTATACTTACATAATTAAATTTCTTCAACCTACTCTGATACTAATTGAATGATATAAATGAAAGCTCTTAGTATAGTGTTAAATCTTTCCTTTATATCATTTAGGTAACAATAACTTGGGGTGGGGTTGCTTGTGCCACCTCTCTATATGGGAAAATCAGATCACATTCTTTAGTTTCTTATATTTTAAAGGGTTGGGTTCAATTGTAGTTGGAACTTGGAACTTGGTGTTAGATGAGATAAAATTACTACTTGTTTTGAAACGTTGGTTTGAATGGTAGTTGAGACTTTGAAGTTGGTGTTGGAGTGCCTATGCAACCTTCTTGTATGGGAATATCATATATAATTCCTTACAACATAAATACTATAAATTGAATTTAATAGTCTTATATTTTTAAGTAATGAATATTTTTATAAGTGAATGACACTTAAATTTATTAGAGCCTTTCTTAATATGACAAGAAAGAGGGAACAATTATTGGATGGGGTCTAATAGTTGTAATACTTGTTATGAAAGAAACCCTATAGTTATTGTTTATATAATATTTATTTATATTAAAAAAATATTCAAATACTTTTCATTTAAACAAAATAATATTTTATTATTTATATTATAATTATTAAGATAAGTAATAAATAAAATAAGGTCTTATAGTCAAAATATTATATACTTATTTAAATTTATTGAATAGATATTTTTTAATAAAGTACAACTCAAATTTAAATATATAAACCTTTATCTAGAATATCACATTTTCATATTATTTTTTTATGTGCAAGAAAATAAACATTTACATTTAATTTTTTATATATATTTATTTATATATATATATATATATATATATATATATATATATATATATATATAATTTTAAATATTGGCTCCAACTTTTAGCTCCAAGATTTTGAAATAATACTGTTAGGCAAAGTGAGAAAGAAGAGCTAGCAATGTGTTTGATTGCCTTGCTTCTCCATCTTTCTCTTTTTTAGCATAGAATTGGTCAATAATGGGCACACAGAGGACACCATGATAGTGGCAGGATTAGAAAGTGCTAACAAGCATCTTGGGATGAGTTTTGAATTAGTTAGCTTCCTTCAGAGCAGGGAAAATGTTTTTTTCTTTTTTTAACGAACATGAACATCCATAGCTGCACACCTGGGCTCTCTTTTAGACTGGCAAGTTATTAAACTCTGAAATAACATCATACGTGTTGATGAGGAATGTTTGTTAGTGTTATTTTTTAAATGTGTGTATATTTTTCAATGATGGGCATTGTTGGTCAGATAAGTAGCTTGGAGGGAAAAGGAGACATGATTGACAACAATGGTGAAGAGTCATGGCTTGGGAAACAGACGGATGAGGAGATATGAGAACAGGTCTGGTAGTGACAACATGGAAGAGAATGAATATGGTGATGAGCAGGAAGCTAAACATCCCAAGAAAAAATGTTATCACATGCATACCCCTCGGAAGATTCAGGAAATGAAACGTATGACCTCACTGCATTAACCAATTCAACAACTCTAATCTGTTAAGAATTACTGTTATATTGCTATTTTTAAGCTTATTTTAATTTTGGGAATTTTACAGACTTTTCAAACAGTTCCCTCATCTAGATGAGAAGCAAAGAGAGCTTCTGAGGAAACAATTGGGGATTGCACCAGGATAGATTAAGTTTTGGTTCCAGAAAAGGCACACCTAGATGAAAGGATGTTGGGATTAAGATAATGACCCAATGAGTATCATATATGTGGAAATATTTACTGGCAAAGGGTTTTATTTTTTATCCCTTTAATATGGCTGATTATGGCCTTGGAAATCCTGGATTGTTCAAGCTCAAGGCGAGCCTCATGAGAATACACTCCTTGGGTAGGATGGAGAACATGCAAGTCAAAGAAGACATGAGAAACCCCATGTGTACCAACTATGGAGGACCTGCTGTTATTGCATAAGTGTCTTTTCAAGAATAGAAACTGTGCAACGAGGATATCAAATTGAAAGATGAGTTTGGTTTACACTGCTTGACAAAAATTGATACATCTTTCATTTTGTTTTTGAAATTCAAACCTACGATGAAGATTTAATATTGTCTGTTCATGATAAGGAAATATAAAGTTCTGAAGCAGCTCTTTTTAGTTGTTTTTATTCTAACTGCAACTTATTATATCCTACAAACCTTATGTACTTTATTTTGTCTTACAAATCGTTTCAGTGTTTTCATGTTGAAATCACTGCTTATGTCATAATATATGATATTTACAGACCCTGAAGATTATTATCATTATTGGTTCATTTTCCAGTGCCAGGTGGTTAGGAAGGAGGACTCAAGAAGATTACTGCCATGAAGAATCGTTGGGGGTCCCAAGTCCTGAGCATTATAAAAATTGCTCCAAATGAGAAAAAAAAGGGGCGTCATACGGATCGGGATGATGTACAATGGTTTCCAAAGTTTTTGCTTAGAAAAGATATGTCCGGTGAAAGTAAAGGAGTTGGTACAGTCTTGGCATTGTCCAATGCCATAACCTGCAAACCTTGGATTTATCAGCTCATCTCTAATGCTTTGGTTGTCCCTCATGGCTAAAATGGAGGACAACCATGTTCCTCTCATCCTCGACATGAGGTAAAAACAGGACTGAAAAACACCAAAATTTATGTTTAATTATTCATAGATCAGGACAATATGGACGAGAAATTTGATTTGATATTTTCATTGATATACATAAGGAGGATGCAAGCCCCATACCATTCAAATAAACGATCTTCTAATCTTGAACACACTGCAAAAGTAGGGAAAGCTTGAAACAGGAAAAGAAGTGGTGGTTGCCAATTCCAAAGTTACCTCTGGATGGGATTAGGATTTTCGAAAAGGGAAAAAATAAAAATAAAAATAAATAAATGAATATATCTTTACCAAAAGGCTTGTATAAACCAAATCTTCAAAGCTGTCCACACCTCTGAAGAAATATGAGACTCCACCTTCAATCTAAACTGCAAAGGAGCCTTCCTCCATTACATAGAAGCAACCATAAGCTTGTCAAATGCTATAAGGGCCGAATGTTACAGGGACCGCATAATCTCCTTGGTGTTAAGGTCATTGCCACTGAGATATGGGCCGTATGCAAGTAATATGTATGTTGTGAAGACCATGACCAAAAACTTGTAATCACCTCAGCAGTCACTGTAATTAACACTTCCAAACATCTTCCATAATGATCATTTCACTGTTGATTAATGACACCTACATTCTTTATCACGTTCTTGCCTCTGCATATTTCTTTATGACATTAAAAATAACGAATATATATTTTCAATTAATGACTTCTTTTAAAAAAGAGTTGGACATATAAATGTCAATAGTTGGTTATACCTATAAAAAATAATGTGTAAATGGTATTTCAATATAAAAATAATAATGTGGTTTCTGATAAAATTTAATTATATCTCATTTCACTTATTTAAAGTATAAAAACCCTCAACTATTTAAATCTGAAAATTAGTATGATAAAATTGCATTGTGTAGAATATATGGGTCTTCAAATTTTAGAATCCCAACTATTGATCCCTTTCTTAATATATGCATCTTCAAATTAATTTTATTATATATATTGAATTACTAACATTAATGTTGGTGGATTGTAATGTTATTTTTTTGTGTTAAAAATATTTATTATTATTATTTGAATTGAAGTTAAAACGTCACTTATTTTAAAAAATTATAAAAAAATAATAATAGAATCATCAATCAAAATAATATGCAATTAATTTAAAATATATTTGTTTAAATTATTTTTTATATTTTAAAAAATATATACATATAAAATAATTACAATAATTTTATATTATGTTAAAAAAATTAACATTTCTTCATATTTTATATATTTAAAATATTTGTATTAATTCTATATATATATATATATATATATATATATATATATATATATATATATATATATATATATATATATATTTCTTTTACTTTTTAATTATAGATTAAATAAAAACCATTTTTTGGTGGGATGTGTGGAATCAAGCTTGCTAGCATGTCTCTTTGATGGGGCAAGGCTCCTGTCAAAACTTTTTTTCTTCAAGTTGCTTGGATTTTTGGCCTTTTTTAAATTATTTGACATATTATTTTTAAAGGTCATCATATTAACGATTTGATGGAGGCTCTTGCTATTTTATATGTTGTGGAGTGCGCTGGTGCTCTTGGATGGAGCAGACTCATTTGTGAATCTGACTCACAGGTAGTGGTGCATTTGTTGACCCGACAACATTGTGACGTTGTTAGTTGGTAGTTAGTTTTAGTTTTTAATTAAATTCTTAGTTTGTGTGCTATTTTGCATTATGTTACTTTCACTCATATTCTTAAGGAGTGGAATGGTATTGCGGATTGTCTGGCCAAATGGGCTTCTGATTAAATGCAAAACTAGAATATTGTGGATAAGAGTTGATTACCTTTGGGTTTGTCTCAACAGTTAAATCACTTAGTGGAACTTGATAGGGCTATTTGATGCCCTTGCTTTGTATTTTTTCTTATTTGAATAAATTTTAACCCCTCTTTTATTTTTAAAAACAAAAGAAAACTTTTTTTTTTAACTACTTAAAATTATTTATATTTAGAAACAAGTTTATCATATTAAAATTAATAATCTATTAGCACATAAAAACTGATCAAGAAAAGATAAAAGATTAACATACAGATTCCAACATTAAAATGACTTGGTTATATTTAAAGAACTATTAAGTGTCCACGTGATGTTGAAAGAATTAATTTTTAACTTGACTAATCAATTTTAACATTTACCTACTATTTTTCCTATTACTTAATTGTTCAATATAGAAATTTAATATAAAATGTTTAAATTAAAGATCAAATAATATTTAATATTAACAATTTTAATATATAGAATCTTAAATAAAAAGAATCAACCAATACAAATATGTAATATAAGAAGAAGAAGAAAAGGATTAAGTATGTAGATAAATTAATAATATAAATATTTATTAAAATAAAAAATTAAATAAATAAAAATGTTTAAGTTGTGCAAGGAAAAGGAATGAGAAAATAAAAAAATTATTTATAAATTATTATTTTTTTATCTGTTTATAATAAATCTTTTAGGAAGGTTAAGACTTAAATCCTCATCACAATTTAAATTGAAAGAATGTTATCGTCATTACTTCTTTAAGTTTATGTTTTTTTAAATAATTTTTAATGACGAAAACTTTCATCTTATCAAAATAGATGGAATATTTAATTTTACAAGAGTGTTCAATTAATACAGATTTATATTTATTCTCAGCCTAATATCAACAATATATTTTTTGATCTTTATTTTGATGCACCTTCGACTTTCTATAATGTAAGAGACCCCACAAAAACATTTAATCTTGTATACTCCACTATTTGACTATAATTTTAGTTGGTCCTTAACAATCCGTAAATAATTTCTTAATTTATTGATTGGTAAGAATGTAGTTTAGATATTATACCATTTAAGAATTTTTGCTAACCAAGAAAGCTACGGGATCTCGAAGAATGTAGTTTAGTTTATTTTAGTTACAAAATAAACTAGGAAACTAAGGCAGAAATTCTAGAAACAGATAACCGCGGCCACAGCCAAAAAAAAATCAAACGAAAACGTAGACGCCAAACAAACTAGAGACTAGTTGTCAGAAACCTAAAACATACAGAGCCACCATCATCAAAACACCGTTGCCAAAAAAAGTCGCCAAACGCAGAACCCTACAATATTCTCCAGAGGAACCACAACCCTACAACGCTCCATCCCCGGCACGCATCACTCCAGAGAACTCTCTCCTCAAAGACGCACCGGTACAAAGTAAACCCTAGATCTAAAATTTCAACGAACAAAAGGGAGGGAGAGCGCCTCCTCTGCCCTCCCCATCTTAACTCCCACACCACCATTTTAAAAAAAAAATTAAGTATTCAGGTTTTTTTTAGCAGCCTAGATGTTCATTTTTTGAATTTTTCTCATCACAAATTCTAAACGCTTGCAACTAGACCGTTTTCTCTTGTAATTTCTTATTTGAAATGAAAAAAATGGAGTGTACTTTGCTTTCGGTTACCATTGGACATATATATGGTATGAAATTTTTGAAAGATATAATTATCCACAATAAAAATATACAACCTTTGGCAGATTCCAACAATCAAGGTAAATGCGCAACCCATTTTCCATTGGAAAATATAGCTTAAGCTAAGCCATTTCATCCCACAATTCGAGCTATGGTAAATAAAATTCGCACAAAAACAACCAATTTTCATATAAGAGAAGAAAAAGAAGTTTCATTTATACGTTCAACGCCATGCTACACAGCTTGATTTCAGAGCATTAGAAAATAAGATGGGGTGTAAGCCCTGACAATTTTGATGAAGTAGATATTCCTCAGTAGGTTGACATTCAGTGTAGTCAGCGTAATGATACAAGACATTGATATGAAATGTAGAGGAGGAGAGGGTATGCAACCACATGGACGCACACTATCATTCTGCAATAATATGATAAAAATGGTGGCTTCTGCATTTCCTTCGCAAGTTCAAACTGCGCCTCTTCATCGATAAACAGCTCCTGTTGTACTAAATCCCTCTCTTCTTGTTCTGTTATGAAGGCCAGCAGTAGAGTTATAAGCATAGATACACAGGCACCGACGGAAAGAAACATGTGAGGAATTTGCCAAGGAGAGCTAATATTTATGTGGGATGATTTAGCAAAAAGAGAAGCCAAGAGTGAGATTTGGAACACTGCGTAAACGCCGAGCACAGAAAACGTATCATGACTGCCCTTTAATGCCATCTGCTTCTCACGCCTCTTCAGAAACAACTTGATGTTCTTCGTCCGCATTTTCATGAGATTGGTTGAAGTAAGAAAATCTAAATCGGGCAATATTATAACAAGAGACCAACCCATGATTTGTGTGGAATGCGATGGGAGGATTTGACGGAAGATGGGAAGTAAATTGCTTGGAAACTTCCAGTGGACAGTGTCCCACCAAGTGTTATCTTTGCTGTACAGCTTTTTTTAATGCACACCACCAAAAATAGATTTCAAAACGGAGTTGTACGAAGTATTATCGCTCTCATCTCGAGTATTTAATGGAATTGTACAAAAATATTGACTTGCTTTCATATTGAAATAAAACCATCTTGGTGAATACTTGCCATAAAATGTCTATCCATTGGAATAGGACTATCTTGGTTGATATTCGTCATAAAATGTCTATTCATTGGAATAGAACTATCTTGGTGGATACTTGCCATAAATTTGATGTGGCTATGGTTTTGTTTCAATCTTTTATGATTTTTTTTAAAAAAAAAGTTATTATTTATTTTATTAAAGAATGGATTCTTGTCAATGATTTTAAATGGTTATTTGAAATAATACTATTTTTATTTTTTTTTCTTCAAAAAGAGCTTATTTCTATGTTATATTATTGTTACCTTTAAAAATATTTTAGAAGAGTTATGTTCTTTCAAAACTCATAAATTTGGTTGAACTATATCTTGTGGATTCAATCATTTATTTAAAAATGTTTTACTTGTTTTAAGAAATAATATTTAACTCACTTGGTAAAAAGTTCGTGCAATGTAAAATACATTTTTAATGTTTTGAATAGTGAGTATTTGAAATTTGTGCAAAGACAATAGTCATTTTGAGACTCTCAAACTTATGCACAAGGGACTTTTGTTAACAACAATCTTGTTGTTTCCTAATTTTTGATTTGATAAATATAAATATTTTGGTAGAATGGTTTCCAATAGTATGAAGGTTTCAAGATCAATGTCATGTCATGTGAAGGTTTATGACGTGTAGGTTTATTAGAGAGATTTCTTTCTAATCAGAACTTATGTTTTAAACTCTCATATTATGTAAAGAGTTGTTCAATGAGAAAATGTTCAATTTAAAGATGACATGAAAGGTGGTTCTCAATCAAGTATAATGGTGGTCACTTTTCCATTTTCTCGGTTCTAGCTGATTTTGTTTCTAATCATTCTATTTTGGCTGATGGAAAATTGAAAAAATATTCTTAATATTGTTTTAACAAACTTTGAAAGAATTATTGACATGTTTTTAAAAAATGGCATTGTTGTTTCTTATTTTAAATGAATTTTGAAGTGGGCGTAGATGTTATTTTGGTTATGAAATTTTGTTTGCATTTGAAAATTTTTGATTATTTTCATGGCGATAAAGATAAAATAGTTTATTGATTTTTAACTTTTAATATTTAGAAGAGTTGGTTGTAAGTTTAATTGCACTTGGATCTATTAGGTTGGTGATTTTTGGTACTTGAGGAGTTATATTTTGTGTTGGATTGATTTTGAATCTAGATGTCCTTGAATCTCTTATGGTTGCATTGATTATTGCATTTAAGTATTTATAGATTTTGTTTTAGATATGAGTGGATCCCTATTCCTTAAAATGTTATTAAGTAATATTCTTGATCACTTTTTGTTATTTGGCCAGAGATTATTATTTTGAATTTAATTGTGACTTTATTTACTAAAAGTCTAATAAAAACCTATATTCATAACAGAGTCCTCAAAATTGAAACCAGTTAGTTACTTTGGTAATGAGCATTTTAATTTTTATGCTTGTAAAGTGGTGTTATATTAAAAAACTCAAATTAAGTGACATTATGCTTTGAACTTAAGTCATAAGGTTTTATTTTAAGTTATAATTGACTAAAAAATAGACATGAAGGCATAAAAATATATTTTATAATCATATTATTATATATTATAAAATTATAAAATTGAATATGAAATTGTTATTTCTTAAAAATTTGAGCATAATAGGGTAGTTGGGATCGATGGTCATGGGATTTAATGTTTGATGTGTGGCTCGAATCAATGATACAATGTCACTAATGTGGGGACAAGATATTGAGGTTTCAAATTCTATCTTGTGGCTTCCATTCATCCATGTTATCAATATATTGACACCTAAAAACTAAAAAATAAATCTTTCCAGTGTTTTTTATTCCATCAAAGAAACTGATAGTTTTTATATTTAAAAGGTTGCTTTGAATGGTAGTGGGAACTTGGTGTTAAAGTGTCTTTACTATTTCCTCACAATAAATATATGGGATAACATTTCTTTTAGCAATACTACTTGTTTTCATTTTTTAAATGGTTCATTTGAATGGTAGTTAAAACTTGGAAGTTGGTGTTGGTGTGCGTCTTCAACCTTATAACATGGGAGCATTAGATAACATTCCTTACAACATAAATACCATTAATTTAATTTGATTGTTTTGTATTTTTTGCTTACTCTTTGTGTTGGTAAGCTTCAATAACTTTTGATTTTTAAGCAATGAATATTTCTATGAGAAAATGACATTTATAATTTTTAGAACCTTTCCTAATGTGATAGGGGAGAGGAACCACCTAGTAGACTGGGTTTAATAATTGTGATACTTGTTGTTAAGTGGGATCCCAATTATTATTCATATAATATTTTATTTATTTATTTTAAAGTGCATTGCCTTTCACCTTTCACCTAAGTAATTTTATAATTTATTATTTATCTTATCATTATTAAGATAATCAATAAAAAAATAAGGCATTATATTTAAAATATTATATATTTATTTAGATTTATTGAATATTGAAGTTTTTAATAAACTCTACCTCAAATTCAAATATTCAAACTTTTATAAATATTACATCCTTTTGCGATTTTATTAATGCACAAGTATAAAATTTTTAGTAAACATGTACACTTACTAGTGTATATATACATATTAATAAATACAATGTTATTCAAATTTAAAGTATTGGCTCCAAATTTTAGTTCAATATTTTG
Organism: Torreya grandis; assembly: GCA_037957365.1. NCBI lineage: Eukaryota > Viridiplantae > Streptophyta > Pinopsida > Cupressales > Taxaceae > Torreya > Torreya grandis. The sequence continues at coordinate 702,476 of JARHVA010007100.1, forward strand.
AAATACTATATTATTAGAGAAAGATCCAAAAATAAAGATCTCATCTCGTTAGCGAGAGGCATAGTGAGAATGGAGAGCTAACAATGTGTTTACTTGCCTTTCTTCTCCATCTTTCTCTCTATTAGCATAACATAGGTCAGTAATGGGCATATAGAGAGCACCATGAGAATATCAAGATTATAAAGTGTTAAAAAGCATCTTGGGATGAGTTTTGAGTTAGGTAGCTTACTTTATGGCAAGGAAAATTGAAAAAATAAGGTGTTTTTTGAGATCTCATCCAATGATATTACAATGGCACAACCTTGTTTGAATCCTCCTTTGCTCATGCATAATATGAACATGAACATCTAAAACTCCACACCTAAGGTTTCTTTTACATTGTTAAGTTATTAAACTCTAAAATAAAAACATAGGTATTGATGAGGAATGTATGTTAGTAATTTTGTTAAATGTGTATCTACTATTTTTATGATGGGTATTGTTGGCCATAAAAGTAGATTAGAAGGATAAGTAGACTTTTTTGGCAATAATGGTGGAGAGTTTTAGCTTGGAAAACATAAATATGAGGAGTATGAGAGTAAGTCTAGTCATGAAAAAATGAAGAGAATGGATCTGGTAATGAGGAAGAAGATAACCATCCCAATAAAAAAATATTATAATAAGCATGCCCCTTAGAAGATTTAGGAAATGGAAGTGTATGACCTTATTAGATTTACCATTTCAATAGATCTCATCTATTAATAATTATTGTTATATTTCTATTTTTAAGTTTGTTTTGATTTTGGGAATTTTCCAAACTTTTCAAAGAGTTCCTTCATTCAAATGAGAAGCAAAGACAACTTTTAAGCAAATAATTGGGGCTTTCACCATAGAAAATTAAGTTTTGGTTATAGAATAGGCACACCTATATGAAATTATGTTGAGATTCGTAAAAAATACTTAATGAGTATTAGATGTGCAAACATTTACTGGAAAAGGGTTCTATTTTTCATCCCTTTAATATGACAGATCATGAACTTTGAAATCCTAGATTGTCTAGGCTCAACATGAGCCTCATGAGGATACAAATCTTATGCAAGATAATGAAAAGATATGGATTGAAAACATGTAAATTAAATAATCCATGATAAATCCAATGTTTACCAACTATAGAGGTCATGTTGTTATTGCAAAAGTGTTTTTTCTAGAATAGAAATCGTGTATTGAGGATATCAAATTGAAACATGAGGTTGGTTTGCACCACCCCATAAAATTTGATACATCTTCCATTTTTGTTTTTGAAATGGGTAATTTCAAAAATTTGGGGGACAAAAAGTGGCCTACCCGTGGACATAATTTTCCTAAAATTGCAAAAATATAAACTTTTGTAGATACTTTGAGATATCTACACTCCAAATTTGAAGATGGTGTGAGGACATTAAATGTAGCATTTCGAGTCTATTTTCCAAAACACTATTCTTTAAAAAAATTGTTAACTATAACTAGGTAAAACATCTACAATTTTAAGAGCAATTCTTATTTTTTTAGAAATCATAGTAGATAGATGGTCGTGCAGTGCACCATATTTTGTGTAGCATTTAATATTATTTGAAACCCTTTGGGTAAAATTTTGATAGGATCTTCTAGTTTGTGACCTATATTTTTTATATTTTTTTAATGAATACTTTTTTTATGAAGTTTTCAAGTAAATAGATCCTAAAAACTAACAAAAAAAATGGATTGTTATCCATGCAGTGCACCTAACTCCTTGAAAAAAATGAATTATTTTTAATATGTGTAGAATTAGGCCTAGTTTGTGACCATATAACTTATTTTTAACTTGGATAAACGAAATACAAATTACATAAACATATATAGGAATGTATGTTTGAATTATGTAATGGCCTAAGAAAGGTATAGTTATAAATAAACATAGTTTGAAACCTTAAATTAGCCAAAAATTATAAAAAACATATTTTTGAAAATAGGAGAGCATGCTCATCATGATGGTCTTAGGTTTTCAATTTTTCACATCGAAATTCTTAGTTTATTTGGAAATCAAAGTTGAATTTTGTTATTTTTATCATAACTCTCAAAAATCAGCTCTACATTGACAGTCCAAGCCTTTGGCTCAAGAATCCAAGCCATTTCCAATTCAAAAGGCACAAGAATTGAATTCAAATTTGAATACCATGATCACGTTAATAATGTGATCACATTATTAACATGATCATGTTATTAAATTAATTTATAACATGATCGCATTATATATTATAAACACCCTAAAACCCAAATTATCATTTTCACCTACTAAAGGAGCCATTAGGCTTAGTAGTCTTAACATAAAAGTTTGGTTGATTAAGATTATTATTTGGTACCATTGTTATTGTCAAGATTTGATAGCATTGTATGATAATTGGAGATTTATTAACCTATGAATCAATTTATTATTCATTTGAAATGATTCTAATCTTCCTTAAAATGTAGAGAGTCTTAGTTCATCCTAGACAGGGTTAAGAAGTCAAAAGTTTTTGATGATCCACTTAACCAAATCAATCATAATTTGATTTATTTGATTTATATTTCATTTTATACATTATTAAATAAATTATATTGTCTAAAAATCCATTGGAGTACAAGGATCATCTGACTAAGTACTAGTAAACATAGAATATTAGGTTCAAAAGAGAGTTTAGTGATATTATAAATGTTTAAGGATAAGTTATTTGGAAGTTGTTATTTGAAAACAAATTTATATACTTCAAGAGATTCAAATTGTGTTTTATAACAACAAGAAATAAATTAAGCGTCATTTTATTTTGTGTCAAGAGTGTATACAATCCTAAAATAGGTTGAATTTGGTTCAACAGAACTATGTTAGTTTTTGTGGATAATTGGTGATGTTTGGAACTTGTAAAAAACATTTATAAACATTATATTATTGTTTGAGTCTATGATAAGATTGTTTGACTCAGTAAGTAAAGTTCTATAAGGATCTATTTTCAAGGTATATATCAATGCATTAGTACCTTATTTTACATATAAGAATTTGTCTTTTGTCAATTTTAAACATGTTGCAAACATACATGCCTTACGATATAATTGATTTTATCGTGAGATGTCATAAACTAAATTTTTTAAACCTATGGCCAAAACATAGCCTTTGGAGTACCAATCTAGCTATGCATTTGAAGTAAAGTAGGGTTAATTTTGATCCCCTTTAACTTAATTGCATGAATATAAAATTTGAATTGGGGGTTAATTAGCTCCAATTTCATTAGCTCAGTTGATGAAAACAAACATAATTTATATATATACAAGTTCTACATGTATAGACTGTGGTTTTGAGCTCAATAAACTTGAAGTCATCATCTAATGAATACAAATGTCGATTAGTTTAATTATGGAGGTAATTAGAGTCAATATGAGCCATGTGAAAGTATTTTAAATTATATATTAAATATGATTTGGATTGAAATTAACCCCAATGTCATGTCATATATAACTAATCAAAGATTTGATTGATATATCAACTTAATGGAAATTTATAAATAATTCACAAAAAAGTAAAGGTAGTATGAGAGCATAGGATGTCTCACTAGGTAAAGCCTAGGAACAAAAGTAAAAGCACCACTAAAAACTAGGTAAAGCATAGGAATAAGTCAAAAAACCATATTAAAAGATAACTTTAAGTATCAAAAGAAAGGCCAAAAGGTGGAGCATCCATATCATCAGGACCCTAACTCGAGCTTGGTAAGTCATTGCCATCTAGAATAAGCTCCCAAGCAGTAACTTGAACAATGTCCCTAGCATCTTCTTATTCCTATGTTCAAGTGGCCTATTAAAAACCTAGGTAACTTTTCCCACACATCTAATCACCCTCTAGGTGGCACCCCCTATGCATCTAGGTATCGAGGAAGAGGAGAAGCATCCCAGCCATCCTTCCCAACTGGGGAAGGAAGCAAAAATTGGCACCCTCAATGCTACTTAGGAGGGGTCATATGTTAGTATGGGGTACCGCTATGAGATAAACACTAAGAATGGCTATGATGATGCCCACCATGAGGTAATAGAGCAATTTTATCCTCTAGTCTAGGATCCCTGGGTGAAGATGGTGGAACTTGAGCCATTACACAAGGAGCATCTCCCTAGTGAGAGAGAAGACACTGAAGGTGCCCATGTTCCATAACCACTTTATTATCTTAAACTTGAATCTACAAAATAACATTAGAGATGATAGAGGACTTGCTTATAAAGAGTGAGATATGATTTGGGGCAAAATTAAATGTTTGATTCTATCACAAATTGATCCAATTAGTCAAATTGTCTAATTAGGGGCACAATTTGAGAAAAATAGATCCCCTAAACCAAATTTATGGCTCAATCAATTGTATATTTCATGTATGCTACATTTATGGGTTAACTGATCCTAATTTTATTATAAATGCAAACATGTTCAGGTAATTATCATAAACAGGTGAACTAGAAGCACATATTTTCTTCAATTACCTTAGTGATTGGACCCTATATCTGATATCTTAAACCCTAAACCCTATACCATTTAACATAAACTCTCTACCATTTACCTTAAACCTTAATCCATAATCCCTAATCCCCAAACCCTTTAAATTATAGACCCTAAAATAATAAATTTAGCCCCAATTAACATCCTTTATATATAGTGAGAATTAGGTTCATATGGTTGAACTTGGTTAAAATCACATCACTTATTACCATAATTAACTTCATAGGCTCAATATATGATGATGTGGGGGATAATTGATCCCAAATTCACGTTTTTTACTCATATATCTAGGTTTAAAGAGCTCAAATTTACCCTAATCACCATCATGATCATACCTTATATACCCTAATCTCTAATCCCTACATTTCCTAATCCCTAAACTCTAAGCCATAAATATAAACTCTTTAAACCTTGAACCAATCATTTTAGCCCAAATTAACATCATTTAGACTAAGATTTATATTCATAAGTTTCAGTTTGGCCTAAATCATATGACTAATCTCCCTATTTGACTAATTCACTCAATCTACACAATGACATCCAGGGTATAATGACAACCCAAAAACACATTAATAGTCACGAATGGGTCCAAGCGATTCAAATTGTTATCAATTATCTTTATTACTGACCCTACGTACCCTAAACCATATACAAATTAAAACCTAAACCCTAAACTATAAACACTATACCCTAAATTTTAAACCATAAACTTTCCCTATTTACCAATTTATTTACTCCCAATCAACATCCTTTGTAGTGATAATTAGGTTTAAACATGCCATAAAGTTATTAAACATTATATACAGATCCTTAAACCTGAACCCTATGCTCTAATCCCTAATCCCTAAAACATAAATTGTAATCCCTATGCCCTAATGCCCACTACATGTTGTAAACATACATGCCTTGTGATATCATTTATTTTATCACGAGATGTCATAAAATTCACTTTTTAAACTTATGACCAAGACTTCACTTTTGGAGTGCCAATCTAGCTATGCATCTGAATTAAATTGGGGCTATTTCAGTTTCCTTCAACCTAATTAACCAAAGAGGAGGATAGTTGGTTTTTTTAATCATGAAATCATTTGAGGTCTATTTTAAACCCTTCAAGAGAAATATTTGATATGGGGTAAAATCAAAAGATCAATTCTATCATGAATTAATCCAATTAGTCAATTTATGCAATTAGGGGCATGATCCAGGAAAAATTGAGCCCCTAAACCAAATTTATGGCTCAATTAATCGTATAACATGTATGCAACATGTACATGGCATAAATTACCCTAGTTTTATTATAAATGCAAATATGAAGGTAATTTTCATAAATAGGTGAATAAGTAGCCCAAATGTTTTTCAATTACCTTAGTGATTAGACCTTATATCCTATATTTTAAACCCTAAAATCTATACCATTTAACTTTAACCCTTTACCATGTAAATTAAACCCTAATATATAATCTCTAAACCCCAAACCCTTTAAATTATAGACCATATACCCTAAACCAATAAATTTAGCACCAATTAACATCCTTTATATATAGTAAGAATTATGTTCATATGGATGAACTTAGTCAAAATTACATCACCCATTAAACCATAATTGACTTAATTGGCTCAATATGTGATGATGTGGGTCTAATCAAGCTTGAAAGCACATTATTTACTAATAGATATAGGTTCAAGGAACTCAAATTTACCCAATTGCCTTCATGATTGTACCTTATATACCCTAAACCCATACCTTAAGCCTTAATCCTTAAAGTTCATAATACCTAAACTCTAAAACATAAATATAAACTATTTAAACCTTGAACCAATCATTTTATCCCTAATTAACATCATTTATAGACTAAGAATTAAGTTCACAAATCTTAGTTTGGCTTAAATCACATGATTGATTGCCCCATTTGACTAGTTCACTCAATCTACATGATGGCATCTAGACTATAATGACAACCCAAAAACACATTCTATAGTCACAAATAGCTCTAAGTGATTTAAATTATCCTCAATTATCTTTATGATTGACCTTGTGTACCCTAAACCATATATACATTAAAACCTAAGCCATAAATCATAAATCTTAAGCACTTTACCCTAAATTATAAACCATATTTTTTTTCCCTATTTAACAATTCATTTAGTCCCAATTAACATCATTTGTATTAATAATTAGGTTCACATGGCATAGAATTATTACACATTATATATAAGTCCTTAAACCTAAACCCTATGCCCTAATCCCTAATCCCTAAAACAAAAATTTTAAGCCCTATGCCCTAATGCCCAAAACATACCACAAACATGCATGCCTTCTGATATAACTGATTTTTATCACAAGATGTCATAAAATGCATTTTTTAAATCTATGGCTAAAACTTAGCCTTTGGATAACCAATCTAGTTGTGCATCTAAAGTAAATTGGGGCTATCTTGAGCCCCTTCAACTTAATTGCATGACTATAAAATGTGATTTGGGGGTTGATCAGCTCAAATTGACCCTAATCTCCATCATGATTGTACCTTATATACCCTATAACCTATATCCCAACCCCTAATGCTTAAATTTACTAATCCCTAAACTCTAAACCATAAATATAAAATCTTTAAACCCTAAACCAAAAATTTAAGCCCAATTTAACATCATTTAGAAAAAGAATTATCATTATGATTGACCCTATGTACCCTAAACCTAAGCACTAAACACTATATCCTAAATTGAAAATTAGAAACTTTCCCTATTTACCAATCGATTTAGTCCTATTTAACATCTTCTATAGTAAAAATTAGGTTCACACATGGCATAGAGGGATTAGACCTTATATACACTTATAAACCTAAACCCTACATGTCATAATCCTTAATCCCTAAACCCTAAAACATAAAATATAATCCATAATCCCTAAAACATAAATTATAATCCTTAACTTCTATGCACTAATCCATTAATCCCTAATCCCTAATCTATATTAATTATAACTCAATCAAGTTTTTTAATAACACGACCACATTGTTCTTAATATAGACAAAACTTAGTTCTTAATGCCAATTGCTAACCCCAAATGACTATTAATAATAACATGATCATGTTATTACATAATGTGATCATGTTATTGTTAATATATGCTTCTTAGTATGTTGGATGAAGTAGAACCTTGTATAGTAAATATTGTGATAATGTTACGTAATGATGTGATCATGTTATTATTATTATTATTATTATTATTATTATTATTATTATTATTATTATTATTATTATTATTATTATTATTATTATTATAGACAAATATCACTTTTTAACATCTATTTTTAACCCAAATCAAGAATTTTATCCCCACAAACATTCTCTATGTACTTCTATGGGATCTATGGTACCTATGTAGTTGACCCCACCTTTGAAAAGTTATTAATTGTCCCTGATGGGTGATGGATAATGTTTGAGGAAGAGGAAGATATTGAAGAACAAAACACCAGAGGAATTAGAATATTTGAGAGAGAAACACAAGATACAAATGCAAAAACTTCATGGTAGATAAGTTTCAAACCCTAATTTTGATGAACCAAAGGCCATATATAATGAGCCAATTAACAATAATGAATTAAATAATGATGAAATTGACCATAATAAATTGAATAATGATGGAATTGACCATAATTAAATGAATAATAATGAAATTGAAAATAATAAATTAGTTAATGTTGGATGTTTACATTCAAAGTTCCAAATTTTTTATTTTGCTAATGATGAGTCTATGTATGATGCTTAACCCACCATGAATGAATAAAATTTGATGGAAATAAATAATGATGAAATTAACCATCAAGAATATTTCATGGAAACATATAATGAAGAAATAAATAATGAATAAAATGTCATCCCACCTCTAAACAATGAAATTAATTATGATTTTAAAACACCCTTTCAACAAATTCCACCATTACCAACACCTCCAAGAGTTTTACATAGAAAACACAAGTACTTAATTGAAGTTGATGAAAATATTTTATAACCAATAAATAACAAAAAGTTTGATTGTTATTCAAGAAGACTGCATCAACAAATTTAGGATACTTTCTTTCATAATTTGGATTATGATAGTCAAAGATTCCAATTATTTGTTTCATTAATAAAATTGATTAAGATGAGACTTATAATGTACACATTAGGACTAATAAAATCTAACATGGAAGATGAAAACAATGAAAATGTTGAAAATCTATATTATGCATGTTTTACTGTAGGCCCAAAATAATGCACCAAAGATTATAATGATGCCCAATGTATACTTACAACTTGTGTAGTAAGTGACAAAATAGGGGAAAATGAATGGTTTCAAAAACAATCCAAACACTTAATATAAACAGAAATATAATAATGAAATCAATTAAAAGACATGAAAGACTTAATGAACCTAATACTAATGAGCTTTGGCTATTATTTGGTAGAATTATACAAAGAGACAAGGCTATAATCGATACTTCCAAAGAGTTACTTGCTCAATTTTAGAAAGATAATATAAGAGTTTTGCCTAATTAAAGAGATGTTGTGAAAAAAAGAGTTGGTTCTCATAACCATGAACCACATGTAAAACATTTATTGGATATGACTCAAACACAATTGTAATTTAATTTTTTTTTAAACATTCACAAATTTATATTTATCAAAGATATTTTCAGATGGCCAAACCTTCTTACGCAAAAATAAATCACACATGCACTACATATTATTGTAGGCAACATGTTGAATTTTCAATGTACTATGATGTTTTTCTCCATATTCATTGTAATTTGCATATAAAAAACATTTTTTAGCAGTGTGGCATTGAATTGCCAATAAAGTCAGCATGAGGATTTATTCTATCTTTTTCAAAAGACTAGATGGATAACTATTTTACAAGAAATCATGTTTAAATGGAAATTACAACATTTGTGATAGATTTAAAAAATTAAAAAAATGTATCCATGAGGAGATTATAAGTACAATTAGATAGGAATTAGTTTATTTAAAGGAAATATAAATCAGTGACTTATCAAGTAAATCATGGCAAAGAATCTAAAAGTGTGAGCTTGTTACAAAAAAGATACATGTTTCTGAATTTTTGGTCAAATTTAGGGAGAAGATTATTTATGAGTATCCAAGGCACATACATGGGGCTAGATGGTTGGATGAACATTTCAACATAAGCAAGGATACATTCCCACTTAGTTTGATTATTTTAGTAGTTTATTTTTCTAAAAGTTACACATTTAAACCCCAAATAGAATCTCAATCATAGTATTACAACTCATCATAAGTTACCATATTTGTACCTATAGAATTCATGCATGCACCTAATAGTATAGAGCAACAATGGAAAATATTAAAGGATTACCATTTAAATATCAGTGAGGACCAATCACATTGTTCAAAGTAGGTACAAGGTTGTTTTCAAAAGTTATATGAGCAATTGAGTCATAGGAACATTACTTTCAATCAAATATACATTTATTTAGATAGTTACACATCACAATGTTTCTCTAAGTTTTTGCTAATTACATTCAGAAGAAAGAAGAAACTAAGGTTAAAGGTTAGGGGTTTGATGTTACCCAGATTAAGTTGCGCACCGTATCTAAGCATTGTGGGAGCTCCTTTTTGGCTGTGAAGGAAACACCTATAGAAAGAAAGAAACTTGAACAAAGAGAATGTTAGAATAAGATATGGTGGACTGCCAAGCTACGCACTCGGTCTTGGAAGCGTAAAGATCCATAAGGGATGACAGTCCACTTATTTAAAGAAGAGAGTTTTGTATAAAAAGAAATGATAAAAGACTTAAAGAAATGGAAAGGTAGAATATTGTGTACCTATTCCCTATAGTCCATGTGTCTCAGTAGGCTGGTCAAAGGTTTTGTCTAGTCTTTGGGCTATTTCGATAATTTTTCTAATTTGCACAATCGCTGACATCAGTTAGGCTGCTGATGTTGGTAGGTAAATGGTGTCGATAGTGGTTATATTGTCAATGTCGGTAGGGGCAATGGACTTTGGACTGGTTTCAAGGTATTTTTGTGATGTATAGAAGAGTTTCTAGAAGTCTGGAGGTTTGTGCAGGGTTACGGGAAGGTAAATAGGGTCTGAGGATAATGAGGGTAGAGGGTAGGTGTGAGAAGAGGGTAAGAATGAGAGGAAGGCTTTTTAGCCTCTCCACGAAAGAAGGTCGGGTCTTTCAACAGTGCTTAGGAATATCAGATGGAAAGAAATTACCAATGTATTCTAAAATACTCAAATGACATAGAAGAATACTTAGCTTTGCTTGGTGAATAACTAGAGGTGCAAGAGTGCCTATTCCTATTATGGCTAATGTCGAGGACCTCGTACAATGTTTTCAATCCAATGTTTGGAGTGACTTGTGTAGAGTTTTTGTAGCCAGGAGAGTGAGTCAAATTTTGATGCTTGGTCTTAGAATGTGTGCGTCGATATGTGAAGAGGTGGGGGGAAGCTCAATGCTAGAGCTTGGGTTATGTAACCAACGTCGGTGATCCCACCGGCATCGGTTGATAGTTGACCAATGTCAGCAGAGAAAGAATAGGTAAAAGGGCTATTTTTAGCCCTTTCCCCGTTTCTCTATCCGCCAAGTGCATTTGCCATTGGAGAATGGTCAAAAGATGGGTTTATTAGGCATGAGAGTTAGTTAGGAGGTTAGGATGGAGTGAGAATAGGTCATGGGTAGTTAGGATTAGATGACCTAGTCTCAGGGTGACTCATAGGGTAAGAAATGGTCTTAGGGTGAGGTGTCTAGGTGAGGTGTCCAAGGTGAGGTGTCCAAGGTGAGGTCATTAATTTAATATAAGTAATTTATTTTAAATTAATAAGGTGTGTAAGTGTGGGTTAGGAGTGTTAGAGTTAGAAAGGGAGCAAGGGGGGTTGACACAATATTGGTGTCTACATTTGCCCCTTTTTGTCTTGTGGTTTGTCTTGATGAACTGCAAGATAAAAATAGATGTTGTTTGCCCCAGGTATTGGATGAGGTATTCCCCCTCAAAGTGGGAGTCAAGGGAAGGGAATTTGATATCAGGTGCCAATTTGATAGATAGTAGATGGGTAAGGTGAGGTTTGAGTGTGAACGCTGCAATAGGTGAGATTACACGTATACCACTTCACGTGATAGGTAGGTCAAATTGTCATAGGCAAGGTTGAGGAGTGCTAAAATCAAAATAACTGGTCCCCAGCTTATTAGTGGTAGTTGATTAGGTTAAATGATTAAAGCTATAGCTCTAATGGTTGAGGAGGACTAAAATCAAACTAGTCGGTCCCCATCTTATTAGTGGTAGCTGATTGGGTTAGATCGACTAAAGTTGTAACTCTAATGGTCATCATGTTCCAAGTATTTGGGCTAGGAAGTGCTCCTAGAAAATATGAAAATGTCACAAATATTGGGGATCAACTTGGTCGTGATCCGACAATACGTGTGAGGGGCATATTGTGGGGTGCATACAATTTGCTAACTATTCGCGAGTTAGCATATATGCAATCAAAATAACCAAGGCAAAGTTGTCTCGAAAGTGGTCGTGGTCTGAGGAGATAGTTGCGATCTCTAAGGTCGTTGGTCGAGTAGGGCTGAGATATAAGTGATATCAAGTATTATGTGTTGTGGTTAGGGAGATTTATGTGATCTCTAATGTACCCCATGAAAAGTCTAGGTGACTTTTATAGTGTCAAGGCTGGTTGTTTGGTCATGATTTTGGGTTGGTATAGATAGTTGGTCCATTAGGTAAATAGATGAACAAATGGCCGAGCTAACCTCAAAAGACCCCATGTCAACTGAGTGCTTCCTACATAGCCCATGCGAGGGCCTTAGGCCAATGTAGTTCTCCCCAAAAGGGAAGAAGAGGGTAGGTTATGGATTGGTTTTGACTAGGTTAGGTCATGGTTAAAGGTTATATGGTTGGTCCATCAGGTAGACGAACGAAGGAATGGCCAAGCTAACCTCAGAAGACCCCATGTCAACTGAGTGATGCCTACATAGCCCATGCGAGGGCCTTAGGCCAATGTAGTTCTCCCAAAAATGGAAGAAGAGTCAAAGAGGTTGGTAGTTGTTTTGGTCAGGTTAGTGTTGTTAGCATTTCCCATATGTTTAATGGTACATGCTTGAAATGATGAGTATATGATGATGTTACAGCATTTTTCGTATTATGTGATGGTGTATTCTATAGCATAGGTTATGTGGTTTTTCATCCCTAGCAATTTTCCATATTGGTGATGGTGTATGCTAAAAATGAAATGAGTTTATTTATGCCTCAGTAGGTTTCCATATTGGTGATGGTATATGCTTGACATAAATTGTGTTTGGTTGATAGCTTCCATGTGTATTGTTTTCCATAGAAACTAATGTGAATGGGGTTATGAATCACCCATGGCTTAAAATGATAAGTGTATGATGATGTTACAGCCTTTTACATATTGTGTGATGGTGTATGTTGTAACATGGGTTATGTGATTTTTCATCCTTAGCAATTTTCCATTATTAGTGATGGTGTATGCTAAAAATGAAATAAGATTATGTATGCTTCAACAAGTTTCCATATTGGTGATGGTATATGCTTGAAATAAATTGTGTTTGGTTGATAGTTTCCATGTGTATTATTTTCCATAGAAACTAGTGTGAATGGGCTATGATAATTTATATAACACAAAGTGGTATTTGTATTAAATAAATCATGATGATAAATGTTGTGGTTAGGAAAGGTTTTAGTTGTATGCTATTGGCATGTGACTATGGTGTGTAAGAAGTGAAAGACGTGTTGCTCTTTCATTTGACAAGGACTGATCAATGCGGAAAGTTTACTTGGGGATGTTGATTTGTTTTGTGGTCATGTGAAACTGATCAATGTGGGCAGCTTTTGAGAGGGTGTTGTTTGTGTAGAAAAATTTGGGTATAGCCATCCTTCGAGGGAGTGGTCTATATTTTTGCTTTGTATGTTTTGATGTCTTTAAATAGCTGTCTTTCAAGGGAGCAGTCTACATTTATAGTTTATGACCTTTTGTTAGCCATCCTAATTTATGTTTAGTTTGTGACTGAACTTGTAGTCATGGACTAGACTATAGAGGTTTAGGGGTTTCCCTTTTATTAGGACAAAGTATTTTAATGCTTAAAAAAGGGTTAACTGATATTTTTGAGGAAAAAGGGTTGAAAGGAATAGGAATGAGGATGATGAAAGGTTGCTCAAGGGACGAGCTCAAGTTAAACATTAAGTGAATGATTACTTTATTAACAATAGAATGGTCACAAATGTAAGGCATTAAGGGGCTCAGGTTCTGGCTGGCCTTTGAGAGAAGATAGATGATAAGTAGCTGATCCATACTTGTGCGTTATGATATAAGGTCTGAGCCAATTAGGAGCAAACTTACCTCGTTTGCTTCTTTCCATATTGGTCACGTGTTGGTTTTTTTTAAGGACGAGATTTATGATTTTAAAATCTCGCTCTTTCAAATTTTTGTTATAGGCATGGTTTGGTCGATTCTTGACAAAGGAAAGTCATCCTTTGGGCAGGCTAAATTGAGGTCGTGATAGGCAGTACAAATTCAAATTCCCCCAGTTGCTTTTGTGACAGGGACAATGTTTGACACCCATTAAGGATAATCAATGGGTTGGATAAATGAGATGGAGAGAAGACGTTGAAGCTCCTCTTTGACAAGGAGTGCGACGTGAGGATGCATCCTGTGAAGCTTTTCCCTGATAGGGTTAGTTTGAGAGGGTGGGATCCTGATCTTCTAGGTTGTAGGCAGGAATCTCATAATCACTGAAGGTGATGGCAGCAATGGTTGGTAATGATTTGACTAAAGAAACCAATGGTTGGGGGTCTTCACGTTGGACCTCCACTACTTGTAAAGCTTTGATTAAGGCTTGGCAATGTTGCAGAGAACTTTGAATTAGGTCATAAAAAGATATTTTGACAGGGGTTTGGTGAAGTTATTTCACCATAGAGTTGTGAATTGCCTCTGAAGATGTTGGTTGAGATGTGCCCAAGATAGGAATCTTGGGTTTTGGTGGTTGGGAAGGCTTGGAAAATGGATATGTCCAAGGAATAAAAACTTGCTCTTTTCCTTTATCCTTTAGAGTTTGAGACTTGGTGGCTACATTAATGGTGTTGATTTTGAATATAGGGAGAGAAAGTGGTAGAGGGACCATAGTTTGATGATGGGATCCTGATGAAGGTGAGGAGGTTTGGGAGGCATGGGATGGTGTCAGTAGTTTGTCAAAGGGGTCCTTAATGAGAAGGGTGCCCTTTTTCAGGTGTTGGCAAATGACAACTTTAAGAGCATAACAATGCTTAGTATCATGCCTAGGTGTGTGATGATACACATAGATTTTAGTGTCATTAAACCAAGATTGTTTTGATCTGAGAGGTTGGTATGGCTTAATGGGTAGGAGAATGATGTTAGACGATTGCAACAATTGGCATAATAGTGAATCATAGGAACCCACTAATGGGTCTACACTCGTTGTTGCAGTAGGGGTTGACAACTTATGTTTAAGAGTTGTAGGCGGAGTTTTCCATACCACTTTTTTAGTTGGTGGTGTGGCCGTACATGTAGATGGCACTTTCTTGGTGAGAAGCGTTAAATTCTTAGCAGGAAGTATGTTTTTGATGGGTAGAGGGAGTAATGGAGGCAAATTTTTTTTGTGAGGTGTTGGAATTGGGAGCACTCCTATTAAAGAGGAAGGATGTGGACCCAAGATAGAGGGCAATGGTGAAGGTGGGAGAGTTTTTCATACCACCTTTTTGGTTGGGGGAGGAGTAGACCGACATGGTTTAGCATCCTTCTTTAGTTTAGTGTGAGGAACACTATTGTATGGGGCAAGGTTCAAATCTACCTTCACTTGTGGGTGAGTGAGGTTCGATATAGGGCAAGCACCGAGGAATTTAACCTATTTCATCATGGTAGATGCATGTGAGGTTTTAGATTCAAACATGGAAGTCTGAGCTTCTAATGATTTAGAGGTGGAAGCCCAATCCTCGTCAGAAACTTTGAGGTGAATTGTCATAGAAGGATTGGTAGTATAAGGTGAAGTGAAATATGTAAGATAAGGAGCCTTAAGTTGCTCCCATAATGCCTCATGTTTTAGGTTCCTAGAATGGAGAAATCCTAAGTTTTTTGCCAATCTAGAGAAGGGTTTAGGTGACATCACGTGAGGTCTTACAGTCAGTCTTTTGGGTGATTTGGGTGATTGCGAGAGTGGAAACGTGTTGGACGTAGTGATCTCGGGCCAAACATGAGAGAAAAACATCACCGGATCTTCCTCAGCCAAAATGGGTGAGGTAGCGAGTTCTTCTCTTGGCGAAGAAGGAATTGGAGAATTTGGCTCTTCAAGAGGATAGAGCATAGGGATGATCATGCCTTCCACATGTGGTCTAGGAGCATGGAAAGTATGATCCTCCATTGGTGATAATAAGGATGAGGGTGAGGCCACCAGCATTGGTGCCATCAAAGCATCCTCCAATAAGGGAGAGGTGAAAGTAGACTCTCTTACATGTGAAAGGGGGATTGATGGAGGACTATCCTCCATTGGTAGAGGACAAATAGGAGAGGAAGACTCCTCTAAAAGGTGAAGTAGAGGGATTATGGCCCTTTCTACATGAGGGTGTGGGGTATGAATGGTAACTTATTCCAATGGTATAAGAAGAGGGAAGGTCGGGGCAAGAGGAACAAGGAATATGGGTTCCTCACGAGGTAGAAGAATGGGTAGAGGAGGTGTTTGATGTTGTGGGGGTGATATAGGCTCTTCTACTCATGGTGGAGAGATGGGTTGACTAACCTCTTCGGATTGTAGGAGAGGTTAGATAGGAATGATAGGAAAGACCATATTGACCATGCATATGTTGTGTTCTTGAGGATCATCAGCCATGGTCTGAACATTGTTTTGACTTGGGGGATGGTTAAGAAATGGTTGCCTAAAGACATCCATGTTTTGGTTGGCCAGTGCATTAGGGTTATCCAAAACAAGGTCCCCTTTGTCTAACATGTCTTGAACAACATTTTTGAGGGTTTTGCAATTGTCAGTGTCATGACCCTTGATGCAATGATAATTACAAAAGTCATTTTCTCTATACCATGCAGGGATGGCTCATGAGTGATCAAATTGGGGTGGTGGTCGGATTTGAGGGAGGTTGAGGACTCCCTGCTTCACTAGTTTATCTAATACAGAAGCGTATGATTCTCCTATTGGAGTGTATTGATGTTGTACATACCGTTGTTGGAATTGTCTTGTGATGTTTTGTGATGTCGAGGGCTTAGATTGGTTAGTTGTGGTAAAAGATGATGATCTAAGTACCAAGACATTTGTCGATCCCTTAGACTTAGAGTAGGAAGAAGAAGATTTGGAAGAAGAAGGGTCATTAGATTTTGTGTTGGTATTATTACTATGTAATTTGACCTTATCCTCTTCGATTTCATGGAGTTCAAGATTTTGGGCCATAGTGAAAGCTTCATCAAATGTGTAGAAAGTTTGAACCTACAAAGTGGATGAGATGTGCTTGGCACATGCTCTTGAAAAGAGCTCAATGAGCTCAGGTTGAGGCAATGAAAAGGAGAGTTGGTTGATCAAACCTCTCCAACGGGTGACGAAGTCTGCTATTGATTCATCGTCGAATTGTTTAATAGAATATAGGTCTGTGATGGAGACCTTTTTTATGATGTTGATTGAGAAGTGGTTGAGGAATAGCTGAGCTAGTTGAGTGAAGGTAAAGAGAGAATGACTGGTAATGGAGCTATACCAATCAAGAGCGGCACCAGAAAGTGACATGGGGAATGTGTGAAGTAATAACACATCATCATGTACTATGAGGTAGCAAGTGTGTTTAAACACTCATAGATGTTTTTGTGGGTCCTCTTTGCTTTGAAAGCAAGTAAATTTTGAGAGTTCCCACTGGCTAGGGTATGGTTTAATAGGCACCGAAGGGTGAATAGGTTTGTTACAGATTTGTTCGTATGAAAGAACACTCCTTGAACCTGAAATAGATGTCTCAAGGTTGGATATCTTATCCATCAACATCTTAATTAGATCAGTAGATGGATTGGCATGAGGGGCACCCCCTAAGTTATAGGGTACCTGGAAGGCATTGGAAGGGGCGTATGATGTACTTGGCTACATTTGTATAGGTGCAACATATTGATAGTTCATCATAGGGGCCAATGTCGAGGCCATGGGGACTTGCGCCATGAGGTTGGGGGGCATAAATTGACTAGATGTCACCAAGGGTGGTTGAATGGTGGTGACACTAGTTAAAGGATAGGGGTCACTCTTGTATTTATAGGTGCAAGAGTGGATGGGATGGAGACAATCAAGTTATGGAAAGGTGTCAAACTTGGTTGAATTGTTTGTGGTTGAGGGGGTACAGAAACCCCAATGGAGGTAGGGCTAGAAATAGAAGGGGAGGCCAAATCTTGAACATTAGCCATGGTTGGGTTACTGGTTGAGGCAATGGCCTAAGTGATCATAGGTTGGGTAGCAGATGTTGTTGATATCATTGCCGTTTCAACCAAGGAAGTTGGCATCCCATAAACAGGGTTACCTGAAGGATCTCACATTTGGCTTCTAGCGAGATAATGTTGGAGAGCCTTGACATTGTGGTCAAGGAATATCTCAAATTCTTGATCCCCTTCGAGAACAATAGGAGGTTGATCAGGGGTAGGTTGGATCAGAGTATGCTTAATGTCTGAAGTATACTCCATTAGATGACTTGGTATGAAAGGCAAAGGTGGGAGTGTTTGTTGACTTGCGCGGTCAACAAGGGATTTGGCTTGACTGCGTGTCAAAACCATCTAAAGCAAAATGAATTCAGGTTTCAAAAACTATGTGTTTTAGTTTCAAAAAACTAGAATTTGTGTTTAACAGCAAGAAAGTTGGGTTTTAAGCTTGATGTTTGGGATGAAAATTTGTTGACAGTGACCGATGTCGGTGGAGAAACTGATGTCAGTGAAGATATGTTGCCTATGTCAGTCAGATAATTGATGTCGGTGAAAAGTTGTTGCTGACGTTAGTGGAAAAGCTGATGTCAGTTTCTGTGTAATTCAAAAAACATAAAAAACTGATAGTTTTTTAAGGAAGAAGAAATTCTGAGTTGTTTTAGACCTCAAAATGATGTGACCTTACTAGCTCAAACAATCAGATAAAAATAGAAGAAAAGGTGATTTGGCAAGCAAACTCTAAAATGTTAAATTCCTAGGAATAAATTTTAGAGTCGTGGTGGCTTATGCCTTAGAAAAATGTGTTTGGGAATTGGGCTTGTAGAAAAGGTCCTAGAGAGGAAGTCTATGACTAATTTCAGGTTTTGTTTTGGTGCTCAAAAATCGGTGTTAGGTTCAGTATGTGGCCTGGTGCTAGGGCTTGCTCCTTTCACTTCACGAACCTAGAGTTGAGCTAGGCCGCTTAGCCAATATATACTTTGCCTATAGTTTATACTCTGCCAGAGAATAGAGTGGGTCCTCCTCTTGGTAGTGAAGTCCAAGTAGGATCACCGAGAAGGGTAAGGTATGTGCTAGGTGATGAAATCTTAGATGGGCCTTATCTCAAGTATGTTTAAGTGTTTGATTTTGATGTGATTGTGGTTTGGTTGTGTAACATTTGTGCACTACGATTCATTCATAATGCTTTTAATTACTAAATGGGCTAAGTATGCATTCAAGCAAGAATGAAATGCAATTATTTTTAACCCAAATCAAAATATGTTTGATCAAATGCAAACAATTGGAGAAGAGGTTAAGAGTATGAAAATTTTCACTACTCTAAGATGCAAGCAAGAAGTGACAAGAAGAAAAAGAAAGATGTTCTTTTTAACTTCCGCTAATGGTTTCTTTTTAAAAAAAAGAGATAGAAGAAGGATGCAAGAAGAGAATATTTTCCTAATGCAACTATATGAAAATTTGCTTTTTAGAATAATGAACCCAAGGAAAACTCTAGGGTCCCACCGAGCATGCCATAATGTTTCTCTAAGTTTTTTATAATTACATTCAAAAAAAAGAAGAAACTAAGGTTAAAGGCTAGGGGTTTGACGTTACCCAGATTAAGTTGCACACTGTATCCAAGCGTTGTGGGAGATCCTCTTTGGCTATGGAGGAAACACCTATAGAAAGAAAGAAACTTGAACAAAAAGAATGTTAGAAATAGATATGGTGGACTGCCAAGCTACATGCTCGGTCCTGAAAGCGTAAAACTCCATAAGGGATGACAGTCCACTTATTTAAAGAAGAGAGTTTTGTATAAAAATAAATGATAAAAGACTTAAAGAAATGGAAAGGTATTATATTGTGTACCTGTTCCCTATAGTTTATGTGTCTCAGCAGGCTCGTCAAAGGTTTTGTCTTATCTTTGGGCTGTTTGGATAAGTTTTCTAGTTTGCACAGTCACCGACATCAGTTAGGCTACCAATGTCGATAGGTAAATGGTTTCAATGTTAGTTATATTTATGATGTCGGTAGGGGCAATGGGCTTTGCATGGGTTTTAGGGTATTTCTGTGATGCACAAAAGAGTTTCTAGAAGTCTGGAGGTTTGTGCAGGGTTATGGGAAGGTGAATAGGGTCTGAGGATAACGAGGGTAGAGGGTAGGTGTGAGAAGAGGGTAAGAATGAGAGGAAGGCTTTTCAACCTCTCCACAGAAGAAGGTTGGGTCTTTCAATAGTGCTTAGGAATATCAGATGAAAATAAATTACCAATGTATTCTAAAATACTGAAATGAGACAGAAGAGTACTTAGCTCTGCTTGGTAAAGAAATAGAGGTGCAAGAGTGCTTATTCCTCTTGTGGTTGATGTCGAGGACCTCGTACAATGTTTTCAATCCAATGTCTGGAGTGACTTGTGTAGAGTTTCTATATCCAGGAGAGCAATAGTTGAATTTTGATGCTTGGTCTCAGAATGTGTGCGTCAATATGCGAAGAGGTGGGGGGCAGCTCAATGCTAGAGCTCAGGTTATGTAACCGACGTCGGCAATCTTGCCAGTGTTAGCTGACAGTTGATCGACGTTAGTGGAGAAAGAATAGGTAAAAGGTTTATTTTTAGCCCTTTGCCTGTTTCTCTATCTGCCAAGTGCATTTGCTGATGGAGAATGGTCAAAAGACAAGTTTATTAGGCATGAGAGTTAGTTAGGAGTTTAGAATGGAGTGAGAATAGGTCATGGGTAGTTAGGATTAGATGACCTAGTCTCAGGGTGACTCATAAGGTAAGAAATGGTCTTAGGGTGAGGTGTCTAGGTGAGGTGTCCAGGTGAGGTGTCCAAGGTGAGGTGCCCAAGGTGAGGTCATTCATTTAAAATAAGTAATTTATTTTAAATTAATAAGGTGTGTAAGTGTGGGTTAGGAGTGTTAGAGATAGAAAGGGACCAAGGGGGGTTGATATAATATTGGTGTCTACACACAATTCAAAAATTCATGGATGTTTTATTGGTTAAGCAAGATGCGCATTGCTACTAGTGCTGAACATATTTGGATTTTCACCAAGGCTAGCCATGGAAAAGGGGATCATGATAGTTTTTGATCATGTGTAAAAAGAGATATTATAAGGGAGGAGTTGAAATTTGAAGAGGGTCTCATTTGATAAATGCAAACACTGTGGTTGAATGGTGTAATGAGAACTTGTATCATGGTGCTCAACCAAATTCTACTATTCGTAGACATTTTTGGTTAATGAAGGAAGAACACTTGGTGAAGTTTGAGGATTGTATTACTCTCATAGGTTCAAGTGACCTCCACTCATTTCATATCTCAAATGTAATTTCTTGGATTGTTCATACAAGATACTCGGTATGTTCATGTTCTACATGTGTGGACTAGGTTTGTAATAAGTGTGAGTCATAAAAGTGGGTGGATGATTAGAGTTCCAAACCTCTAAATCCAATCAACATATATTAGGTTTCAATAATATTTCAACCTAAAAATATGGAATCATCATATGAATTTTACCATGTATCTTATCTAGTGCAGCAAGGTAGAATATTTTTCATTATGTACAATTTATACTCATTCCACAGTAAAAGCAAAAGCACTGATATCTTCAATTTGTTGCTAAAAATGGATTTTTGTGATACAAGGAATGTTTTTTAGTTACTACAGATGAGGATAATGAAGAGGGAACTAATTACTACTTTTATTGGTGTGTAGAGAGAAATAAAAAGTTGACTTCCATAGTTATAGATGGAGAAAAGATTGACTATCCCACTAGGTCACTGGTAGTCACTGGAATTTGGTTTTGATGATATCCTATCAAATATTTAGATCAATGGTTTTCTAAAGAGTTTTAAATAGACAAGAAGAGATTGTGTTATTAAAATTTTATTCTTTTAATGAATATTCAATTACAAAAATATCATGGGAGGCCATTAAATAGGAAACTATGAAAAGTTTGGGAGTTAGACCATGAAGCTATTATTGATACTATCAAAGTTAGAGCAGATCCTAGTGCTTCATTGGATTGAAAGACATAGCTATGTTGAATTTTCAAATTTATATGTAATCAATTTTACCAAATAACTTTTATTTTCAAGGTAGTACATATAAATTTCATTTTTATTCACTTACTAATATTTTTTTGTAGGTTAGTGGTGCCAGATAAAATTCCACCTTCATGTGGTTGGCACTATGAGTAAAGAATTATATATTATTGAATATAAGATAAGATCATATTTGTACATGATATAAACTCAATTTGTACATGATAAAATCTTAGGAAATGACTTACAGGATTTGTATAGGGGTATTTGAACTTAGGCTAAAAATATGCATTTTTCTTGTATTGGGAAGGGCATTTTTAAGGCCAGAATGGGTGGTGGCTTTGTTTATTGGGCATGATAAGAGGCTAATAATGTGTTACTATACATTATTCACCACCCCAAATGTGTTGGTAGTGTCAATTTGTAGTCAAGAATCATCAAAACTAGAGTTCTATAACCACATCTTAAACTTTAATAATATTTGTCATTAGTGTTTTCGTGTTCCAAAATGGTAGTGAAATTGCACTTCTTGGTGGATTTTAATGTCATGGTGTTTTGATAACATCCAATTTTCCTATATAGATGTGATTATAGTGATATATTTTGAGGTGGATGTCCTGAAGGTAGAAATGCCAGTTGAAGCTCAAGAAGTTATTTGTTTAATGCCAAAAAGTTGCATTTTTGGACTCCTCACTGCAACTTATCCAATAGATAGATTTTGAAGCTTACACATAATTAATATAGGGTGATATAATAGGGATTAAATATTCATGTTAAGGATCTTATGTTTTATATAAATGACTTATAGTTTTCATTTTACACGTGTTTAAACTTAGGCTAAAAAATTGCATTTTTTTATATTGGGAATGGTGTTCTTGAGGCCAAAATGGATGGTGGGTTTGTTGATCAGGCCTGATGAGAGGATAATAATATACTAATATAAATTATCCACCCACAAAATGTGTTGTTAGTGTCATTTTTAAGTCATGGAGCATTAGAACTAGAGTTATGTAACCACAACTTAAACATTGACAACATTTGTTGTTGGTGTTTCTACGCTCCAAGACAGTAGTGAAAATGCACTTTCAAGTGGATTTAAACATTGTGGAAATGTGATAACATTTAATATACCTATTTTAATTTGATTTTATTGATATATTTTGAGTTGGAGGTCCCAAAGGTAAAAATACCAATTACAGCTCAAGAAGTTGCTTATTAAATGCCAAAAAGTTGCATTTTTTGACCCCTCACTACAATTTGTCCAATGGATTGCTCTCAAATATTCCACTTAATTAATATTTTTTGTGATTATATATATTAAATATTAATGGGAATTATTTTATGGTTCATGCAAATGACTTGTAGTTTTCATTTTATGCATGTTTGAACTTAGGCTAAAATGTTGCATTTTTTTTGAATTGGGAAGGGTGTTCTTGAGGCTGAAATGGGTGGTGGGTTTATCAATTGGGCTTGAATAAATGACAATAAAATTTTATTTGACATTATCCACCCCATATAACTTTTTTTAAATATCATTTTTTAGTCAAGAAGCATCAAAACTAGAGGTTTGTAGCCACAACTTAAACTTTGACAATATTTGTTGTCAGTGTTTTTATTCTCTGGAATGGTAGTGAAAATGCACTTATGGGTGGATTTGAACATCACATTATATATAAATATATATATATATATTTGTGTGTGTGTGTGTGTGTGTGTGTGTGTGTGTGTGTGTTTGTGTGTGTATAATCAAAGAGATAGATTTATAGGAGATGGTCTCGTAAGTAGAAATATCAGTAGGAGCTTAATAAGTTGCTTATTCACTACCAAAAATTTGCCTTTTGGACCCCTCATTACAACTTATCCAACTAATTTATCTTGAAGCTTACACCTAAGTGATATGGGGTGTGATTATACAGATTAAAGAGGTATGGGAGGGATGTGATAGTTCATGGAAATGATTGACAATTTTTATTTTATGTATTTGAACATAACATTAAAAATTGCATTTTTCTTGTATTGGAAAGGGTGTTCTTGAGGTCGAAATGGATGGTGGGTTTGTCAATTGGGCCTAATGAGAGGATAAAAAAATTGGTACTTGACATTATATACCCCAAAAATATGTTGTAAGTGTCATTTTTTAGTCAAGAATCATCCAAACTCGAGTTCTGCAACCATAACTTAAACTTTGACAACATTTGTAGTCAATATTTTTGTACTCCAAAATGGTAGTGAAAATGTACTTTTGGGTGGATTTGAATGTCATGGTGGTATGATAACATGTAATTTTACTATTTGGACATGATAAAAGTGATATATTCATAAATGGAGGTCCCAAAGGTAGAAATGCTAGTTGCAGCTCAAGAAGTTGTTTATTCACTGCCAAAAAGTTGCACTTTTGGACCCCTAACAATTTAAAACTATGTCCATGGAGTTGGTTGAATGTGGTCTAATGGAGGAAATTAAAAATCACTAGAAATATCTTTTGGGAGTTTGAAATTGTTGAACACAAAAAGACCTAACATAAAAAACCCCTTTTTACTTAGTTACCCTGTGTTTATTTGATTAGTGTTCTAATGAAAGGATGCATATGGTTGATAATTGTATGGTTTCTAACTTGATAAAATTTTGAGCACATTTAATAGGAAAATTAATTGTCACAATATTTGATTGGGGGTTTAGTAATCTTTAAAGTATAGACAGTCCACTGAAGAGTGATAGATTTATGTGTTTTGAGTTGGTTGAAGTGAGTGAAGCTTGATCAAAGGATATTACATATTTGGGAATGTGTAGACTAATTAAAAAAACTTGAGGAAGGTCTTAGGTTCCTTTGGAAGGAATTAAAACTAAATAAAGTGAATTATGAAGCCTCTCGACCTCTATAGACATGCAACTAGAGTTTCAAACCCAAAAACCCTGTAACCCTCATTCCAACTATGTAGAATTATTGAATTTTGGTATCCTAACATATTTTTATTACCCAATAAGGAATAAATTGGTTTTGAATCCATATAGTATGTATTTTTATGGTTTTTATGACTGTGTCATGAATGGAGGGCTAAAAAGGCCTAATTAGACAAGGGCTTATAAAGGGAAAAATTACCTCTAGATAGAATTGAAGAATGTAACATTAGGGAGAGTTATGTCAAGATATAAGGTGGTCTAAAATTCTTTTGGATCTTTATGGGAGTTGATATATTTTTCAAACAAAGTGAAAATGTCAAAAAAGGCTATAAGCCTAGTGGGATCATCAGTAGCTTTGTATGTGAAAATGAGTATTGAAGTGGGATTGAGGATTTGAAGGAGGTTAAAAGTATGATATGGTCATAAAATATCAGCCATGATAATATATTTTACTCATTAAACCTATATCAATATTTGGTACTTGAAACCTAAGAGGACTGCCTAGTGAGAAAAAGTGAAAGAGTGAGAGGAAGTTTGTGAAAGGAATGAATGTGAGATGTTTGTAAGAGGTCTAGTGACACCAATAAGTGTCTCCAAAGTGTACAAGAAGAAATTAAAAAAATAATAATGACATTAAGCCTAAGTTATAAGAGTGTCATTAGTCATTTCTATTATAGACAGTGAAATATAAAATTTAATTAAATAAATATGGGAGATCCAAGATTTATAGCATTGAAAAGAATAATTTTTTAATCCTCATTTGTGTACATCATTAAATATGAGATATGATAGATAATAGTTTGAAAGATCAAAATAACACTACACAATAACACACAATGAAAAAAAAAACTAAATATAAATTCGATAGATTGTAATGATAGGCATATAATATAGGCATATGTGTACAATGTCAATAATACATAGATTGATGTGATAGTCATAAAAAAAAATACATCTACCAACCTAGTATCTAATGTTGGGTGAATGTCATATATGCATATACAATGCCAAAATTGTGTAAATTTCCATATAGGCATACAAAAAAGTGCATCTCATGTAAGACATCCTATTCATCAAATAGCCTCCCTCTCTTTGCCTTCCTCAAAGAAGACTCTCCCTGGGATGCACTGATAGCAAATGGAGACCTCTCTAATGCATTGGATTGCTCCAAGGTCTAACTGTGGGTCCTAAGCTTATAGCTCACTTGCAGCTGAACCTATTCAAATACAAGAATTATTACAAAATTAACGTAAAATGCATTCAACCAATTGTTAATAAATTTAATTTTAAACTAAAATAAAAAATCATTTAAGCATGCACTTAATGCAATCTTCTGATCCTGATCAATCATTTTTTCACACTCAGACAAGTCAATGGTAGGCTCAATTATTTTAATAGGCATCTCAAATATGGGAGAAAAATGAGAAGTTGTCCCACCAACCATATGATTGGGACTATCAAATGTCATAGGACAAACTTGCATAGACAATATATTTACATAAGTTATATTTAAACCAAAAATTTATTAAAATTATTAAAACGAAACTATTTTTACAATTCAAAATTACAAGTTAATATATACCTCTATCAGCACCTATACATATGACATTGCAGCAGTAATGCTTATGCATGTCTCAGCTTGTAGAGAGGGAAGAGTGTCTACTTGAGCCATCAACTATACATGTAAACATGGTCTCACTTAATTTTATATAAAGTATCAAATCTTATATATGGAAACCATGAATATCATGAAAAGACAATGTAAACCAAGAATCATAGAAGTGTAACTACCATACAACATGCATATAATTAAAAGGTAATGTAAACCAAGAATCATGGAATTTTAACTACCATAAAACATTCATATTATGAAAATATAATGCAAACCAAGAATCATGGAAGTGTAACTACCATATAATGTGCAATGGCCAAGAATAACAAGTAGTTTGCATGTTGGAGGTAATATAAAAATTATAATACATGTAAGAAGTGTGAGTGGAAGAGTAGGAGGTGGAATGAATATTATCACTTTTAAAATGTAAAGTTAGGGAGAGAAAAGGAATAAGAGACATATCATTTGAGAATATGACTATATTGAGCTTAACAACTTCATTTTCTAGATAGTGTTACCTAGAAGGACCCCTAGATATGTGTTCTTCATTTTATAAGTACCCTCATGGCATGTGAACTACCCTTATCTAATATTTAATGAGATGATTCATGGGATATTTATGGTATTTTCCAAAATTAGTTATATGAATAACACTGAGCCCATTCTCATAGCTTACATCTATTGTGGTTGTTATTTAATGGTTTGTGATACCTCATAACAACTTCCAAAGGTTCACGCTATCCCCAAGATGATCAACCCATATCCAAAATTTGTGGACATGTGTATTTATATATGAGGAAGAATATTTTGAAGGTTTAAAGTAAATTTGAGTCTGTATGGTATGATTTCATAGTCGGTAACCTTTAATTAGGCCTAGGAGACCTAATTAGTCCTGAGGGGTGTTGAGTTAGGTGTTCTCCAAAGAGAGTTAAATTACAAAAGTCCCTACATGATCTATGTGATGTAAATAGGTATCTTAGTGTGGGTTTGGTTTAGTTGGGATCTTTGTAGTTTACTCAGAATAAGGAGGTTTGCCTAAAAAAGGGCTAGTAGAAAGGTGTCAAAGATGAAAGAAGAGTTAAGTGAAG
This sequence comes from Torreya grandis, assembly GCA_037957365.1. Taxonomy (NCBI): domain Eukaryota; kingdom Viridiplantae; phylum Streptophyta; class Pinopsida; order Cupressales; family Taxaceae; genus Torreya; species Torreya grandis. The sequence goes on from JARHVA010007100.1 coordinate 730,041, forward strand.
AGTTGAAGCTTGGGGGTTGTGTGGAATGGTTGGATACATGAAGTTAGATGTAATTGAGTAGGTAGATGCTATTATGATTATTATTTAAGGATAAAATCAAAGTATCATTTAGAGCTATGAAAACACATAAGAAAATTGTAAAGAACATAGCGAGGATAAAGAGAGAGAACATGAAAATATAGTATAAAAACAAAGAGATAAATGTAACTTAAACTTTAAATAAAAATATACATAGAATAAATGTATATATAGCATAATATTAACTCTAAATTTTACCTCTATATAAGTAAATGGTGTCATCCTAACAGGGACATATGAGTAGTGGATGGGCTAACAACTGGATCTGAATATGTAAACAACATATGCAATAAATCAAATTATGCAAATGTCAAATGTGATGATGAAGGCACCATCACCTCCTATGACATTAAAAATTACATATATATTATTTAATTTATATGTATATAACTTAAATTTAACATGACATTTACATGAAATATACCCACATCTGTGTAATGGCTAATGTCTGCACACCAAATATGCATGCCAAAAAATCATCATTCATAAGAATATTATACAATCCCTCTAAACCACCAACATGATCATCATTAGAAGGTATAGTGCACATAGCTCCATAAGAACTGCAAGGGTGGTGTCAGGGATGCACACTAAGTGGCATATCTCTGGCATCACTCTATGAGAGCCTACTCATATAATGAATGAGTATATTAGTGAGTGAACTAAGAGCATGAAAGGTACCAATCTCTACTACCTATTGAACTAAAAATGGGATTTTAGGCTCAAGTGGCTTTTAGATATGGATCCACATAATTTGATTAGGTACATGATGTGTACTTGGTCCATCCTACGTAGAGCCTTTCCCTTGACCCTATAACTCATTAAAATAAAAATAATTCAAAATCTCAATGAGAGCAAACTCACAATAGAGTTTCCCCATAAAATATAATGGGACCTCATGGTTTTTACACAGTGGATAGTCAAACACCATCCACTATTGATCCCAAAAATTGGCTGAGATTAAGTTATGTACGTAATGATGGATTGAAAAATGTTTAGTAGTTATGGGATTGGTGGTTAGGTCAATGAAGGCCTTTGGTATTTTTTTTTCTTGACTTGAAGTCTTGATAATTTGTCAGCATAATATGCCCTAAAAGTATCCCTATATGAAATCCATCTATCAATTTAACTCATTATAGAGTCAATTTGACCTAACAAGGTGTCTACGAAATTGGATAGTTAGATACAGTGGGGATTGGTGGAAGTGGGATCCCTCATTATACTAATGAATTATTCAATTTAAATTTTATTTCCAACAATGTTGTTAATTATAATCTCCTAACTACCAAGGGGTTTTGTGGAGGGATAGAAGGAGGAACAAGAGGGTTTTGTGGAGGGTTAGGAAGATGAACAATAGGGTTCTATGGAGGGTTATGAGGGTTATAAGGATGGATTGTTCAAAATAAGCAAATTAAAATTCAAAATTAAGGTTAAATAATGAAAATATAGGGTTAAATAGAGAATATTTATTATCACTTACTTCTTCTACATGGTGGTATCATCAATCAACAGCTTTGTAAGACATATTTGGTAGCTCCATGTCACTCTTTTATCTATCTCACCAAAAATTTGATCGCAGAAGTTGGAGGAGAGCAAACAAACTTGAATGCAAAATGATGATTTTGCATTCGAGTTTTATTTTTTAATTTTTTTGGAACATAGGTAACATAATTGCATTATTTAAAATAATAATAATGTGATCACATTAATATTTAATAGAAAGCAATCATGTTATATAATAACTTGATCACATTATGGCTCAATAATTACTTAGCCATAATTTAAATAACATGATCATGTTAATTTAATAATGTGATCACATTATTAAATAATGTGATCATATTATTAATTAACATGATTATGTTACCTAAAATTTTCATATAATTTTCCCCCAACTCCATGCACTTACCCAAATATAAATTAATTATAAATATTTAACAATATATTTTCATTATAAATAAATATAATGTTTTAAAGCAACCCATTTAATTGTTTTTATTCTAACTACAGTTTATTATACCCTAAAAACCTTATTGATTTCATTTTATCTTACAAATCATTCTGGTGAAATGATTTTCCCATCATCTTTCCACATTGAAACTACTATTTATGTCATAATTTATTGTATTTAGAGACCTAGAAGATTATTATTATCTTTATTGGTTCATTTTCTAGTGCTAAGTGGTTATTATAAAGGCTTCAATAATATCACTACCATGAAGAATTTTTGTGCGACCCAAGTCTTGTGCATTATAAAATTGTTCCAAATGAAAAAAAGATGCATCATATATAGTGGGATGGTGTAAAAATGTTTTCAAACCTGCTTCTTGGAGAAGATATATTTGGATAAAGTAATGGAGTTAACATAGCCTTGGAAATATTTTATAGCATAACATGCATGGATTAAATGTATTATTTGGTCTCTATTTAGGGTTTTTTTTTGTGATGAATATTTGTTAATTCATGAATATTTCATTTTATTAAATATAGATTTGGTTAGTTTTTCAGACCAGGAAAGAGCACTAGGTCACCAAAAAATTTGGGTTTTAAATGTAATTTAGAGGTCGGCTTACCTACTGTTGACAACTAATTCTATAATTTTGACTATAAATTTGCATGGTGTCGAAGGACATTATACACTATTTTTATAACATATATTATACATTGCATATCTAATCTATTTCATATGCAATCGAGATTAGAAATTTAACCTAGCCCTGAATGACCACATGGACTCAATGGTGTCCACACACTCTAGGTGGAGACAACAAAATTTGGATAATGAACTAGGGGAAAAATATGATATCTAAAATATTTAGACATCGTTTATAAGGTCCATATACAAAATATAATCATAAGGCATCCATATATTTTATATAGTGTCCATCAAGGATAGATAACAATTAGGAAGACTAGATTGTGCCCACAGGGTATGGTCATCATTCACAGGGTCTTGACCAAATAGATTGAACAACATTCATAGGGTTTTCATGTCATATACAAAGGTATAGATGGTGACTAAATAGGTTGGATGATGTCCTTAGGGTTTGGTCATCATTCATAGGGTCTAGATAGTGACTAAATAGTCTGGACAACATCCACAAGGTCTAGATGTTGTCCATAGGGTCTAGATGGAAACTATATAGATTGGATGACATCTATAGGGTCTAGACATTGTTCATAGGGCTTGGATACCATCCACAAGGTCTAGACATAGTACACAAGGTTTGGACATTGTCCATAAAATGTGGGTTCCATCCAAAGGCTTTGTATGGCATCTACATAGTTTGGATTGCATTGATAAGGACTAGATGATAACCATAATTACTTTATGGTACTTACCATCTATAGGGACTCTAAATAGTAGCCACATAGAATGGATGACTGACTGTATAATACCCAATTGGTAGGCCAAAACTTGTCTTGAAAAAGACATTATTTAAAATTTCATCTAGTGATAATGGTAAGACATCAAGATAATTATCAATGACAAAGAGCATATTATATTATTTTGGGTAGATAAAAATAACACCCAAGAAAAATAAACCTATACCCAATAAAAATATAGTTACTAAACAATTTATAAAATTTCTTTATTTATATTTAATAACTATTATTTAAGATTTGGAGGATAATAAAAAAATATTTATGCATGAAAATCCCTCCACTAATAGTGGTTTAATCCAAATTAAAGATTTAATCACAATATTATTTCACAATTTGAATATATTATTGATGATGACATGCCACCACTTGAAGATATTCCTCAATGTGGTAGTTCTAGAAAAGAACAAACCAAATAATATGATACAAATATTAGAAGAAATGTATAGATCTCATAAAATAGAATCTCCCATTGCAAATAAAAATCCAAAATGTATTCCAAGTAAGAGGATATATTAGTACATTCGATATGATGAGATAAATCCAACAAAAGACACTTACACTCAACATACACAAACTTTAGCCAATTAAAGTACTTAGAAATTTATGCAAAAAAAGAGAAGCAAATGGACAATTAGAATGTCTTTTATGTTTAAATGGGCAAAAAAAATTTATTTCATTTAATTAGTAGAGATAGAAAATAGTAATGATATCCCAACTAAATGTAAATGTACAATATGTTCTTGGAAACTAACAAAGAACCAGAAAATGCAACTTAAGTTGGACACAATTGAGAAACATTATGGCAAAGTTTATGTGTTGGTTGAACACTATGGACAAATTAAAAATGCTCATAGATGGAAAGATGACAATGAATACATAAATGTTAGATACGTAACAAAGTATAAAAATAATAAGAGAGATATGTGACATATAGTTGATAAAGAAGAATTAATTATAGCTCAAATAAGAAATGTTATTCAGTCTAATCAACATGCCAAAAATATGCATTTTTCAATGATCTACCACATTTTGTTTCAATATAATGGAATTCATAATATTTAACAATCACATTGGTCAAATGGTTGTGTTTGGGCCATAGCAAAATGTCTCGCTATGATTGAAAAGGAAGATTTCAAAGAAAAAGTTAAAAATACAAGCTTTATCTCACTATCCATTGATGAGGTCACAATAGTTGATAACATGACATGGGTTTGTATCCATATTTAAAATTTTGAGAATAATTTAAGGACACCTCATCAGTTATCTATAAATAAAATAGTTAAAAATTACAATGAAGAAAACCTTTTCAAGTTAAATATTTCTAATTTAAGAGATATTGTTGGGATGGATGATTGTGCTATAGATATGAAGTTGGTATGTGTTGGAGCTAATAGTGCAGTAGTAATGCAAGGGAGAATAAGTGGGTGTGTTCAAATATAGATAATAATTACCCCATATATGATTTCAATTCTTTGCATGGCTCATAGAATGAATCTTACATACAAAATTGAAAGCACATTTGAAAATGCCACAAAAGTGGATAAACTTATTCATGATTTACATATTTATATGTGAAGTAGTTCAAAAATATTTTTAGATTTTTAACAAAATTCAATTATTTTTATCGATGGTAAAAAGATTCTAAAATTTATTGATATAAGATGGATTTTATGTATGAGCCTGCATGCAGAATTTTTGAAGAATATTCATCCCTAGTAGATTTTATGCTTAAATATTGTATGGAAGTCAACAAGGAAAAGAATTTTTTGTATCATTTAATATATTTGGAAATGATTTTGACACTATGTGTTATTCTCTCAATATTTAATGAAATAATTTTTTTGATGAAACATGGTTAAGAGAGATCCATATATATTATAGACTTTATACATTTGAGTTCATACAAGTTTGTCAATCTTTTGATGTCTTATACTAAGGGTAAAATAGTTTTGAGCTACCTATTTTTTCTAGTTGGAAAACTTTAATAGATATTAAGGATCCAAAATATTATTTGAAACTTAATATTAATGATAATCATTGTATCTTTGTTAATGAAAAGGAAATACCACTGCACACATTACAAAAATAAGTTGATATAGCAAGATTAGAAATTGAAGTCCTTGTAACACATATTCTTTATGACATTGTTATACTTGAAACATTGACAAAATTGAAAAATATAAAGGATAACTTGCTTAAAAAAATTGGATAATGTTTTTAAAGGGATGAGTTACTTGAATCCATGGTAGTGGTGAATCCCATATTTTGGAGAGTTGAGGATGGTAAAGAACAAATCAATAATTTATTTTTCAGATACATGGGCAATCTCATTAAACAATTTTTTAAGTCTATAGACATCAATGGATTTGAAATTCTATGCATTTGTAATAAATATTTATTGAAAACATAGTCTACACATTTTGGATTCACAATGATTAATCAATATGTCTAAATGAGACAACTAAAAATGGTGATATTCCAAAGCTATGGAAAAAACCATATCCCAATACTTTCCTATATGAATATAGTAGTGAATATTTTAGACTATATGAACTATTCCAAAAAATGATTTTGGGCTTTGTGAAAGATGAAAGAGTATTTAGTACATTATCTTTTTTTAAATCTAAATTTCATAATATATTGGATAGAAATCTAGATACATGTTTGAGATTATATGTTTTGCATTATCTAGTGGATGTGTTTCCCTATGATAAAGAATATCAAATTTTGAATTCATTGAGTGAAAGAAGAGGAGTAACCAATACAACAAATGACATAGTTAATACAAATATTGAAAATATATATGCATCAAATACAATACATATAAATGATAATTATGAATAATGGCCTACTCAAAAACTGTAAGGCCCCATTTTGGATAATACTCATCTTGGGTAATAATGACTATGGAACTATGACTCTTATGTTCTAATTATAATATTATATGGTTAAGTCACATACATATAAGGCATACAAGGATTTAATTAAGACTCTCATGTCTTGGGAACCATGATAAATACTTATTAACAATCATGTTTTGATTGTTTACTTATGAAAGAATGATGTTTATATTTCTCTATGCAATGTATATCTAAAAAATTTGATTATGTATATGATATATATTGACTTAAATCATGTTTAATAATAACTTCTAAGCTTATGAAATGGAAACTATTTATGTATTAAATCATATGAAATTATCTACGTGTCTGTTGATATTCCATGAATGATTGACTATGGTTAATTGATTGAAATTGACTTGTTTGATTAAATTTTGTAGCTTCAAATATTATATTATAGTAATTTGGTGTGTTTATCGAGTCTATAGGAATAAAAAAAGTGTCGATGAAAGAAAGAGACTACGCCAAGCATAGTTTTATTACTAATCAGTTACTTTAAGCTTTCTTTAAACCTTGCTTAGTTGTTGGTTACCTAAACATATGTCTGCTACCCTTATTGACTTAATTGTTGTGTTAAATGGCTAGTCTTTAATTTTGGTTTGTTAAACTTGTTGTCATCGGGCCATAATATATTTCATCCTATGTCTAATTTTCCTAGGGGCCAATTGACAGATATAGAGATTGATTGGCTTAGATTAAAATCTAGTGGGAATAGAAGATGAGATAATCCTTAAAGTAACAATAGAATTTTTCAAGATCCATTATGAGCCTTAATTGGGAATTGGAAAAAACATCTGCTTAATGAGGCATGGGCTAGTGAGCTATTCTTAGTTGGCTTTCCTAAGAGATCTTTATATAGAATTCAAGTTCCCTTCAAGTTTTTTTTTTTCAATTTTTACCAATTTTTGGAGAAGAGTTTAGACATAGAAAGATAAGGATAAGTATCAAAATATATGAAGAGGGAGTTATGAAAGTTTAACCTAGACATCTGGAAGATAGTGACCTAGTGATCTTGGAGTTGATATATGGTGGTCTTATTCATTTATGCTTTTAATTGGTTCCTTGTGATGAAATTACTCTACATTTTTCTTGATGTTTTCTTTTAGGAGAATAAGATCATGTTATAAATATGTAAGAACATTTTAAACACTTTATCAAGAGTTAATTCAATACGAAATATTAACAATCAAACACTACCAAATTAAAAAAACACATTAATTAATCAAATTCATTTTGCAAATAATAATATTAACTAATCAATAAATAACAAGTAGACTTATAATATAAGTGGTGTGCGCAGGGGTTCCATCTTCATTCTCTCATTCCCCACTCATATCCATTTTCTCCATCCTCTCTAGTGAAACCCTCTCTAAATCATAGTCAGGAGGGTGTAATCCATCCTAAATCTATCTCAGTACAATAAACATTGGTTAGATCATATCATAAATATTAAACTATTTTATTTGAATAACTAAATAATCATAATCATAATGTACCAAAATATAATATGAATAGATAACAATAAGTTAATGATCATGACCATAAGTAATAAATAATTATCCACAAACTAGCATATTATAACGCCCAAAATTTCATGTATATAAACTCAAACAAAACACTTAAAATGCTATAATTTTTTTCATGTGTGTGAAACACTATGTTTACATAAGGGAACACTCAAAATAAAAAACCATCCAAATACATGCACATTATCAAGGAAAATTTATATTAACTCACTCACAAATAATGAACATCGCATACTACCTCATTGCTCACTTTCAATCTCAAAATGTGAACTTCATCAAGGTGTTTGACAAGCTTGTTATAAAAAATCTATGTCAAATACACAAGAATAAGTTTGTATAACTACACTTGACTTAGATACTCAAGGTTTTTCAATTATATCTTATACCAATTATACCAATACTTAATCTTGTCTCCAACGGCGAGAAATCCAATCTGCCTAAGAATCATTGACAAGCAGGCACTATAAACTACGACATCAAGAGTAATAAAACTAAGAGAGAAACCAAAATATTACTTCAATAAAACTCTTATATAATCATTGTAACCATATATATTTTAATCAAGGTTAACCAATTTTTTAAGTAAAAAACCTCAATCTCGAAGCGAACAAACCTGAATAGTACACCACCTAGTCTAATCTCAAAATTACTTAATCGCCTATGAAATGGCAATGGAAAAATTAATTCCTTAAGGGGAAAATAATTTATGAAAGTTATTATACAATAAATTAGCTATAAGATACCACTAGTAACCTATAAAACTAACCTACAATAATTTAAATGCTAAAATAAATTAACATTCCAAAAAAGTTTTTTTATGCTAAATATTACTCTGCTAAGTAAAATCAAAAAAATTGGGTTTGAAAATAGGATCACTAAAAATAGTAAAGATGTTAAAAAGAATTAAAAAAAATTATATATAAATTTAAAGGGAACATAAACCACTATCAAACATTTATTTATCTATAGGACTAATCTAGATTTTTTGGTAACTCGGTTTTGAATCGACTTTGTAGGATGAAAAGACAACACAGGTGCAGAAAATGGTCAAGTGCCTCCAAAATGGATTTTGACAAAAATCATCAGATCAAGATAGGAAAATAAAGGTCATAGTTTCTGATTCACATAAGGTAAATCTATAGCTTACAAGTTTTCATTTCAATAAAACTCAAGTTCAGGTAATATTTTAAAGCCTCCCTCTATATCAATCTGGTTGGTTTTAAAACAAAAAAGTTATAATTTTTACATAAAATATCATAATAGAGCATGCAATTTCCCAACCATACACAAAAAAATATCAGAGGTGATTTAACTATCTATGAGCTTCACAAGATAGAATTTAATCTCAAAAACACTTCCATTAATCTAACAGGATTTCAAAGGATACTTATAGACCCACAATGGTCAACCTAACGTAAAGGGTTTTTTACAACACTAACACTAAGGGAGAGTCACACTATTCATGTCAGGACACCTAAAATAGCTTAGGAAGATTAATTAACTTTCTCATTAATTACAATTATAGGTCAAACTCAAAATGAATTGTTTATCAATTTTATACAATAAAATTTACCCTTAAATTTTTTAATATAAAATCAAATTGACCTCAATTATTTTCTAAGTCCATGATTATCATTATCATCTTACCACATAATATTTTAAACTCTATTTAGTAATCATTAGTTTATTCTTTACACTAGTGTTAACATCTAACTATAAATCTAGATACTATAACATTTATTTATCCAAACACTACTAGATTAACTTTATTAGATAAGCACTAGTCTAAAACTAGTAACAATGCAATATGTGATATAACAAATTGTTCTCGACTTAGATTGATAAATGTCATTGTATATTTATATTATAAAGTATAATTTATTCATATAAAATGTCTAAATTCGTAGCTTGAGTGTGACTTGTGACATCTAATCCATAGGACCTTCTTGCATGCCCTCATAACCCTTTCAAACACCTATTTTATTATAACCAATAATTTGTAGACTTCTAAAACTTGATTATATCTTAGCCAAGCTATATTTCTCAAGATAATTCTATCCCCCTAGGTCTTGGTCTTGTAGGATAGGATCATTAGACGTAGACTATAGAACCATACCCTAGGGTGTCCTATTTTTAGTGCTCCTATCCAATCATATTTCAAGCCCAAATTACCATTTATATTTGATTCTTATTCTTAATTATGTCAATCTAGTGTGAATACATTTAACCCATGACTAATAGATCCCTATAAAATTTCATTCAATGTTCATTTTAGGAAAGAGGTGACAAATATTATAAAGCAAGCAATAATATAAACTAACCACTAAGTCAAATTTCCCTATTTTACATATACAGTCACCCAACACAACTACAAACATAGTCAAACCCCTCACACAGATCCCTATCCACCTCAAACACTCTCAATTTGGTAGTTTTGTATCCATATAACACTATCGTATAAAGCACATCAAGTGGGAGAACTACATATGGCTTGATCTCTCTTCAGAGTATTAGTATGTAGGTAGTGTACCCACACAAGGGGTGTGGATACACATTCATTGCATCTTACACACACTAACCCCCCTTCTTTATCAAGTTTTATCAAGAACAATGAAGGTTTAGGGTTTTGATATTAAATCAACTCTAAAAAAAGATCCATCAACATTTAGGATTCAAAATTTTACACGCAAGTTCACATAGGTATAGTAGACAAAATGTAAAAAAAATACATCTTTGTGACCAGTTTGGAAAATAGCAGCAAGACATGGACTATAGCATTAGACACCAAAGTGTCTTATTTTCAGCACTCCTATCCTTTCACTAAACAAAATCTAGATCCATGTTCATGACACTGTCCCAGTCTTGCACAATTGGTTTCAACCTTTGCTTCAACCGTCTCAATCTAGTTTCAAGCTAAGTTTCATTTCTCTTTATATATTACTATTTTTAGAAATGTTCAAAAGGCAAATTAAATTATACAAATTAGTACTATAATTATTGTAATATTATTTACCAGTTTATTTAATATATACCCTTAACTAAATTAGGAATAAAAATCCAATATTCCCAAAAGCATTAAATCATTTGATGAACCTAACCTACTTCATTTGCACATAAAAACTATAGAAACCCTAGCGTAAATTCCTTACTGATTTTTCTAGTATTTTTCTAATTTTTTCCTACATATTTAAATAAAAATATTACATTTAATTTTTAAATATACCTTAGTAATTTTAAAAATAATCTCATTCAAAACCTAGTTGCCTATACTAGGTTCCAATATTTTTCCAGTATTTTTTTAATTTTTCATGCATATTTAAATTATAAATTCATATTTAATTTTTAAATTTACCATGGTAATTTTTAAAATCATGTATCTCAAACCCTGGTTGAACTTACTATGTCCCTTTTTTTCTGAGATATCACCTTACAGATTTTTCATAAAATTAAAAATGGTTGTTACTCATTTCAAAGCATTTCTTGAAAATAATAAGATATTCATACTTGGTCCTATCATGTATATGAATGATGAATTTTACCATATGTTAATGTAAAACTTCATTCTGGTATTTTCATGCTTATTTTTCATAATGTGGGATGATATTAAGAAAGTTACTACTAAACGTGCTAAGATCCCTTTTCTTTAAAGCAATGTTTATCTTTCTTGAATACAAGGCTTCATTACATACTTTCTGTCTCTCAAGTGTAATAATTTTCAATTCTATCTTGCTAAACATATTAGAAATGTCATATCACATGTCAAAGTTTCTTATGCATTAATCCAAAATTCCATGCTCTTTATCCCTTGCTTACTATCTCTCATATGGAATAATTTTCAATCTTATCTTGCTAAACATATTAGGAATGCCATGTTACAAGTCAATGTATTTTATGCATTAGTGGAAAGTTCTATGCTCTTATTCCCTTGTTTGATATCTCTCATTTGGAATGTTATTCATAATCTTATTAATATACAACTTATAAATCCAATTACATGCATTTCATCCCACATACATGGTATCTAGAGTATCCATTGCATAAGCTAACAACCATTTGTCATGTTTCAATGTCATATCTTATGCATAGGAAACTATTTCCTTCTTCTGTTCTCCCCCAAGAGGGTGATAGCTACTTTCCCTTGAACTAGGTCCATTATATCACCGCTCCACAAGGTGAGGTAGCCTATACTATTGTTCCTAATGCATGCATTCAGCCTATAGCTTCTTCAAACCTTCTTCAACACATATGCTTACATGTTAAATCAAGAAAAAGTAGGGTTTGCGTTTGTGAGATTCTAAGGGATCAAATCACCAGTATGAGTAAGTTAATTTTAGATTTCCAAACATAGAATCAATTATTACATGAGAAGATCATAACATTGACAAATCAGACTATAATAAAAAATTCTCAAAGGAACCTTAGTGCAAATCATGTATATCAACCTTCACTTAATCAGTTATTTGCAAGTATAACATAAACAAGAAATCACAACAAAGTAACTCTACAACTAGTGATTCAAAAATAATTTAAAGATAAAATAAGAGTTCAAGTGAGGTACTAAGGGAAATGATTAAATCTAACTTGATCAAACTCCCTCCTCTACATCTAGTGAGAAGATCTAGATATTATTGTGCATATTATAGAATACATGGAAATCACACAGATTCATGTTTGGCATTGAAAACACATTTAAAACATATAGTTGCTAATGAGGACCCTATACAAGGTAAATTAGTCAAGCAATCCAGATTGACATAGGAACACATTCACAAAGGGTCAAATTAAAAGATAGTATAATAATGGTTACTAAATCATAATTCAGAACAATAAAAGGATCAAAAAACAAAATTAGAGCAAGAAATAGTACCAAAAACATAGGTTAAGCATGAAAAATATGAAAATATACCTCTCCAAAATGAGGCTCAACTTTCAAAGTAGTATGGGTTTGGTCAAAAATATCTACACCAGTTTCATTATCAAGTTCAAGGGTTGGGTAAGCAGTCTCAAGGCATCACTACTCCTATTTTAGTTGTTGATAATGTTTGTCACCAAGTTTTGAGATTTAATGAAAATCTTAAATCAGATCATTCACAGACATAATATATCAAAGGAAAAGATCCAAATACAACAAAAGCCAACGCTAACATTTCATTGGTTCAAAATATAATGATGAGTGGAATAATATAGGTTATTATGATTTCCAAGATATCAACAATGAATCCAAATATTCAGTGTCATATTCAAAACCATTACCTCATGCTTCACAATCATGCATGATTCCTTTACTTGATATAAGGACACCATGACAAGGAGCCTCTTATGAGACTCATCGATTAGTATCATTTTTTCTCAGCTTTCTTGTACATAGTTTCCTTATGATTACTTGTAAACAACTTATTTTAAAAATAAAAAAAATTAGTTCAAAATTTCAAAATACAAAAATATTCAAAATTTTAAAATACAAAAACATCCAAATAAACTCAAAATACCAAAAACATTTCAATTATATGCATCATCCATGCTTTACATTTCTACTACCATGATAGACTTAGATTTTACTATCCTATGCTATTGTCTATCTATTTATCTACATTACCATGCTTTACTTAATATACTTTGAGGGTGTGAAGTGACATTTAAATCCTTGATTGCTTCATTCTACCCATTGAGGGGGCATCCTACTTCTACATTCGAGACATACATCAATATATCTACCCATTGGGGGCATTTTCTACATGACTGCACCATCCAAGTTATGTTATTATTACACCACACACTCTAGTAATCATGTTGATGTACATTACTTAAGAGATTAAATAGATTATTCTATCAACACTCACTAGTATATATCACTTATGTATTTCTTAGCATCTACCTAGTCTTGTACATGTCTTCCTTACTTTCACTTCTTGCTTTGTTAAGTTAGATGTGATTCTATTTTAAGCATTTACATGCATTCAATTCTTAAATTACATAGCTATATGTGAATGCATTTCTCAATTCTTATTTTATCTTTTGTGTGTGTGTTAAGACATCTATCAATATCTTTTGCTTGTACTCTTGTATACAATTGTGGACATCATACCAACCATTACTTTTTTCAATTATGTGTATATTTTGCCTTTGAACATGACTTGTATGCTTGCTTAGCCCCTTGGACATTATTTTATGCTTCTTTCCTTATGTGCTTGTTGTTTGATTACTTCTCAACTATTTGTAATGCCATGATCCACATCATGCATTATCTTGCTTTATTGGATGACATGATGGGCATCATGCTTCATCCCTCCTTAACAACTAACAACTAAAAACTAACATTTATAGATTCAATTTAGTATACAGCACATGCTATTACATTGTTATATCTATCTAGTTATACCTCTATTGATTTAATAATCTCCAATACAAACTATGATATATCTTGAGTAATCTTTTCAATTATCATTGCTATATCATGTATTGCGTAGCATAACACACTTTTAACGATATTTATTTTGAAGGTAGTCATTTCAAGGTCTTCATTCCTACCCTCAAAAAAGTGGGCAACAAATAGGGGATTTGTCATAAAGATAAGAGCTCTTACTAGTCAAAAAAATAGTTTTTAGAATACTTAGAACAACAAGCATAGATTTAACTAGGTAGAACAAACTAGAAAAAATAGTGATGATTCCAGAATGGTCTTCACAAATAATAAAGGATAATAGCACTAGACCTAGACAATAGTTCCATATAGCAAGGTGTCCTATTTTTGATGTTCTTGTCTAAACAACAAAAAACCTAGATTTTCCATAAATAGGCAAAAAGGTAAGCTCAATTATAGTTTTGTTAGATAGATCAATTCAGATTCAATAGTTTTAGTACAATTTTTTTAGAGAATCTAGATATAAGGTGCATCATTTGTGGCATGATGGCTATCACTTTTAGTTTTAGATTGGGTAGTTGGTATAAATTCTAGATCAGAATCCATGTTACAGACACTAGTGATTGGGGACAATGTGTGTGACACATTTGACTTCTTCTCTTTCCATGTTTAATAAATTACCCAAGCATTCTTAGTAGTTGCATGTCTTTTTTTGTTTGTAGGTAGTTGGCATCATTTCCAAGTGGATTTCATACAGGCCTAACCTCCACATTCCTAAGTGGATTACACATAAACTTAGCTCCAAGTTTTAGAGTGGATTTCATACAAGCCTAATGTCTACCTTTTAGGATGGCCAAGATTGGCCTAGTTTATAGTACACATTCGGCTATCTATGCCACATTGTTAGATTTTAGAGAATTCATGGGCTTTAAGAGTCATCTCATATGATGGACATTCATACTATTATAAGTTCATAGCTTCACGTAGTATGCAATGATGGAACTAAAGGACTAGCATTTTTAATCTTGAGCCATCTACTCAAAAGGATTGGACATATAGTCTATACATCGACCATCACATGCATGATCACATAGCTTCATTTTTTGGGTGATGATGGAGATAAAAGGCTAGCCTTTGCATTCTTGATCCACCCTTAGGGAATTGACCACTCATCTCCATTCATGATATTACTTTTGGTTCAACACGTACCCAACATTATCTGGCACCACTTAGCATCACTCAATAACACAACAAGTTTTGTACTAGTTTACATACCTAATGAGGTGTATTTATTCCTTTCTCTTCCTCTCCTTTACCTAGATTTTATACATTCTTATTTTAGACATAGTGTGTCTGTTAAGAACTAATCTACTTTGTATTTTCTACTTGCAGGTTTACACTTTAAAATGTACTCTTTCTATTCACATTCAACATCACATAGCTTCATGATCTTCACCCTTATAGGTAAGTTCAAGTATGCTTTCTACTTTCCTTTATCCTAGTATTTCACTTTGATGCATCACAAGAATAAAGAGTGGGGGAGGGGGGGGGATGGGTGGCATGGGCAAATGTAGTCATATAAAATATCCAAATTGGTAGTTTGAGTGTGGCTTGTGACATTCAATCCATAAGACCTTCTTACATGCCCTCATAACCTTTCCAAACACCTTTTTGATTATAATCAATCCTCTGTAGACTTTTGAAACCTGATTCTAGCTCAGCTAGGCTACATTTCCTAGGATAATTCTATCCCCTAAGTCCTATACCTATAGGATAGGAGTGTCGAACCTATATTATAGCATCAAACCCTAGGGTGTCTCATTTTTTATGCTCTTATCCAATCACATTTCAAGCCCAAACAATTATTTCCATATGATTCCCATTCTTCATTATGTCAGCCTAGCATGAATACATTTAACCCATGACCAATAAATCCCTATAAAAGTCTATTCAAAGTTAATTTTATGAAGGAGGTGAATTTTTTTACAAAGCAATCAAGAATACAATAAAAAAAACTAAGGAAAATTACATTATTCTCAACATATAGTCACCTAACATAGCTGCAAATACATTCAAACTCTCACATCAGTCCCTATCCACCTCAAGCACTCTTAGTTTGGAATTTTCGCATCCACATAAAACTATTTCATAAACCACATTGAGTGGGAGAACTACATATGGCTTGATCCCTCTTCAAAGTATTAGTATGTAGGTAATGTGCCCACACAGAGGGTGTGAATACATGTTCAGTGCATCTTACACACACTAACCCCCCTTTTTTCTCAAATTTTATCAAGCATAATGAATGTCTATGGTTTCAATATTAAATTAGTGATTTAAGGAGCTTCATTGGCATTATGGCTAACAATTTTATAGGTAGGCTCACATGGGGATAGTGGATAAAAACAAGAAAAATCAAATCTCTATGACTAGTATAGACAATAGCAACAGGACCTAGACTATAACATCAGACCCTAAAGTGTCTTATTTTTGGCACTCCTATCCTTTCACTAAATGAATTCTAGATCTAGGTTCATGACACTATCTTTGTCTTGCACAGGTAGTTTCAACCTCTATCTCAACTGTCTCAGTCTATTTTTAAGCTAAGTTGAATTTATCTTTATTTATTATTATTATTTAAAAAACATTAAAAGGCACAATAAATTATACAAATCATTACTATGATTATTTCAATATTATTTATTGATTTATTTAATTTTTACCCTTAATGAAATTAGGAATAAGACTCCAATAGTCCCAAAATAGCTAAATCATATTACAACAACTATTATGGTGATCAAGAACATAAGATACAACATGGATATTTTCAATAGCAAGGTAACTCAAGACCAAATACAAACATCAAGAAACAACTTTAAATTTTTTAATTAGACAACCATATAGTCAACATAAATTACAAAACACAAATTGAATAACATTTCAAATGCTACAAATATCAATATAACAGGTATAACATTTATAAATAGTGTTTTCCACTTGTAAATCTTTATCCTACATTGTAACATGGGTAATGATGGGTTAGCTTACACTGAGCAAGTAAAAACACCCTTAAAATATTTTTCTTTCTTTTTCTATATTAGAGTCATAAACAAGATAACAATGAAAATTTCTACATTCATTCTATTAATGATTTTTGTAAAAAAATGTAATAAGTATAAGATAGATAATAATTTACTAATTTATCTAT
>JARHVA010007100.1:752500-758230 GCA_037957365.1 Torreya grandis
TATACATGTGAAACTTTTTTCATAGCATCAAGGTGCCTTGCATGGAAATTCACAAGTATTTTATGAAGAAGCAAACTCTAAGCTCATTTTTTGCCATCTAGTATTTTAAGACATAAAGTCTTTATCATTGTAGGAATCTCAAAAACTAACTGTCTAAATATATCAAGAATCCCTATAACACATATGAATAACTAAATACTTTGTTTATCATAATTACCATGTTCTTTTTTCACTTCCTAGAAGTACCGATGTTGAATCTAATAATATATGTGACTACATAATCAAGGCAAACCATCTTATTCATTGATCCATCATGATGTAATCTCTTAGTGAAGAAGGTTACAAGTTCTTAATTGATTCAATATTATTATCTTGTTTTCTTTTTAATAATTCTTTTTTTTTTAGTTTATTAATTCTAATTTCCTTCTTAGACATAACATAAGATAAGAAGTTCCATAATAACTCTATTAATGAGTCAACCTGGTTCGTAGATGGATATATGAAACCAAAAATGGATTTCAATAGATACACAAAAGGAGAAATCCATTCTTATTTATTCTCAAAACAAGAGTAATAGATTAAGAACCATCATAAAGTGGTATAAAGTCATGAATATAGATAAATTAATCCCATGGCTAGAATGACCCTACAAGTCATAAAATCCTCAAGGAATAACAATCATGCAATCCATCAATATCTTATAGAAATACCAAGGTAATGGCCATATTAAAATAATATGATATGTTACTAAGTCTTTCAAATAAGTATATAGTATATTATTAATTGATACTCTCTTCGCACTAATAATAGATAATTTTGATTATTCACTTAGTAATATTCCATTGACAACACATGTATATAATAGACCTATTAGTACCACCTTTACTTAACATTGTAAGGTTATCTACAGATTTAAAATGGGCTAAATTGCATGAGATCAAGCTTAGATCAAAGAACAATCAATTCAAGAGACATAACATATCCTCATAACTAATCTAAGATATAAATATGTAGTAAAATCTTATACATCTCACTAATTTACTTATTCAAACCAATAACCATTACATATCATTAATATGTATCACTTTCTCTTTATTAATGATAACACTATCATCTCTATACCTCGTGAATAATATAATAGTAAATAAGAGAGAAACACTCAAGAATTGTAATCATACTATAATGGAATCTTGTGTAAGATGAATCATATACTCCCCCTCTAAAATAGGGTTAGTTAGTTAATTATAATAAAAGATTAAAAAGTGAAATAAGATCAAATACCTCACATTACAATTGAATAAAATTACACAATCGCAAGCAATAATTAAAATACACTACCTTATATAAGTAGCTATATATAACATAATAGTTATTACAAAAAATAATAACCTAAACTATAGGCATGCCAACAAAGTCACCAATCCAAAACTTATGGAAACTTTACCCATCTCCAGCCATATGATCAACAATCCAACTTATGATATCAACTCATGGTGAGTACAAATAAACTAAGAAATATTGTTATAATAAGTTTCAAAATTTCATCACAAATACCAAAAACAATCTCTAGAGCTCCCGATGTTGAACCCAAGCTCTGAAACCAAAATGTAAAACCCAAAATTTCACCTAAAGAAACTCAAACAAAACCCTTAAAAACCCTACCAATTTTTTTTTGTGTGTAACAATATCTTTACACAAGTGAAAAATCCAACTAACAAACCATAAACATACATGCACATTATCAAGGAAACCTTATATTAACACACTCACAAATAATGCATGTTGCCTACTACCTAGCTTTTCACTTTTAATTGCAGAATGTGAGCTTCATCAAGGTGTTCAACAAGCTCACTATAATAAAGCTATGTCGACTACACTAGAATCAATTTTTAGCACTACACTTGACTTAAATACTCAATATTTTTCAAGTATAGTTAATAGAAATGATGAAAGCACTTAAGCTCATCTCCAATGGTGAGAGACATAATCCACCTATGAATCATTAACAAAGAGGCATTACAAAGTATGACCTCATGACTAATAAAACTAAAGATAAAATAAACTCTTACTTCACTAAAACTATTATATAACCATCATACTACCCATAAATATGTTAATCAAGGTTAACCATTCATTTTGAAGCATAAAAACTCAATTTTGAAGCAAATAGACTTGACTAGCTCACCTCTTGATCTAATTTTAAAATCATTAAATCGCTTATGAAATGGAAATGGAAAAAAGACTTCCTTGAGGAGAAAAAAATTATGAAATTTATTATATAATATATTGACTACAAGATACCACTAGGAAGCTACAAATATAACATATAACAATTTAAACGCCAAAATAACTCAGCTTTCTGAAAGGGTTTTTTACACTAAAAATTGTTCTACTTAGCAAAATCAAAACAATAGGGTTTGAAAATAGATTCACTAAAATTAGTAAAGACTTACAAAAGAATTTTAAAAAACCTCTTATATAGATTTAAAGGTAAAACAAACCACTATCAAACATTTGTTTCTCGATAGGACTAATCTAGCTATTTTTGGTAACTCAGTTTTAGATTGACTTTATAGGTTTAAAAGCAAACATAGCTACAAAAAATGGTCAAATGCCTCTGAAATCAGTTTTGTAAAAAATAATCAAATCAATATATAAGAATAAATTTTATAGGTTATGATTCACATAAGATAAATCTAGAGCTTAAAATTTTTTTAATAATAAAACTCATGTTCAAGTAATAATTTAGAGCCTCTCTCTGGACCAATCTGGTTGGTTTCGAAATAAAAATTTTAAAATGTGAACTTGCACGAAATCTTATAATAGATCATGAAATTTCCAAACCATCCACCAAATGATCCCAAAGGTGATGCAACTATTCATGAGCTTCACAATATACATTTTAATCTCAAAAATATTTCCAATAATCTAATAGGATTTCAAGGGATACTTATAGACCCACAATGGTTAACCTACCCCAAAGGGTCCTTACAACACTAACCCTAAGGGAGAGTCACAATATTCACATCAAGACACATAGAATATCCCAGGAAGATTAATTAACTTGCTCACTAGTTTAAATTATAGGTCAAACTCAAAATTAATTGTTTAGCAATTTTACAGAATAAGATTTACCCATACATTTGTAATATGAAAGTGAGTTGACCTCATTTATTTTCCAATTCTATGATTATCATTGTCATCTTACCACATAATATTTTCAATGTTATTTATTAATAATTAGTGTGTTCTTATCACTTATGTTAACACCTAACTATAAATCTAGATACTACATGCATTTATCCAAACACTACTAGATTAACTTTATTAAACAAGCACTATTCTACATCTAATAATAATGAAATAACTGTTATAAATTTTTTTTGTTAACTTAGATTAAGAAATGTCATTGTAAATTGATATTATAAATTATTAAAACAACCATTATGGTGATAGAGAACATAAGATACAATAAGGATCTTTTCAATAACAAGGTAACTCAAGACCAAAGACAAACCTCAATAAAAAACTTACAATGTTCTAATTAGAGAACGAGCATATAATCAACATAAATTACAACACGTAAATTGAATAAAATTTCAAATGCTAAAAATATCAATATAACCAGAATAAAATCTCTAAAATCTGTTTGTCACTAGTATATCTTTCTTCTATATTGGAACGTGGGCAATGATGGGTTAACTTATACCAAGCAAGTAAAAATGCCATGACAAGATTTTTATTTCTTTTTCAATACAAAGAGTCATAAATAAGATACCAATAAAATTTTCTAAATTCATTCTATTAATGAAAATATATTATCGTGTGTTTGTGTAAAAATGTAATAAGGAGAAAATAGGTAACAATTTACTAATTTCTCTATATACCTTATTTATATCCACTAATATAATGTTTTACTTAGTACAAGTTATTGAAACAATGATTGAACTTAACTCCATACTACCACTTGCATTACATCATGTCAATTTCCACCTGGCTTAATAAACATGATATGATAATTTCATATTTTGTAAATCGTGAACATTATACAAAACACTCCCCCAAAATATTTTTGTACTCTCTGATATACCAATCATAGCACTTGATGTGTTAACCACTTATATTCTGACCAATACACCTTTACCTCTACTTATTGTTTTACATGATTCCTTTTATTGGTACCCCATACTTGTTAGTACACTTATTTTACTTGATATTTATTAAACACTTTATACTATCCTGATATCCATCAGAACAATATATTTATTATTTCTATAATAATACTTCAAAAATATGTACATAGTCATATTTATTATAACCTTATTCTATATATATGCACAGCAAATTTATCCTTTGTCCAGTCAACTACTACTATCTCACATCATTATATATAACATAAAATATATATTAGAAATTAAAAAATTAGTAAATTATAAATTGTAAATATAGATATAAATTATAAATTATAATTTTATAAATCCTAAGATATATATTAAATTATATATTATAAAATATAAGTTATAAATAGTAAATATAAATAGAAATTATAATTTAAAATCTATAAAATACTAAAAATTAAATAATATAACATATAAATTTCACAAAATATAATCAAAATTACACAAATTATAAAATAAATTATTAATCATTTGAAACTTAATACATACCCTTTTTTCTTTTTTCTTTTATTTGTTTTATATAAACCCTTGACCCATGGCCGATGGTTAGTGGCTGGATCATGAGGCCTGGCCATGGCCATGGTCGTCAACTAGGGTGTTAAGGGGAGGTGGGTTTCAAGGGGTTAAGGCTAGGGGCAGCTGGCCCGACCCCTCTTCCCTCCCTACCATGGGACGGGGGTAGGGATCGGCTCAGCCATCACCCCTCCCCTTATTATTATTATTATTATTATTATTATTATTATTATTATTATTATTATTATTATTATTATTATTATTATTATTATCGTTATCATCATCATCATTATTATTATTATTGTTATTATTAATAAAACAATGTTGCATATTATATGCAACGACATGCTTTTTTTCTTTTAATTTTTAATTTAATTTTAATTTTAATATTTAAATAAACTAAAATTTGCACACACACACACACACACACACACACACACACACACACACACACACACACACACACACACACACACGCACGCACAGCACGCACAGCACGCACGCAGCGCGCAGCGCACACATAATGAGTTAAAATAATTAGGTAGGAGAGTATATACAATGATTATATGTTTTATTTTCTGATCTCTTTTACAACAAGAGTTTAAATAGAGGGTTTTCAAAAAATAATTCCGAATACAAAACAACACAACAAATAAAAAAATACTAGATTCAAAAACCTAAAAGAATCTATTATTCTTTTATAATTTGTTTACAAATCCAGAAAAAATATATATAAATCTATGACAAAGGGTTCACATTCCTAGATACACCTAAATCTGGGTCTTCCAACTGAACTCCATTCACCTACTCCTTTTTTCCTTATTTGTTTGAATCCCTTGGTAAAAACAACTTCCCATGGAGGAAAGAGTTTGGAAGACATAATGTGACTTTAAAACCCTAAATTAGTTGACCTTTCCCCTGACTTTTGTTTATTTTTATTTTTATTTTATTTTTCTTCAAAACCCTAATTACTCCCACCACAAGCTTGGTTACCCACTAAGTGTGTCTAGTTATGACTTCACTTATTCTAGGGTCAACT
>JARHVA010007101.1:0-62500 GCA_037957365.1 Torreya grandis
TATATATAATCTTAAATATATTAATGTATTCTTATTGAAAAATTACATAAATAACTTTGACCAGTGGTGGCAAAATTGTTGACATTCTTGGTGACTTTGCTGAGATGTTTGCCTGCTAACAATTCATGAATAGTAGTTTATATCCATTGGGTTATGGAGTTATGGAAACATCACCAAATTTGAAACTAAAAATTCCCCTCAAATAATTATAACTTTTTTTCATAAACACTTATTTATTTAAAAACTTGAACAACTACCAATTCAAGAATGTGAAAACTAACACTTAGAGGAAAATAGAACTAAAATAAATAGCAAAAGATGTGCAAAAAACACATGGAGGGAAAATTAAATATATAACTATTAATATGAAAAATATTAACCTAATTTAACAACTATAAATATTCTTATGCAAAACCAGTAAATGGTAGTACATAGTAGTTACCCTTCTTCAACAAGCACATATGACTTATAAAAATTGATGGTGGCCATGAGAAAATGGAACAGAGGAAATTGTATGCTGATCATGACATCTTTTTATTCTTCAAAATTAACCTTATACGCTTCCTCCTCTTTTATTTAAATATGAGTGTGATGATTTTGAAAATGTTTAGGCTCTTCTAAATGTTCTGAAAGGAACATGATAGGTAATGGGTTCTATTTGTTAGCCTCCAACTAGGATAGATAGCTAATAGGACATGTTATTTTTTTTAGTATATAGCTCTCCAATATTATCTTTAGAACCAACCTATATTTCATCACAAGCTGGCTGTACAAAATGAAAAAATTGAGATGGACCTTGTGACATACTCGTATGACTAGATTCAAGTGGAAATACATCCTAATTCTATAGAGTTTTGAGGTGAATGGAGGTTTGTTCCATCATCTAAGAGTGAAAATAAATATGTAAACTGATTGATAGGTAGATAACCATCCTTAATAACATCAAACATATCACTATTAAGTGGAAATTACCTCTTGGAATGTTAGAATTAGAGGACTAACTCTTTTTTTCATGTTGTGTTTTGCTTATCAAAGCTTCCCTCTTCTATCTTTACCAGTGCATATTCTCATTGCATAAGAAGTCAAAAAATATCCAATTACCTCAAAAATGTCTTCAAAACTTCCTTTCATTATCTTGTACATCAATTAGATCCTCTTGTGTCTCATAAAATTCATCTTTGTGGTAAGGGAGAAGCTCATCAATTTGATGGAGTAAAGGAAATCCAAAACATAAATTTACCTCTTCTTGAGGGGTTATCAAAATTGGATTTATTTGGGGGAGATTAGAAAACCCAATGCATATTCATATTGATTATCTTGAATTGAAACTTATAAATGTTTGGACTACTCCTAAAGGGATGCAGCATAATATTTTTCTATGTCAAAACTGAATCTCATTCGACCAACAAAACTCTTGATCATCTTCTCATGAAAAAATTTCCTCTTCACATGAATTTTATTTTTGCATGCATACAATAGGTCCTTCAAAAAGGGAGATGGTGAAAGTGCCAGAGGTTAAATTTTATGTAATAATAATATAGCTCACTATTGGTTGATTTTTAATTGACTTTGGGATTGAAGAGGCATTAATAAGGCTTTCATTATACATTTATTTGAAAGAAAGGAAAATAACTTATGTTATGGATTCATGCTTCAATGAATCATACTTCTCTTTCCCCTCAATAATAAACCTATCAAATTAATCTTCATGGACAACTTCATTTTGAGGGATGGTGGAGAGCTCAATAAACTTGGAAACCTTCTTACTTTGGCTTCAATAACTTTCTTCTTCTCTTGATTTTGGATAGCCATCAGAAAAGGCTCTTTCTTAAGAGTAAACATTTCATAATTAAGCATCTTGGTCCAAGAATGTTTCTAAGACAAAATGGTATTAGGATCTTTCAAAGGACTAAGAGTCTTAAAACTTGGAATTTTGAATCAACTAGACTCCTTTGAAGGTTAAATAGGTTTTAGTTCTTATTTTTAACATCGAATTGTGGACTTATTTCTTTGTATTGTCATAGGTAGCTTCTCTATTACTTCTCTTATAGCCTCATTGTATATCTTCAATGGTTCATTACCTTACTAATATACATAGGATTGATATGGAAATATATTTTCTATGATAATTATATTCCTCTTCCTTATCAATCTTCATACATTGTCTTTAAAAGACAAGTATTATCTCTTGCACACTATTTTTAGGTTGATTAAAAAGAACTTGATTTTTTCGAGGCTAATTAAGAACATTATTAGGGATGAGAGGGTGGTAAATATCATAGGAATTTTTATTTCATGTAGTTTTAGTGCCACTTTAGTTTAATCCAAGAATATTATTATCTTGATATGAAGAATATGAATGTACAATTGTTGTATTTTCACAAAATAGAGGATTGAAATACATACTAGTTGATATTTGTAGGTACTTATATTATTCAAATTAGTTGTATATAACATGGAGTCACTATAATGATAATTACATGAGTAGTTTATTGGTTATCAATTTATAAAACTAGAACCAATCTTTAGAAATATTTTTGTGTTATCAATTTGGTAGAATATAGTCATAACAAAAAGAGGGATCTATTTTAAGGCTTCAATACATGTATTTATATGAGAGAGAGAGAGATGAGATGAGAGAGAGAGAGAGAGATGAGAGAGGAGAGAGGAGAGAGAGGAGAGAGAGAGAGAGAGAGAGAGAGAGAGAGAGAGGAGAGAGAGAGAGAGAGAGAGAGGATGATGAAGTGGTGATTAGGGATGATGAGAGAGTGATTAGAGATGATGAGGGATGGTGAGAACTAGTGAGGGAGTTATTAGGGATAATGAGGGAGTGATTAAAGGTGATGAAGGTTGGTGAGGGTCAATGATGTAGTGGTGAGGGATGATGTAGGACAAGGAGTGAGTCATTAGGAATGATGAGGGATAGTGAGGGTCAATGAGGGGATAATTAAGCATGATGATGGAGTGATTAGAGATGACTAAGGATAGTGAGGGTCAATGACGGAGTGATTATGTACAATGAGTAATGATGAGAGAGTAATTAGGGGTGATGAGGCATGAGTAAGAAGTGATCAATGATAAATGAGGGATGATGAACAAGTGAAATTAACACAAAGTGGTCATTTGATGTGTGTAATTCATCAATATGACCTATGCTACCCCAATAACACCTTTTTGAATCAATTTTAAAATGATTGGTTTTGATAAACATAGGACTCCTAAAAATGACAAGAATAAATTCAAAAGGCACAAAAGGCTTAAAAAGTACTATCTATTTAATGAAAATGGACATCAATTGCAAAAGTTATGCCCTAAAATCCCTAGGTTCAATTCTTAAACCCTAAAAATTCCTAAGTACTGATGAGATAAGATTTTGAAAAACTATTTTATACCTCATAAGGTGTGAAAGTATGATACCAAATCTACCAAATGTAAAGTGACCATAATTTATTATATTTATTAGAATAAGTTTAAAGTATAATATTAAAAATGTAAACTTATACTTAACATTTTGAGTAGTAAAAATAAGCATCCATCCAAGATTCGATTCATGTATATGCCCACATGCTTTTCTATGTAAAATAACTAGAATGCAGTCATGTTATTACATATATAATAATGTGATCATATTATCTATTAACCAAGATTCACTCCATATACATGTTCACATGATTTAATATGAAAAATAATAGGACCATGATCACATTATGTATTAACATGATCACATGTTTTTAAAATAATATGATCACATTATGTACTAATGCGATCTCAATATCATTTGATAATTGTCAAACCATAACATAAATAACATGATCATGTCATTTAATAATACAATCATGTTATTTAATAATGTGATCAAATTATGGAAAATGTCCACTAAATTATGCCCCAACTCCATGCACTTATCGTACACATTACATGCATTTTCACTTTGGTTGCATTTGGAATGTTGTGGATCTCTAGTGCTTAGCATGGAGAGAGGGGTTTATTTTTCACTAGCAACCCTGATGGTTTGTGGTAGTAGTTCAGTCTAGGAAATAGATTTCAAAGGGGCATATCATGGGCTAGGATTAAGAATATTTTTTGTGTTCCCTCTTAAGATATATTTCAAGTAATTTCCATTGTCTAGGCATAGATTACCTAGACCATTGCATGGTCAACTCTATAATTATTTAAATGTTTGCTTCAAACATCACGAATATTTTGGTACAATCATATGTGGTCTCTAATTTATTACATTTTTTTGTAAAACTATAGCATTGCCTCAGGGTCTTGTGGAGGTGATAGGCAATACTGAGCTGAGTCCTTTTCACAAACTTCCCTTCTTTGATTCTCATAGTGTTGGCTTGATTCCAATTTCTAAATGCATGGCCTCGGAGATGTGTTTCATGGTCTTGGTATGATTTTAGGACTAAATTTAATTAAAAAATATAAGATAATGATTCAAGTGAAGGCTAATTTCTGACTATTCTTCCTTTGATGCAATTGAAAAGTATATTTTTAGTAATTTATCACTAAAAGGTGGCTCACCATAATAAATCCCGGGTGGATAAAGTAAAACTTTTGGCTAAATTAGTGTCTTGTAGGGGAGTTGTTACTCCTTCCTAGCTAGCAAAGCTACCCTTTTAGGATGCCAAGATGTCCATGCAGGGTCAGCTAGTTAGCAACCGATTAGATTCTTTGGTGGGTGGCATCAAAGTCAATCACAAAGGTTTTGGGAATAACTTGATAATTTATTCTTCTTCTATGGTTTTTTGTAGTGATGAAATCATTATTTTGGATGATCTTGAGGATGAGGACGTTTTTGGTTGAACATAATATATAACTATGATTTTTTGGTAATCATCCTCTATTTAGTTTTTATGCTTTATTAGTTAGTCTTTTGAACCTTCTCGGGTTTTTTTTTTTTTTTTTTTTTTGGTTTTTGGATGTTTATTTTGAGTTACTATTTGGGTAGACATTCTATATGGCCTTGCCCTAGTACTATGTAAATAGCTATGTTTTAGCCTTGCCCTAGTAATATGTAAATAGCTATGTTTTATCATAGTTATTACTTTTGTGATACTTTTTGTAAGGTAGGGGACATATATAAATCCCATAAAAAAAATTGAGTCAGTTCATGTTGTCAAAAAATACAATAATACCTCGATTGTAACTAGATGCATTATCACTTATATGCAACATCCACAGGGGGAGGGGAGATTCTAAAACTGAGCTTCAAATCCTAATTCAATAAGTAAATAGAAACCCTTTATGAGGCTAGAGGCAATAGAAGAAGGAGGACTTTTAGTGTCCTCTCAACAACCATTAATGATGAAGTTGCACAATGATTTAGTTATAATATTTTAGTTGTTTTCATTTTTTCTTATGATATATTGAATTATCAATTTCAAAAATAATTCCCTAATATAAAAATATAGTGGAACACTGAGTCACATATTAAAATATCAATCATGATACTTGTAAAAGTGTTTTTTATCATCCTATATGAAACCTTCTATAAAATTTGTTAGTTACCCTCAAAACCCACTTTTTTACATTGTTGGTTGTAATAATAGGTTTTTGGTTATCATTAAAAACCTTCTAGACATTTGGGTTATTGTTCAGAGCCTATATAAATATATCAGTGTACATGTTTGGGTGATGAACAAAAGTGTGGGTCCTTATTCATAATTGAGTGGTTGTTGTATCCATCCATGAAAGGCAATTTTGATATTACAATTTTGGAGATTGTGTGATAATGCACATAGATCAAAATCATGAGTAAGTAGAGGTGACAAGCTATTATTTAATATTTTTATATTTTCTATCATGTTTACACTAAGAGGGGAATATTTGGAATACCATAATTTAGAGCTCACAATATATATTTGTATGGGTAGTTAAATATATGTTTAAGTGAGAAAATATATTATGATAATATGAGAGAGTGATTTGTGAGAATAACTCACGTAAATAAACTTAATTGAGATATATTAAACATATGTGAGATATTCTAGTAAATAGATTGAGAGATTTAAAAGATTCAAGATGAAATTTGACTCCTAAGATGAAGGAGTATAAATATCTATATATTATAATCTCTGTCAATGAATAAATTATTAAATCCAATTATAAAGATTAATATTATTTGATTAAATTTTTAATGAATTTATCATAAATAATTGAGTTGACTCTAAACAAAAATAATAGGAAAATACGATCAATGTGAGATAGTTCAATGATTATTTTTTCCTTGCATCTACCAAATCACATCTTAAAGTGAGATGCTAATATATTTAATTACATGTAAACATTTTATGTTTAAGATATACTTGTAATATTGATTAATTATATAATTTATAGATAAGAATTAATTAATGCATACTTATCTAAAAAACATAATTAGATAATATTATCAATTAAGTATTTTTTAAATTAAATTTTGCTAATAATAAATTTGACTTTTATTACAAGTAATTAGTCTCCAAAACCTAATCCCAACTATAATATCATTTCTTATTTATATAATAATATATAGGGATAGTAAGTAAGACATATTCCAGAAGATAATTATTAATGTTATACTAGTCAATTTAGGCTAAAGCTACTGATCTAAAGATGTAGAAAAACTTACCTCCACAATTACTCTAATCCGTTTCTTTTAGTCATGTACACACTCTAAAAATTTTAAAACATATTTATTGATGATTTAAAAAAAATTAATTTATGTTTATTTTAGCTCTTGGTTTTTATTTTAAAAAATAAAAATAAATATAATAAAGTATATTTTTCATTTTTTTTAATTTTTAATGTAATTAATAATTTTTATTTTTATTTCTTTTATCTTTATTTTTTACACTTAATTAAGAATATAAATGTAACCTTTTAAAATTTAATAAAATTATTTAATACTAGAAAAATGTAACTTTGATGTAATTATATAATATTTATAAATTATACTATTTTACATCTTTTGATATCATTTATGCAAAAAATAAGGTTTTTAAAATTATATATTTTCGTTCTATAAAACTAATTAAAATTTATATATTTATTTAAAAAATAATGTTTTTAAAAATTTTATACTATATTGTTGAAACACATTATATTTTCAAAAAAACTTATTTTAATAATTATTTTCCACTAACATACACGACTGGCACAAATTTGTTATCTATTATAATTTATTTCACTTATATATATATATATATATATATATATATATATATATATATATATATATATATATATATTACTATTTTGTAAATATAATAATATATTACACTCATAATTTTACAATTCATTTATTTACATCATTACTAAAATGATATATTATTTATCATCAATTAAATTTATATAAACTTTTAATTTTAAAAAATATGTATATCACTTTTTTATATAAAAATATGCCACCTTATTATACTTTCAATCATGACAATAACTTCTTTGATTCTATTTTCATATTTTTTTACTTTAGAAAAGTCAATTATTTTCTAGTAAGATTGATCCTGGAGAGATTTTTTAAAACCCATCTTAGAACCATATAATGTAGATACCATGTCTACGATACATTTCGTTTATAATTTAATGTCTACAATTGAGCAGCTCCTAATTACATTACTTTTATAAATTCTCTTCTTAAAATTGATGACAATCAACTGTGGCATAGTTGAACAAAGCCTTTTTCATAATGTTTATTAAAAACAAGTTCTTTAAAATGAAGTGTTGAGGTGTCATGTTCGTTGCAGAGTGTGAACGTGATCAACGTAAATAGTTTGGGGATGTACATTAATGCCTTCTTTTTCGCCTGACAAATGCCGACGACAAAATATTCATTAATTAAGTTAAACTTTATCGTAATCATATGTCAAATATTTTTATCTCCAACAATGTGTCTAGAGAGAACCGAAAGTGAAAAACTTTAAATTCTACCATTTTTATTATTAATTTAATAGCAATATACGTTAATGCTAACTAAATCGTATGGCATCGTCACATGTTTATGTGAAATATTTGACCATTATAAGATATCCATTAATTAAGATAAACTTTATCGTAATCAAATACCTAATAGTTTTATCTCCAACAATATTTCGAAAGAGACTAAAAAATATGAAACTTTAAATTCTAATTTTTTTTATATATTAATTTAGTATCGAGAAGAAAATTAAAGATATAATTTTAATATTTATATTATTTATTTTTATGAAATTTCTATTTATATATATTTTTATTATTATAATATTTTACATTATATTAATATAAAAATATATATTTTACATAAAATCATTAAAAAAAAAAAAAAAAAAATAGTTCAAATTGAAATTTTAAATCATTTGAAATTTATAATTAATTTTTAATTAAATAATATTTTATTTTTTTAAATATTTTTGAAAATGTAATATTTAGAAGTAATTATACAGGAAATAAAAATATCATTAATTTAATAATTATTTATACTTGTTATTGAAATATAACTCCAAACACATAAATTAACAACAACAATAAATTGCTTGTTATAATTTAATAATTTTGAAATCTATGATAATTATGTAAATATTGTAATACACCTAAATTAATACTAATTACTACCCATCATTTTTTTTTTACAAATTAAAAAATAGTATAATAAAAATATTGATTAATATGATATGTAAAAAAATGAGATTAATATCTTATTATAGAAAAATGATAACTCCATGATATATGTAAGGAAATATTGTATATTGTCACACAAAACTACATGAAATGTTGATGATTGCATAGCATATGTAAGAAAATATTGCATGTTGTTACATAAAATGTGGATAAGAATAAAAATATTGCTTATCATCATAACACTTTTCCAGAGGAATTTATTTGTAAAATGTTACTCAAGCCACACACTTCAATTTTATCTTAACACTTTTTCAGAAGAATTTATTTATAAAATGTTACTCAAGTCACACACCTCAGTTTTATCTTTTGTGGAAGAATTTTGTCTGAAACAATAACTATGTCAAAACATTACAGATATTAAAAGGAAATAAATTGTGAATATATGAAACTTGACTTGTTTCTAATTAAAATCATTTTCATTGTACACTTTACTACGCTCTACTAAACTATCTTTATAAATTAAGAAGAGCGTTCCATCTCTTGAGACATGGACCAGCTAGGACTCGAACCTAAGACCTTTCATATGCTGCTGGAGTGCTCTACCACTGAGCTACTGGAACCTCTTGGACCAATCCATCTTCGGTCTGAGTGTGGCTTAACACCAACACCCCCCCTTAAGCCACACCTCTCCTGTGCTTGGGGCTCCTACCCTGGGCCTGGCTCTGATACCATGTTGAGACATAGACCAGCGAGGGCTCAAACCTAGGACCATCCATACGCTGTTGGAGTGCTCTACCACTAAGCTACTGGTCCCTCTTGGACCAGTCCATCTTTGGTCCAAGTGTGGCTTAACACCAACACCCCCCCTTAAGCCACACCTCTTGTGTGCTTGGGGCTCCTAGCCTTGGCCTGGCTCTGATACCATGTTGAGACATGGACCAGCTAAGACTCGAACCTAGGACCTTCCATATGCTGCTGGAGTGCTCTACCACTGAGCTACTCGTCCCTCTTGGACCAGTCCATTTTCGATCCAAATGTGACTTAACACCAACACCATCAAAGCCAAATCTATATTATGCATAATATTTAAATAAATATCAAAATTTGACTGAGAACTGATAAAAACATTCTAACAATATTAAACTCTTAAAACAAATTTTCTGACTTAACCTTTGAAACGCTCTTCCTAAATTATAAACGATGATTAACAGAGCATGATAAAGTGTACAATGAAAACCACCTCGACCAGAAACAAGACAGATTACACATATTCAGACGTGACATTAAAATGCAATATAAATTTCAAAACCTTTTAAGCAATAGACATAGGCAACTCCTTAACCATTCATGCAAAATCTCGAACGCCGTTGAAGACGATCCACCTTTAATTTCAGCCTCCCTCGCAGTTTTACTAGGTTTTGCGGCAGTTTGTCTCATTTGAATTCCTTCTTTACCTTACATTATTCTCGTCGCGGCTTTTGCTCTCTCTTTTCTATCCACAATTCCTTCCTCAGATGCGCAGTTGAGGCTCAATCTCACCTTCCACTGTTCCAGTTGAGAACCGATCAGACCACTGCAAAAATGACAGCTCAGGCACACCCAAGCTCAGGCTTTCCAGAGTTGAATTCCACACGCAATGGCTCATGATTCCTCCTACTGACGTATGACTCGACATGAATTATTAGAGTTGACGATATCCATCGGGAACCCCAACAGATTCTATTGCCCACTTTTGGGGTTGGAATGAGCGTGCCGAAGGAGACATATATAACTGAACATTTAGGCTTTGAATTTATCCATGGAATGCACGTTTTGGACTATTGGAACAGGCTAGAATGTAAACGCGGTATTTCCAGATCTTTTTTTTCCTTTATCGCTGCATGTGTAAACGCAAACCTAGAAATAAACGGCACTTGGCGATCGAAAACGGTATTTGATTGGAACTTTCCGCTTACCGATTTCACATTGAACGGAAAAACCTCAGAGTACGAAGAATAAGCGGCACTCAGCCACGCGTATGGTTGACGACAGGACACGGTATCTGCACTTTATTTTCCACAATTTGGACACTCTGCTCCACAATTTGGTATCTGCACTTTATTTTCCACAGGAAGTCATTATACTCTGGTCCACAATTTGATGTTTACACTTTATTTTCCACAGAAAGTCGTTCATACTCTGGTCCACACATAACGCTTATCCTCTGGTCCCTTTGTTGGCGCCTGTCCTTGCCACCGACACATTTCAGACTGACGAAAAAAACGTAGGAATGAAGGTAAAAGACAAATGGTGGGCCGATTCATTTGTCCAAATGTCAAGGTGCCCCAACTCATTGATGGAATTTCTCAACGACTAAATCGAACGCAGACGTAGACACACAAGCAAACAGTAGGGCATCCTATTATTAATATGATTGCTAATTAAATTCATTAAGTTCAAGAGTTTGAGTTTTATTTTTTATATAAGAGTCGGGATGTAGTTTGAATAAATATTGCTTATAAAAATAATGGTGTTGTGTGTTAAGTTTTTTTAATTATTATAAAAATAGAAAATTTGAAAATGGATAAATTAAATAATTAATAATGTAAATATATATGTAAAATAAATTTTATGTATAAATATAGTTTAAGTATTTATAGTTACTAATTTTTTATGTGAACATAATTAATGGCTACAAGTTTAATTTGATCAAGTTAACAAATGAAAATAAGGGTAAAGATTGGATCTTTAAATGTTTTCATAATTTTGAGAAAAAAAGTCTACAACTTTTTAAATTCAATAATAAATCTAAAATGACATTTTATTGAAAGAAACAAAAACTATTTTTTGATTTCATATAATATTATTATCAACAATTAAACATAATCATATATGTTCAATAAAATAGATTCTACTATTTAAGCATCTAAAATTCTAAAATATTATAATTCTATTCTTCTTACAATTAATAATCATGCCAATAATAAATTATATAAAGCATAACATGTTTTAAAAATGGAACAATAAATAAATAAATTAAAATGATTAAGAAAACAGTTATAACTAGACATATATTTTATTTAAAACTGAAAATTACAATGATTAATCCCACCTCTATTGTTTTTAAATTTCTTTGAGAAGTATTATTTATTAAACATTACTCCAAATGATAATGTAATTTATAAGATAAAATATTAGAAACAATATATATTTATTTAAAAAAATTAGAAAATTTTGAAAGTTTGTTTTAAATTAATGTTAAAAAGGATTCAAAATAACAACGTTCTTTTGTATGTGAATATATTATTTTATTATGTATGTATGTTTTAAATTTTAAAAATTGTATTTTTTTTTTCATTTTCATTTTTTATTTAAGTGAATATATCTTTTATATATATATATAGAAACATTAAAGTTATTTTGTAAATAATTATAAAATATGATAAGATCCTTTAAATTGAGATGATTTTTTAAGTTGAAAAATTAATTGATATGAAAAGTAAGAAACTTAAAATTATAAAACTAATATATCTATTTTTTTAAAAAATTATGTAAAAAATATCGAAAAATATCATTCTTAAAATACTTATTCTACTTATATCATAAATCTATAAATATATATACTAATTTAATTTCAATACCATATAATTAAAATAAAAGTAAGTTCTTAAAAAATATTATAATAAATTTTGTAAATAAAATTCCATCAAATTAAAAATCTATTTTCACATTTATTAGAAGAAAAAAAATCTCTAAATTTTATAAACGTTCGGTATCATTTTTCAACCGTGAGAAAAAGTGGC
This sequence comes from Torreya grandis, assembly GCA_037957365.1. NCBI lineage: Eukaryota > Viridiplantae > Streptophyta > Pinopsida > Cupressales > Taxaceae > Torreya > Torreya grandis. The sequence goes on from JARHVA010007101.1 coordinate 12,363, forward strand.
CCCCCAAAAAATTAACTCTCTCAATTTTTTTCTAATTTTCTTTAATCTAACTTTTTTCGATCACATAACATAACTTTTATTTAACTTTTTTTAGTTACATAATATACTTTTAAATAATTATTACATTTTAATTTATATATAAATAAATTATCTTTTATATATATATATATATATATATAAACAAAAATATCTTAATTTTCCTCTACAACGTTTACTGAGAAAATTTAATTTATACCCTTGTATTGAACTTCAGCATAACTACAAGACACTCATCAAGTAGTCACTTTCAAGGTTTGAATTTGACAGCTGTAATTAATTCAATATTGGAGGAGTCGCATACAATTAAACTTAAAATTAAATTATAAACTGATAAATTGCAGGTTACTCATCAATCTAAGCTCATTTTGGCAATATTATTAACTGCATATTGCAGGTTAGTCATCTAATTTAATTTTACTAAATATCAATAGCTAAATATTAATTTTGCAATTTTTTATGCTATATTTTATGTTTAATCTAAATTATAATTAAAAAATAGTGTTTGTTTGAAAAAAGAAAATTAAAACGCATGATCCTTAATCTTATCAGTCACCAAAATAAAATTTTTTGCGGTTGCCAAAGTTTAAACAACTGGTACATTTCATCTAATTGGCCTTAACCTAAACCTACAAATCATTTAATTCCAAGCCTGGTCATGCCAATGTCTACATTTCCATACAGATTTATATTACAACTAATTGTAGGTATCCCTTATGACTTCTCATGCATAATTTACTTGCAGTGTAGCATGAGGTAATCTCTAAATAGATGAGAGCATAAAATTGAAAAAGAAAGAACAACAATGGCAAAGAGTCCCAGTCAAGAATATCATGGTTTAGAAGTAATACTACTAACTTGGGTATTATTTTTTCTCCTTCTTAATAGCTTGAATAAATTAAAGTCCATCTCAAAGTTATCATGTTTTGTATTAGTTTACTTTAAAAAGGCACTTACTTCATGACTTGCCTCTTAGTGTTATTCGGAGGAGACTTGATCCATGGGTTGACCAATTATAATACTATGAGTTGCATCATCAGTAGGTTGTCATGGTATGCAATACCGCCATTACAAACTTAGAACAAAGTATAGGCAAGTTACCTCAGAAATCTTAGGTATGTTAATTACTTTAAATGCCATCACCTCCATGTTCTTTCCAACTAAATTATTTCCTTCACAACAAATGATTCTAATGGGAGCATTAATCTGAAGATTTGTGAGGGTGGTGTCATGAGAAGGATACCTTTTCCTAGAAATATTCTTAACTACACGTTTCCCATGTTTCTCATTAATCAATATAGAGATGGTGTCACAATTGTATATAAAAAGGGAAACGAGAAGAACAGTAATATACAAACTTTAATCTCAGAAATCGAAAGCTAAGAACCTAACGTAAAGAAACGTATAACAATATATATCTGAAAGGTATTCATTATCCCTAATTTATCTGGGACTGAAATCCGAGCTCTATATTAAAAACAAACATGTATAAGACTGTACATGGTAGCTCTATTGGGCTGTTCCGCCTAAACCTCTTCAACAAAATTCTTATCCAACTTCTTCATTTCCTCTGATGAGGTATGGATGTTTTGAGCATCAACATGGTTTTGGATACAGGTATGGTAACCTCAAAGCCGGAGATGTCAACTGCAGTTTTTATTGTGTGGGATTGAAAAGCTACAGCCTAATCAACCTTAAAAAGTTGATCATCGGAACTCTTCAATTTCATCTTTTGGCCATGGTAGTTTGATAAGATGACCACCATATACATTACAATTGTATATAAAAATAATAGAAGTATACAAATATATGGTCACGTCAGATGATTTGTGGACTCTTATCAATTTTTTAAATTTATATTGTATCAATTGTTATTAGTTTTATTTATTTATATTGAATTTAACTTAAAATAGATATCGGTTATTTTTCTTAACATGGTCATGACATAAAAATCTTCTCCGTCCCTTTTTTATTGTAGAACACCACTCAATATAATTATTGAGATTCAGACTATAATTAAAATACACTTATGCTCTTTGTATTTCTCTAAAAATTTATATTAAATTAGACGAAAAAACCAGAAATAATTAATTCATGAATAACATGCTACAAACATAAAAATAAATGAAACACCATACATATTACCTGAATATTTATGAGATATATTTTATTTTTATGTAATATGAATAAAAATGCCATGGTTTATCTTAATATATCTTACAACTTATTATGTATTTTTACATAATTAATCGTATTAATTTGATTTTTTTTTAAATGTTGTCCATATTACCGTACTTTTGTTTAAAGACAAAGTCAATCCAACAATGTCACATAATATTACTTTTTCATATTAAAAATGATATAAAATATATGTTACAATTAAATTTGGATAATTTTTAAAACAATTTTTGGCGATGATTATAACTTATCTAATATTAATTATATTTAAAAAAATTTGATAAAGCAAGAAATTTATTATAAAAATAAAAAAAGAAACATTTAATGTATTTTATTAGTGAAATAAGGAGTGCATATATATACCAAAATTTATTTATATAATAGTTTTAATATGAATAGATGATCAATTATTTTCTTATTGTTTGGGTCATGATTTAGTGGAGGACAAATATTTCAGAATATCCTAGTAGGTGATCATCTGATAGAGTGAACACACAAGTATTCTATAATAATAATGACCCTACTTGTAATCATAAATTTGCAAAAAGATGTGAAATAATGCTCTGATTATTAAACTACCTTGCTTACCAATTATATGCTCTATTTACAATAGCTTGGTAAAGATAAATATAAAGAACTAGGAGGAGTTAACTCATAGGATAACTCATTTGGGACTGAGTGTAATTCACTGTGAAACTCATAGGAGAACTCACAATGACACTCCCTAAATTACAGGTGGAACTCACCCTCTCACCTATTTAACCTCATATCACACTTAAGTATGTTGAAGCTAAATATGTTGAAGTCATCCATTTAATAAGTAAATAGAATAGCTAATATCCTACACCAACACACTTCCTTAAGCATAGCTTAGGTGGAGAGAAATTAAGAGATGGGTCCTGAAAACAAGCTCTGGTAAGATACTCATGTAGAATGCAACTCTCAACAAGTGGAGTAAAAGGAGAAAATATAGTAGAAAAAATCTCCCTATTCCCACCTCGCCCCCATTCCCCCCCTCTCCCCCCAAAGAATAAATAAAGTAGGACTAGAAAGCCAACACCAACACCACCCTTAAGCATAGCTTAGGTGGGCTACAAAATTGGGTCCCACTAATGAGCCGTGATGAGGTTCCCATGTACATATAAATGATCCTAGAATCTTATAAAATATGAAGTATGTGTGCCTCCACAAAGAAGAGAGAGAATGTATGGGCAAAATGTTGCATGACAAATACTGTAGTAGGTCCCTATACAATAAATGGTGTTCTTTTCATTTAGAAGAAAGAAGTCATGAGCTATCAAACTACTAAATTCCCACTCAAGTGGAATGTAGATAGGAATCATGATGTCAATCTGTGCAAAATTCTCAAATATCTCCCTGATAATGCTTGAATATTCCAAAGTATGCTCAGATATCATAGGGTAAATTATAAAAGATGGTAATGAAGAAACATACAATGAAGGGAAGAGACTAGATAGACAAGAAGTTAGACATAGAACATTCATTGAAAGAATGTCCATCGAAAGAGGAGAGCAAGGTTCAATAGTTTTGAAAATTGAAGATTGGTCTTGAAATGAAGCACTCAGATCTGCAAGATGAATGTCCATAGGAACATATGAGTCATCAATACTATCACTGAAATCAGTAATGTCTACTAAAATACAAGTCTACGAAGGCTATGAAAGAGCAACAATATGCTCAAGAATGAATGTAGAATCTACAATGAGATAACAAAGGTCTGGAAAATTCTCATCTTATAGTGGGGCCTTGATAGAAGAAATATCACTATACACCATGGATGTATCATCACAATAGATAAAAGCAAGAAGAGGGATTACAATAGTCTTAGAAGTGATAATAAAAAACAGAGGAGGTGTGATGTAGGTCATATTAGGATCTCTGAAAAGACACTGTAGGATGCTCCAAATAGTGGAGGTACATTGTGTATATTCTACATCATGACAAAGAATATCCACGAAAACATGTAATAACAGAGTGGAAAAAATCATATCATAAGTATTAGCTCACTTATCGAACCAAATACGATTAGTGGGTGTAGGAATCTATCCATATAGGAATGGAATATGATTTTTGTGTGTAAACAAGTGTTCTATGTAAGCACACCATGAATCATAATTGTCCTTCTTAAGAAGGATCAATGGAGATTAAAAAGACTCCCCTCATATGGAGTCTCTCAAATGGGGTTGATATGACCGAGAGAAGACACCATAAAAGTGCATGACTACACAAAATAATCTACAATTAACCCTTAAAACACACTCATGAAAGGGATGTTGGGCACATCCGAGAATCCCTTCAAGTGAGAAATCGGTGCTAGAGTAAGGGAGAACAATGGTGTATGCTCTAGAAATGGAATTCGTACTAGGTTGAAAATGAGTGCATATAGATGAGAGTAATTAGCGAAAAAGTACATTATAGAAAGTAGGTCCATAACACAGATAACCACGCCCTAGCCCCACCCCAACACCCGCCGCCCACCCCCGGCCCCTCAAATCCTTGAAAAAATAACACTTTATAACTTTAATGTATTTTACAATGTAAATAGGACCAATGCATAAAAAATTAAAAAAACATGAATTTTTTAAAAGATGATGCTCAATTTTAATCTACCAATCAAAAATTGTAACACAATATATTTTTCGTAAATAAAATGTATTTAATAAAACTACACTTACAAGTTTAAAATATCTATCTAAATAAAAAGTAAGGTAATCTTCCAAAACGAAATTACAGATCTCCTCAAGTCAGCTAACGTTAAAAACATGCCCCTATACACATCTATAAACTCTAAAGCAATAAATAGCCTCACTTTAAAAGACAAATACAATGCTGATTAAACAAAAGACCTAATAAAGCTATTTCAATTTAAATTAAAATATGCTTTAATTACTTTAAGGCTCGTTTAATGATAAAAAAGCTATTAGGGCAACCAATTATAGTTTTTGACTTACTAAGGAGGAAATAAGTTAGACGGCGCCGCCAATGGAGGAATGAAGCTAGCTGGAGAAGTTATACGGCACTGCCAATGTGGATGTATAGGTCAAAAAGAGGCCTTGGGCACTGCCATGCGAGAAAAATGTTCAAACTGCAACTCTACGCCATCTTTAAATCTACACTATTTAATCAAGATCTCTGAGTGAAAGATTGTTCCCTACTCATTAGGAGAATTCACCATTAATTACCCTCCACCAAATATCAATCACCACCGCTGAAAGTGATTCAAGTCACATTCAAACCCAACCATTCACAGAAATTACAGGCATATTTGATTGCGTATAGGCGAGGAGTGTCGGTCAGATGATAGTGATGGGACGCCATAGGTTTAATATTTCTCTCTCTCTCTTTTAAGATTATAGTGAGATGATAGTGATATTATTAAATGTATTTATAATATTTATTTATAATCCATAAATAAACACTGATTAATACATATTTAATTATAAATCATAATTAAAAAAAATTATCAATTAGATATATAATTAATTTATTTTTATAATAATATAATTGAATTTTCTTACAATTAACTACTCTCTAAAATCTTAATTATAACTTATTTTCGTAATTATGTAAAAGTATAAAGGAATGTTACAGCGCTGAATTTAAGCTAGAGATACTAATTTCATAAGGTAGTCATACTCACGTTAAATTATACTCAAATCTAATTAGATCCATTTTAGCCATGTACGTACCACTAGCAATTTGAAAACATGTTTATTAATGATTTCAAAAAAAATTATATATATATATATATATATATATATATATATATATATATATATATATATATATATATATATATATATAATTTAGTATTTTATTTTTAGTTGATGTTTTTAAATATTTTATTATTATTTTTCATATTTGAAAACATGTTTATTAATGATTTCAAAAAAAATTATATATATATATATATATATATATAAAATTTAGTATTTTATTTTTAGTTGATGTTTTTAAATATTTTATTATTATTTTTCATATTTTTTTAATATAAAATAAAAATATATAATTATAAAAATTTTAAATTTCAAAAAATTGATTCAATAATAGAAAAAAGTAATTTCCATGTAATTATATAGTATTTCCAAACTATAATATTTTAAATCTTAATATATCATTTCTGTGAAAAAATATTTTATATTCATATACTTTTGATCTATATAACTATTATAAAATTATACATTTATCAAAAAAAAAAAGGCCTATAATGTTGGAGATACATTATGTTTTTAAAAAAACTCGTTTTAATAATTGTTTTTCCATACAAAGAATCTACAGAGAGAGAGATAACATAAAACTCCATCTAATTATAACACATACCATCCAAGGTGAGATCCAAAACATCTATCATTTTTAAACTTCTAAATATTTGATTTGAGTATTAGTGATATGATCTTCCTCTCTATATTCGCTAAAGCTAATATCATTTCTTTTATGTATGCCATCATAATATCTATCGCTATCATGTGGGTTTCTTTCTTTTCAACCCATTTCATTTTTTCATGTCAACTTATCATTGTCATACCCTATACACTATGTTCCAAGGCCTTTTTAAAACCTTTGTCACTCAATTTATTCCTCAAAACAACTCTCAATTGCTCTCTTAGCAAATCCATATTCTATAAATTCAAACTTTATATCTGCTCAATTTAATCTGCACTTTAAATCCAATGTTCAATCCTTCATAGGCAATCCTACACATATATTTTCCTCATTTATTTGTTCTCTAATCAACCAATAAGAGAGTGAAAATAACAATGTGTATATTTTATTGTGTCACTCCTAAAACTACATAGATATCACTAGTAGTAGAGTTTAATATCTACCATTTCAGCATAGATCCTAAGACCTTCACACTTTTCAATATTTTGTTTCACTTTTTGAAACACGTGTAAATCTATTCTTTCATATTATATCAAATTTATTATTCTTTACCCACTAAAATAATACGGATATAATCTATATGCACCCTTTACCCACTTATATTTCAATTGAGGATGTATTTATAGTTTTATACATAGGAATACAAGTCACATACTCTTGTAACTCACCTACAACACATTATCTATATCTTGTACTAACTTTTTTTTTCTATGGAATACATTAAAATATGCAAACACCTTATACCTAATTTTTTTCTGATATTTATAATGTCTTTTCACAATCTCAACATATCACTTGTTTTATACACACACTTTTTCCAAATTTCTAAACTTTATTTGTATGCCAATTATTTTCTCAAGTAAAAGTATAACCTCCATATCTTCTACCGGATAATATTATTGAAAGATTTATACAACTAATTTATACTCATGCTTTAAAATGAAGAAAAAAGCAATGACTAAATAGGATTATAGCCTTGATGTGATACCAAATGATGTAATTGTGATTCAAGAATCCATGAAAAATAACCTTTGGCTATGTAGCCCATATAGTTAACATAATGGATGGACTAACTTTCATTCCTATACACATAAACAATATGATAAACTAAAGTGAAAATGTTTTTCATTATTTCAAAATGATGAATTAAAGCTTGCATACATTTTGCAGTCATTAAAAATTTACATAATGAATGCAATCTCAAAATAATATGCATTATAGTCTTTTAGACTCATAAATATACGACTAGAAAAAATATTTTATTGAATTGATCCAAGTTGTCTTTCTCTAAAATACTTTAAAATTATTCCAAGACTAACTAAGGAACTAGCTCTCCCTAAAATCCATCTCACAAGTGTAGGTATGTGTATATATATAGACACAAAGCAACTACGTACATTAATTCTCTCAACCATCCAATAAATCCATAATAACTAAATACAACTAATACATCACTAAGAGACAAAATAATTTAATTATTATAACACATTAATATGTACCACAATCATTAAATGTTGAATGTCCATAACACATCATATATTCTATAACACATCACCAAGACTCATCCCAAGTTCTATAATTACTTAAGTAGGTCAAATCCTAATGGAAATCTATCCTACATAAGATTTGAAAAATTATACTTTTCATAAATAATTTATAACATTCAGACAAACTATTTTGACAAATGGACTCAAAATGGTGTCAATGTGCTTCTTGTAAAATAGTAAGTTCCCATGATTATTATAGAATATTTTAAATTTTATAACGAAACCATGATAGTTATGTAAGATATAATTTCAAATATGGATTTAGAATGATGTTAAAAATGTCAATGAAAAACATCATGTTACCACAAGGCCTGTAGCTCCACTATGTTGATTTTCCACTTTCCTTCAATTCTCTAACAACTCAAAAAATTTAAATTGATAGATAAGTTTCTTGTGTTATTTACATGATTCATGAAAATTTCCATATTATTGAAAGTTTCATATTTCAAATAGAATAAAAAATAAGTCCATCATAGGTTTCAAGTGTTATACTGGTTTGAGGAACCCAAGCTTATCACAAATTTCTAGAAGTGGCTTAAAATTATTCCAAGCATTCTAATAGTAACATTATGTAATCCCATTTGTTGATATCCATTGTATTCATATTTTTATTTTTATGAATCCTATTCATATTATTTTTGGTTCATATAAGATTGCATGAGGCCTTGGATGGTCATATGTCACATGGCTCTCTCTTAGGCTTTGGAATCATAAGCTCCATACCATAAATTTTATTAGATCAACTAGAAGAATTTACATATTACATTGAACAAGCCATATAAATATCTCAAGAATTAATCCATTAAAGGATATGATACTTATAAAATTAATCATAAGTTTAATTAAACTTCATGGTAAATCTACATAACTAACAACATAACAACTAAAAAAATATCTAAAACAACATAGTATTATTTATTTATTATCTAATTAATCTAAAAAAAAATTAACCTATTGCACTGATAACATTACATACAATTCTTTAATGAAATTATGGAAGAATTGATCTTTTTTTTCTCTAATATTTTATAATACAAATAGTATGATTAACTAAAAATTATCTATAAATTGGGCTAAACCTCCCATTACCTATCATTGTTTCAAAACTATGTGTGGCCTTGCCAATTTACTCCTATAAAAAATTGTGAATGATTTGATAATCACATGGTCTAGTTGAGTTTATAACAATTACATTTTTCATTCTAGTGGACTTATTTTAGAATGATCAACAAATATATGTGAAAAATGCCATGGCTTTACCATTTCCATAGAAATTATGATACCAATAAATTATTTCTCTAGATGTTCTATTATTCATATGAACTAAGCAATGACTTCAATTTTTCATCACAATCAATAAGTGTAATCATGGAGGAAATTTTGTGTTTGAATGTTTGATGTGCTTATAATTGTAACTAAGCCGATATAATTTACACATCTAAATATGAAAGTTGTAATGGGATATTTTCACCCCATAAGTGAGCTCACAAAATTTACCAAAATGTGAATATATTTCAAAAATATAGTATTTCCATAGTGCATGCGATATTTGTAAAGGATTTCTAGATCAAATTGTATCATATTTTTTAAATCAATGTTTTGGTTCCCACTCCATGAACCATCATCGGGATGAGAGAATAAAATTATAATTATAGATGGCCAAAGAAATTAGATGTCTTAAAAACTAAGGTAGAATCTAGTGAAGGATCATTGGGTTTATATCGACATCATTCTAGGTAGTGTCAAGAGATAATATTTTGGAGTGCACATTCTCAAACTTATTTGATCCCTTTGTTTTAGTTATTATTTATTACGTCATCTATTTCATCATGGTTAATAAAACCCACAACATTCCACTAATTAAAACATTAATAAATATATTTTTTTAATGTTAATAAATGTGCATGTTAACTATTAAAAATATTTCAATATTTCAATACCCATAAAACAATATGTTTTGATTGATAAACAAAGTTTAATTATAATTGAATCCTATAATAATCTCTTCAGGTTTAATAAGTTTTAATGTTGAAACTACATCTAAATTTTCCTTCATCTTATTTTCAAAATATTTCTGTATTCATCAAATATTTTTTTAAAATTAAATGTTAGTGACATATTTATTGACTTTTAATAGTCATACATTTTTTGACATCTTTGCATTTTTCACCATTTTGCCTTTCTTATTAGAGTATGTTTTTATGATCTACATATGGTGGTCCTCTTCTCCCTCATTAAATTTATATCCATTATGTCATTTTTGTATGGAGCATGTAATTATGCTCTAGACATGTTTTTTGAATAACTTTATAGTCTTCACAAACAAGGGTAAGCCTTTTGGCTTTTTGAATCATTTAAATTTATTATGTATTTTTTCCTTTCTCAATTGTTAGATGTGAGTTTGCATTCCAATAAATTACTCTAATTCATTTAAACATCTATCAATAGGAAAAAAACTATTATTATTCATTATAACATTTATTGAAGCATTTAAATTTATATTATAAATATATTATACAACACCAGTTTCAATAGGTAATGAATTACTATTGGGTTACTAATGAATTACTATTGGGTTACTGATGTGTTATTTTTTAATATTATATAATATTAAAGTTCTTAAAAAATATGTAAGATAGATCAACTATTCCAATTAATTTGGTTTAAGAAAGTCTTATGTATGTGTTATTTTAGTTTAACTTCATAACATGTAATTTGACCAGTTTCACATTCTCGTATTGTTTGTTCAAATTTTATTATAGTTCAAATGTCTTTATAAGAAAAGGATAGAGAAGAAATAATTCAGAAAGCAAATATTTGTTTTTACCCACTCAGTGCATGTGATAGCACAGAAAAAAATGTTGTGAATAGTGTTCATCTGTCCAAAGTGTAAACGGAATGTTCAAAGGAAATGTTGTTTTTGTCCTGTAGAAAATGGTCTAATGTGCTTGTGGAATTTGACCAGCAACCATATGAATAAGAAGTGTGTGGGCAGTGGGAATTCTGTCTGGTTGTGTGTCTACGTCTACATTTCATTTCGTTGAAAAATTTGATCACATTAAATCTGAACTGAATTAGATTAAATCACTGAGTATGAGAAGTGGGCACCTTTACATTTGGATGGATGACTCGGCCGACCTTCGGTATGAAAAATGGTAAAGTAGTCATTTCATTTACATCCGTAAGTGTGAAATGCTTTTAAGAAGAGTGTAATCATAAAAGAAATGATTTTAGGAGCTCCTCAACTCTATAAACTCGTTTACAAAACAAATGTAATGTAGACATGGTATCTGCATTATATGGTTCTTACATAAAGAAATGTAATGTAGATATTGTAACTGCATTATATGGTTCTTACATAAGTTTAATAAACTCGTTTCAGACGAATTTTACAAGGAAATTTTTTAATTTTCTAAGTAAAACTACCAAAAGAATCAAAGAGGTTATCATTATGGTAATATGGCATATTTTGATATAAAAAGGTGACACAATTCTTTTTCCAAAATAAAAGTTTACATAAATTTAAGTGATAATAGTGATATTTTTATACAATTTTATAATATTGTACATAATTAAAATGAAAGATTTTGAGTTTAGTATATTATTATATTTTTTAAAATAAAAAAATAATTTATCGATATTTTTTATGCTTTTTTTTACAAAGTAGTAGTTGATTAACAAGAATTATATTGATTGACAAATTTGCATGCATGTATTGTATGGAAAAATAATTATTAAAGCGAGTTTTTTTAAAAACATAATGTACCTCCAACATTATAGGCTTTTTTGTTTTTTGATAAATATATAATTTTATAATAGTTATATAGATCAAAAGTATACGAATATAAAATATTTTTTTCACATAAATGATATATTAAGATTTAAAATACTATAATTTGGAAATACTATATAATTGTATGAAAATTATTTTTTTCTATTGTTAAATCATTTTTTTGAAATTTAACAATTTTATAATTATATTTTTTATTATATATCAAAAAAATATAAATAATAATAATAATAATAATAATAATAATAATAATAATAATAATAATAATAATAATATATTTAAAAATATCAACTATAAATTAAATACTAAATTTTTATTTTATATATATATATATATATATATATATATATATATATATATATATAATCATTAATAAACATGTTTTGAAATTACCAGTGGTACGTACATGGCCAAAATGGATCTAAAATGGATCTAACTAGATTTGAGTATAATTTAAGGTGAGTTTGACTACCTTATGAAATTAGTATCTCTAGCTTAAATTCAACGCTGTAACATTCCTTTATACTTTTACATAATTAAGAATAATTAAGAAAAGAAGTTATGGTTAGGATTTTAGAGAGTGGTTAATTTAAGAAAATTCAATTATATTATTATAAAATTAAATTAATTATATATCTAATTGATAATTTTCTTTAATTATGATTTATAGTTAAATGTGTATTAGTCAGTGTTTAATTATGGATTATATTATAAATAGATATTGTAAATACATTTAATAAGATAAAAGTGTATGTATTATTAAATACCTTAACATATTAATGTAAGATATAATTTGATAAAGTGAAGGAAGAATGAATGATTAAAATATCTCTCATTTGCAACACTTTGCTTCACACCTAAAAAAGTCATATGAGCTACAAACATATTACCTAAATCAAGGGCTTTGTGAATATGTCTTAAACTAGATCATCTACTTGATAAGACTTAAGATCGACAACCTTATCATGTATTAGTTTTTATATATAATAGATATGAAATTATATGTGTTTTGGGCATTAGTTTTGCACTAGGTTATGAGAGTTAAGGGTAGTAATCTTATTATTAAACCAAAGCATTGTGGGTTGGGTCTATATAAAATCAAAATTAGAAAGCACACATCAAATCAATAGTAACTCATCTATGGCAATGACAACTCCAATATACTTAATTTTTTTATTATAAAATATATTTGTTATAAAACTAAGTCCCCTGACCTAACCAAAAATAAAATATATATTTTATGATTGATTTATGGTAATTTGGATCTCCTACCCAATCATTATATTTGTAACCTACAATTGTTGTTTTTCTACCAAAAGTGTAAGAAATAATTTAACACTTTCCTTTAAACTTGTTGTCAATCTCATAAATTTTAGACTATGATGATAATTTAATATTTATATTACCACTTTATAATTCCTATAAAGGTTGTATTGATAAATGTTTAATATAAAAGAGATTATACTCAGTATGAGTCATGTATACAAGGATTCCCACCAATTTCCTGCAGAGTGTACCATCAACTAATAGATAAGAACATTTTATAGAAAGATTGATTCCATATTGAAAAATATTCAATGTACACTTATACTCTTACATGTTTAACTGGTGTATGATTTATTTAGTATACTTAGATCGAATAATCAAAATTAAATTCTTAGATTGTGAAATACGAAGACCATGGAGAAATTGAAACATACCCAAATTGGTCATTTCAACTATGATTTTAATTCAATAATACACTTGGTTGAGTTCCACATAATTATTAAGTCATGAATATAAAGGACTAAAATTAGAATTTGATCATCTATTTTTTTGGTGTACGTTGAGGGGTCATAGGGATTATGTAACAAGTATTGATTAGAATAATGTTTATCTTTTAATACGAGATGAATGATCCGTTTTGAATCTAAATAAATAATTTTAAAATAGTCACGTGATGTTTTTCTCACTATTGATGGAACCTTTAGGTTGGATTGTGTATATTTATTCTTAAAAGTCTCCAATATTGAGGGAAAATTTGGCATCCATATTATTGAATTATAACTTTGTGTGGAGGTCAAAGAGAGTAGTAGTAAGATGGAATTCGTAATTGAAACTAAATAAAAGGTTTCATGATAATCAACAACTTCAACTTATGAAAAAAAATTTTACTACAACCTTATATTTTTACTAGTAATTGGACCCATCTACAACATATATAGTATAATATGCCCACTTACACTTCAATGTTTTTCTTATTTTTGAAAATGGAACAAAATCCCAAATTTTATTCTTATTAAACCAAAGATTTAATTTGCCCATAGTTGACCACATTCAATATGCTTAGAAGCCCCATGATATCTTTACATCTTGACTCACTATAAACTGTACACAGCATGCAACATGAAACTAATGTCTAAGCTACTCTTGTGTGGATCAATATGATCCCATTCCCTCTTGGGAATTAGTTAATTAATGTTTTATCTTGAGAAAATGAATAATATATTTGTTATAGTTTGTAAATGAGTCAGGATAATAAATAAAAATAAAATAAAACCTTATTAGTTTTATGAGAGTACTTTTGGTGAGTTAGTTGTAATAAATAAATTTTTAGTCCTATATATAAAGAGATATCTAATCTATATAAAAAAAATTATCTGTAATTATTCAATAATCTAAATGGAATTATTATTATTATTATTATTATTATTATTATTATTATTATTATTATTATTATTATTATTATTATTATGATGTTTGGTTGTTGTTGTTGGGGGGTGAGGGGTCTCTCTCATTTGGTATTAAATCATTATGATCTAATCTATCTATAATGAAAATCTAATATATTCATGAAGGGCAAACATATTACTTTCACATTGACCTGTTAAATTTAAATTATCACAAACTGATGAGTTTACATGTAATTTTATTATTATATTGAACAATTACCATAAAAGTAAATTGTATTTGAACCAAGAATAATATTTCAAATTAACCTTAAATGTCAATTCAAAATTTGATTAACCCTATATACTTCAAACACTTATAAAAATAATAAAAATTTTAAGTCGTATAATATATAAACTTTCAATATTTAACACGAAAAATAGGTTATAAACCATCAATTTTGAAACATGATTTCATATCAATATTTATTAAAACTAATACAAAAAGGTAATTATCAACACTAAATGTTGAATCTAATGTTTGTTCATATTAAATAAAAATCTTATAGTATACAATTGACATTGAGTTTCTGTACGATGCACTTTATGGGTTCTTTGTCCTCCACTAAACCATGACCCAAGTAATAGGGGAAAAAGGGATAATTCCTACACATGTAGTTTCAGCTTACTTTGGTGTGATATGAGGTTAAATGGGTGAGAAGGTGAGTTCTACTTAGAGTTCATCTAAGTGCCACTATGAGCTCTCCTATAAGTTCCACAGTGAGTTACATTCAGTCCCAAATGAGTTCTTCTATGATTTCCATGGTGAGTTACACTCAGTCACACATGAGTTCTTCTATGAGTTAACTCCCCCTACTCCTTATTTATATTCGTCCTCACTAGGCTATTGTAATAGAGCATATAATTGGCAAGCAAGGCCGTTTAATACATTAGGCAATTGTTGTACATCTTCTTACATATTTTTTAATACAATTGGGTCATTATTATTGTCGAATACTTATATGCTCACTCTACCATATGATCATCGATCGACCAATTCTAACATGGTATCAGAATGGGTATCCGGTAATGATCACTGTAATCTTTTTTGTTGTTCATTATTGAAATCTTGAGAAAATATCCTGTTTTGTAATATCTGTAAATTATTGAGATTAGATTTGCAGATCTGAATGCTTTATCTGAAGTTGTCTTAATAATTGTCCTTGGCTTTGTCTTGCTTCATGTTCGCGGAGTCTTCAAAATGTTTTTTTGCATTCGTCGATTTTTTAACCTATGCGATTAACTGCTTGATTTTAGATAGTTTTTCTAGGATTGCATACAATTTCTTTGAAATTTTTTAAAGTTCAGATCGAACTTCAAAAAAATCGAGACAATTTTTTTGCGAGCCTTGCGAGTCGTACGTGAATCCGAATTAAGAAACTCCATGCTGAGCTATTAGAGTCTACATCGTTGCACTGAATTACTCTTCCTAGTTTGTCTTTGAGAAAAGACCCTCGTCAAAGATATAAATAGCAATGGAAGAGTGTTGAAGGCGAGTTAGGAGGTCTGTTCACTATGGCGAAGTTGGCCGAAGAATTCAGATCGAGCTACAAACACGTTTCGTTAGAGTTTCATGGTCTTCTTGGTGTGGCGCCTACACCCTTCAGTGCAATTAAAATTGGGGGGGCGCACACATAAATAATTTGAATAGATAATTTAA
The DNA here is from genome assembly GCA_037957365.1 of Torreya grandis. Classification (NCBI taxonomy): domain Eukaryota; kingdom Viridiplantae; phylum Streptophyta; class Pinopsida; order Cupressales; family Taxaceae; genus Torreya; species Torreya grandis. The sequence continues at coordinate 28,686 of JARHVA010007101.1, forward strand.
ATATTTTTTTCTGCACACATAAATAGTGCAAGGCTTGGCTTCAGCTGCTCGATATAAATATATTAGTCAAGACCCTGATTTGAGGAAAACAAAAGCATCATGATATCCATGTTATTGATCAGGTATGGAGGTGGAATGTCCAACAAGACTTGTTAATGACTTAGCATTCATATCAGACAGTCTGACAGTGAAAATCAGAGACTCCCCCTAGGACCGCAGCTTCATCTCTATTCAGGCTGCATCCCTCCATACCCACACCGAGCTCGCCATGCAAGTCTCCAAACACTTGCAAGTAGTTAAATAAAATCAACAGAAAGTAAAGGAAAACCAATGGAGAGTGGAGACCATGGAAGATTTAACAAGGTCGTTGCATGCATATAACAATGATCTAGGAACTTTAAGGGATGTTAAGAGAAGCTACCACCTCCCATCTCATCATTTGGAGCTTCCACGAGCTGCACTTATTTGCAAACCCTATGGCGTCCCATCACTATCATCTCACCGACACTCCTCGCTTATACCCAATCAAAGATGCCTGTAATTTCTGCCAATGGTTGGGTTTGAATGTGACTTGAATCACTTTCAGCGGTGGTGATTAATATTTGGTGGAGGGTAAATAATGGTGAATTCTCCTTCTAATGAGTAGGGAACAATCTTTCACTCAAAGATCTTGATTAAATAGTGTAGATTTAAAGAGGGCGTAGATTTGCAGTTTGAACATTTTTCTCGCATGGCAGTGCCCAAAGCCTCTTTTTGACCTGTACATCCAATTTGGCAGTGCCGTACAACTTCTCCAGCTAGCTTCATTCCTCCATTGACGTGCCGTACAACTTATTTCCTCCTTAGTAAGTCAAAAACTAAAATTGGTTGCCCTAATAGCTTTTTTATCATTAAATTGGCCTTAAAATAATTAAAGCATATTTTAATTTAATTTGAAATAGCTTTATTAGGTCTTTTGTTTAATCAGCATTGTATTTGTCTTTTAAAGTGAGGCTATTTATTGCTTTAGAGTTAATAGATGTGGATAGGGGCATGTTTTTAACATTAGTTGACTTGAGGAGACCAGTGATTTTGTTTTGGAAGATTACCTTACCTTTTATTTGGATAGATATTTTAAACTTATAAGTGTAGTTTTATTAAATACATTTTATTTATGAGAAATATATTGTGTTATAACTTTTGATTGGTAGATCAAAATTGAGCATCGTCTTTTAAAAAATTTATGTTTTTTAATTTTTTATGCATTGGTCCTATTTGCATTGTAAAATACATTAAAGTTATAAAGTGTTATTTTTTGGGGGATTTGAGGGGGCAAGGAGGGGATTCTTGGTTGTGCCCAACATCTCTTTCATGAGTGTGATTTAAGGGTTCATTGTAGATTATTTTGTGTAGCTGTGCACTTTTTTGGTGTTTTCTCTCGGTCATGTCAACCCCATTTGAGAGACTCTAGATGAGGAGAGTTTTTTTAATCTCAATTGATCCTTCTTAAGAAGGACAATTATGATTCATTGCGTGCTTACATGGAACACTTGTTCACACACAAAAATCATAGTCCATTCCTATATGGACAGATTCCTACACCCACTAATCCTATTTGGTTCGATAAGTGAGCTAATACTTATGATACATTTTTTTCCACTATTATTACATGTTTCTATGGATCTTCTTTGCCATGATGTAGAATATACACAATGTCCCTCCACTATTTGGAGCATCCTATAGTGTCTTTTCAGAGATCCTAATATGACCTACATCACACCTCCTCTGCTTTTTATTATCACTTCTAAGACTATTCTAATCCCTCTTCTTTCTTTTATCTATTGTGATAATACATCCATGGTGTATAGTGATCTTTCTTCTATCGTGCCCCCACTATAAGATGATAATCTTCCAGACCTTTGTTATCTCTTTGTAGATTCTACATTCATTCTTGAGCATATTGTTGCTCTTTCAGAACCTTCGTAGACTTGTATTTTAGTGGACATTACTGATTTCAATGATAGTATTGATGACTCATATGTTCCTAAGGACATTCAACTTGCAGATCTGAGTGCTTCATTTCAAGCCCAGTCTTCAATCTTTACAACTATTAAACCTTGCTCTCGTCTATCAATGGACTTTCTTTCAACAAATGTTCCATGTCTAACTTCTTGTCTATCTGCTCTCTTCCCTTCATTGTGTGTTTTTTCATTGCCATCTTCTATAATTAGCCCTGTGATATCTAATCATACTATGGAAGACTTGAGCATTAGCAGCGAGATATTTGAGAATTTTCCATAGATATACATCATGATTCCTATCTACATTCCACTTGAGTGGGAATTCAATAGTTTGATAGCTCATGACTTCTTTCTTCTGAAAGAAAGAAACACCATTTATTGTATAGGGACCTACTACAATATTCGTCATGCAACATTCTGCCCATACATTCTCTCTCTTCTTTGTGGAGGCACACATACTTCATATTTTATAAGATTCTAGGATCATTTCTATGTACACAGGAACCTCATCAGGGCTCATTAGTGGGACCCAATTTTTTTAGCCCACCTAAGCTATGCTTAAGGGTGGTGTTGGTGTCGGATTTCTAGTCCTAATTTATTTACTTTGTTTATTTTTTGGGGGGGACGAGGGAGAAACAGGGAGTTTTTTCCCACTATATTTTCTCCTTTTAGTCCACTTGTTGAGAGTTGCATTCAACATGAGTATCTTATCAGGGCATGTTTTCAGGACCCATCTCTTCATTTCTCCCCACCAAAGCTATGCTTGAGGATGGGTGTTGGTGTAGGATACTAACTATTCTATTTACTTATTAAATGGATAACTCCTACATATTTAGCTTCAGCGTATTTAAGTGTGATATGAGGTTAAGTGGGTGAGTGGGTGAGTTCCCCCTATAGTTTAGGGTGTGCCATTGTGAGTTCTCCTATGAGTTCCATAGTGAGTTACACTCAGTCCCAAACGAGTTATCCTATGATGTAACTCCTCTTACTTATTTATATTTCTCTCTACCAAGCTATTGTAATGGAACATACAATTGATAAGCAAGGTACTTTAATAATCAGGGCATTATTGCACATCTTTTTGCATATTTATGAATACAAGTAGGGTCATTATTATTATAGAATACTTGTGTGTTCACTCTATGAAATGATTACCTACTAGGATATTATGATGTATTTGTCCTCCACTAAATCATGACCCGAACAATAGTAAAAATTTTGATCATCTATTCATATTAAAACTATTATATAAATAAACTTTGGTATATATATACACTCCTTATTTCACTAATAAAATACATTAAATGTTCTTTTTTATTTTAAACTTTATCAAATGTATTTTAAATTATAATTAATGTTAAATAAGTTATAATAATTTCCAAAATTTGTTTTATAAATTTAAAAATTATTCAAATTTAATTACAACATATATTTTATATCATTATTAATATGAAAAAGTAATATTATGTGACATTGTTGGATTGGCTTCGTCTTTAAACAAAAGTACGGTAATATGGACAACATTTTAAAAAACAATCAAATTAATACAATTAATTAAAATATATAATAAGTTGTAAGATATATTAAGATAAAGCATGACATTTTTATTCATATTACGTAAAAATATATCTCATAAATATTCAGGTAATATGTATGGTGTTTCGTTTATTTTTAAGTTTGTAGCATGTTATTCATGAATTAATTATTTCTGATTTTTTCATCTAATTTAATATAAAATTTTGGAGAAACACAAAGAGAATAAGTGTATTTTAATTATAGTCTAAATCTCAATAATTATATTGAGAGGTATTTTACAATAAAAAAGGGGTGGAGAAGATTCTCATGTCATGACCATGTAAAGAAAAATAACCGATATCTATTTTAAATTAAATTTAATATTAATAAATAAATTTATAATAATTGATACAATATAAGTTAAAAAATTGATAAGAGTCCACAAATCAATTGATCTGACCATATATTTGTATACTTATATTATTTTTATATACAATTGTAATGTATATGGTGGTCATCTTATCAAACTACCATGGCCAAAAGATGAAATTGAAGAGTTCCGTTGATCAACATTTTAAGGTTGATAAGGCTGTAGCTTTTCAATCCCACAAAATAAAAACTGCAGTCGACATCTCCGGCTTTGAGGTTACCGTACCTGTATCCAAAACCATGTTGATGCTCAAAACTTCCATACGTCATCAGAGGAAATAAAGAAGTTGGATAAGAATTTTATTGAAGAGGTTTAGGCGGACCAGCCCAATAGAGCTACCATGTATAGTCTTATAGATGTTTGTTTTTAATATAGAGCTCAGATTTCAATCCCCGATAAATTTGGGATAATGAATACCTTTCAGTTATATATTGTTATACGTTTCTTTACGTTAGGTTCTTAGCTTTTGATTTCTGAGATTAAAGTTTGTATATTACTATTCTTCTTGTTTCCTTTTTTATATACAATTGCGACACCATCTCTATATTGATTTATGAGAAACATGGGAAACGTGTAGTTAAGAATATTGCTAGGCAAAGGTATCCTTCTCATGACACCACCCTCACAAATCTTCAGATTAATGCTCCCATTAGAATCATTTGTTGTGAAGGAAATAATTTAGTTGACAAGAACATGGAGGTGACGGCATTTAAGTAATTAGCATACCTAAGATTTCTGAGGTAACTTGCTTATACTTTGTTCTAAGTTGTTAATGTGGTATTTCATACCATGACAACCTACTAATGATGCAACTCATAATATTATAATTGTTCAACCCATGGATCATGTCTCCTCTGAATAACAATCAGAGGCAAGTCATGAAGTATGTGCTTTTTAAAAGTAAATTAATACATAACATGATAACTTTGAGAACATGATAACTTTGAGATGGACTTTAATTTATTCAAACTATTAGGAAGGAGAAAAAATAATACCCAAGTGAGTAGTATTACTCCTACACCATGATATTCTTGATTGGGACTCTTTGCCATTGTTGTTCTTTAATTTACAATTTTATGCTCTCATCTATTTAGAGATTACCTCGTGCTACATTGCAAGTAAATTATACATGAAAAGTCATAAGGGAGACCTACAATTAGTTGTAATATAAATCTATATGGATATGTAGACATTGGCATGACCAGGCTTGGAATTAAATGACTTGTAGGTTTAGGTTAAGGCCAATTAGATGAAATGTATCAGTTGTTTAAACTTTGGAAATCACAAAAGATTTTATTTAGGTGCCTAATACGATTAGGGATCATGCGTTTTAATTTTTTTTCAAACAATCACCATTTTTTAATTATAGTTTAGATTAAACATAAAATATAGTATAAAAAATTACAGAATTAATATTTAGCAAAATTAACTTAGATCACTAACCTGCAATATGCAGTTAATAATATTGCCAAAATGAGCTTAGATTGATGAATAGCCAAAAATTTATCAGTTTATAATTTAATTTTAAGTTTAATTGTATGCGACTCCTACACTATTGAATTAATTACAGCTGTTAAATTCAAACCTTGGAGGTGACTACTTGATGAGCATCTTTTAGTTATGCTGAAGTTCCATACAAGGGTGTAAATTTAATTTTCTCAATAGACGTTGCTGTAGAAAATTAAGATATTTTTGTTTCCTCATATATATATATATATATATATATAATTTAAAAGTATATTATGTAACAGCAAAAAGTTAAATAAAATTTATGTTATGTGGTTGAAAAAAGTTAGATAAAAAAAATTGCGGCCACTTTTTTTCATGGTTGAAAAATGATACCAAAGGTTTATAGATTTTAGAGTTTTTTTTTCTAATAAATATGAAAAAATATTTTTAATTTGATGGAATTTTATTTACAAAATTTGTTATAATATTTTTTTAAAATAGACTTTTATTTTAATTATATGGTATTGGAAGTAAATTAGCATATATATATATATATATATATTTTTAGATTTATGATATAAATAGAATAAGTATTTTAAGAATGATATCTTTAAAATAGATATATTAGTTTTATAATTTCAAGTTTCTTACTTTTCATATCAATTAATTTTTCAATCTAAAAAATCATTTCAATTTCAAAGATTTTATCATGTATTATAATTATTTTAAAAATAATTTTAATGTTTCAATTTCTATTTATATATAATTTCATATAGTAAAAATATTCATTAAATTATAAAATGTATTCAATTAAATTTAGAAAAAAAAAATACAATTTTTAAAATTTAAAACATACATAGATATATACATAATAAAATAATATATTAATATACAAAAAAAGGTTGTCATTTTGAATCTTTTTTAACATTAATTTAAAACAATCTTTCAAAATTTTATAATTTTTTTTTAATAAATATATATTGTTTCTAATACTTTATCTTATAAATTACATTATCATTTGGAGTAATGTTTAATAAATAATACTTCTCAAAGAAATTTAAAAATTGTAGAGGTGGGATTAATAATTGTAATTTTCAGGTTTAAATAAAATATATGTCTAATTATAACTGTTTTCTTAATCATTTTAATTAATTAATTTATTTATTGTTCCATTTTCAAAACATATTATGCTTTATATAATTTATTATTGGCATGATTATTAATTGTAAGAAAAATAGAATTATAATATGTTAGAATTTTAGATGTTTAAATAGTAGAATATATTTTATTGAACATATATGATTATGTTTAATTATCTTAACTATTGATAATAATATTGTATGAAATCAAAAAATAGTTTTTGTTTCCTTCAATAAAATGTCACTTTAAATTTATTATTGAATTTAGAAAGTTGTAGAAGACTTTTTTTCTGAAAATTATGAAAACATTTAAAAATCAAGTCTTTACCCTTATTTTCATTTGTTAATTTGGTCAAATTAAACTTGTATCCATTAATTATATTCACATAAAAAATAGTAACTATAAATACTTAAACTATATGTATACATAAAATTTATTTTAAATATATATTTACATTATTAATTATTTAATTTATCCATTTTCAAGTTTTATATTTTTATAATAATTAAAAACACTTACACAACACCATTATTTTTATAAGCAATATTTATTCAAACTACATCACGACTCTTATTTAAAAAATAAAACTGACTCTTGAACTTATTGAATTTGATTAGCAACCATATTAATAATAGGATGCCCTACTGTTTGCTTGTGTGTCTACGTCTGCGTTAGATTTAGTTGTTGAGAAATTCCATCAATGACTTGGGGCACCTTGACATTTGGACAAATGAATCGGCGCACCATCTGTCTTTTACCTTCATTCCTACGTTTTTTTCGTCACTCTGAAATGTGTCGGTGGCAAGGACAGGCGAAAACAAAGGGACCAGAGGATAACGTTATGTGTGGACCAGCGTATGAACGACTTTCTGTGGAAAGTAAAGTGTAAACATCAAATTGTGGACCAGAGTATAACGACTTCCTGAGGTTCTTCCGTTCAATGTGAAATCGGTAAGCGGAAAGTTCCAATCAAATACCGTTTTCGATCGCCTAGTGCCGTTTATTTCTAGGTTTGCGTTTACACATGCAGCGATAAAGGAAAAAAAGGATCTGGAAATACCGCGTTTACATTCCAACCTGTTCGAATAGTCCAAAACGTGCATTCCATGGATGGATTCAAAGCCTAAATGTTCAGTTATATATGTCTCCTTCGGCACGCTCATTCCAACCCCAAAAGTGGGCAATATAATCTGCTGGGGGTCCTGATGGATATCGTCAACTCTAATAATTGATGTCGAGTCATACGTCAGTAGGAGGATTCATAAGCAATTGCGGGTGGAATTCAACTGTGGAAAGCCTAAGCTTGGGCGTGCCTGAGCTGTCATTTCCGCAGTGGTCTGATCGGTTCTCATAGTGGAACAGTGGAAGGTGAGGTTGAGCCTCAACTGCGCATCTGAGGAAGGAATTGTGGATAGAAAAGAGAGAGCAAAAGCCGCGATGAGAATAATGCAAGGTAAAGAAGGAATTCAAATGAGATAAACAGCCGCAAAACCTAGTAAAACTGCGAGGGAGGCTGAAATTAAAGGTGGATCGTCTGTCAACGGCTTTCGAGATTTTGCATGAATAGTTAAGGAGTTGCCTATGTCTATTGCTTAAAAGGTTTTGAAATTTATATTGCATTTTAATCTCAGGTCTGAATATGTGTAATCTGTCTTGTTTCTGGTCGAGGTGGTTTTCATTGTACACCTTATCATGCTTTGTTAATCATTTTTTATAAATTAGGAAGTGCGTTTCAAAGGTTCAGTCAGAAAATTTGTTTTAAGAGTTTAATATTGTTAGAATGTTTTTATCAGTTCTTAGTCAAATTTTAATATTTATTTAATTATTATGCATAATACAGACTTAGTCTTGATGGAACACTCTTCTTAATTTATAAAGATAGTTTCGCAGAGTGTAATAAAGTGTACAATGAAAATGACTTTAATTAGAAATAAGTCAGGTTTCATATATTCACAATTTATTTCCTTTTAATATCTGTAATGTTTCGATACAATTATTGTTTCAAACAAAATTCTTCCACAAAAGATAAAATTGAAGTGTGTGACTTGAGTAACATTTTATAAATAAATTCTTCTGAAAAAGTGTTAGGATAAAATTGATGTGTGTGCCTTGAATAACATTTTACAAATAAATTCTTCTGGAAAAGTGTTATGATGATGCACACTATTTTTATTCTTATCTACATTTTATGTAACAATATGCAATATTTTCTTACATATGCTATGGAGTCATCAACATTTCATGTAATTTTAGTTAACAGTATGCAATATTTCCTTACATACACCATATTAATCTCGTTTTTTTTACATATCATATTAATTAATATTTTTATTATATTATTTGTTAATTTGTAAAAAATAATGATGGGTAGTAATTAGTATCAATTTAAGTGTATTATAATATTAACATAATTATCATAGATTTCAAAATTATTAAATTTTAATAAGAAATTTATTATTATTGTTGTTGTTGCTGTTATTAACTTATATGTGTTTGGAGCTATATTTCAATAAGATGTATAAATAATTATTAAATTAATGATATTTTTATTTTATATATAATTATTTTTCAATATTACATTTTCAAAAATATTTAAAAAAATAAAATATTATTTAATTAAAAATTATTTATAAATTTTAAATAATTCAAAATTTCAATTTGAGTTATTTTATTTTATAATTTTTTGTAATTATATATTTTTCTATTAATATAATCTGAAATATTATAATAATAAAATATATATAAATAAAAATTTCATAAAAATAAATAATATAAATATTAAAATTATATCTTTAATTTTCTTCTCCATACTAAATTAATATATAAAAAAAATTAGAATTTAAGGTTTCATAATTTTTAGTCTCTTTCGAAATATTGTTGGAGATAAAAATATTTGGTATGTGATTACGATGAAGTTTATATTAATTGATGGATATCTTATAATGGTCAAATGTTCCACATAAACATGTGACGATGCCATACGATTTAGTTAGCATTTATGTATATCACTATTAAATTAATAATAAAAATGGTAGAATTAAAAGTTTTTCACTTTTGGTTCTCTCTGGACACATTGTTGGAGATAAAAATATTTGGCATATGATTAAGATGAAGTTTAGCTTAATTAATGAATATTTTGTCGTCGTCATTAACCTGTCTTGCGACGATTCCATGCGGTTTAGTTGGCATTTGTCAGGCGAAAAAGAAGGCATTAATGTATATCCCCAAACTATTTTGGTTGATCACGTTCACACTCTGCAACGAACATGACACCACAACACTTCATTTTAAAGAACTTGTTTTTAATAAACAATATGAAAAAGGCTTTGTTCAGCTATGCCACAGTTGATTGCCATCAATTTTAAGAAGAGAATTTAAAATAGAAATGGAATTAGGAGCTGATCAATTGTATACATTAAATTATAAACGAAATGTATCGTAGACATGGTATCTACATTATATGGTTCTAAGGATCAATCTTACAAGAAAATAATTGACTTTTCAAAAGTAAAAAAGTATGAAAATAGAATCAAAGAAGTTATTGTTATGATTGAAAGTATAATAAGGTGGTATATTTTTATATAAAAAAGTGATATACATATTTTTTAAATATAAAAGTTTATATAAATTTAATTGATGATAAATAATATATCATTTTAGTAATGGTATAAATAAATGAATTGTAAAATTATGAGTGTAATATATTATTATATTTGCAAAATAAAATAGTAAATTATATATATAATTTTACATGTAAGACATTAGTTAATAAGTAAAATAAATTATATTAGATAATAAAATTGTGCAGTCATGTATGTTAGTGGAAAATAATTACTAAAATAAGTCCTTTTGAAAATATAATGTGCTTCAACAATATAACATAAAATTATATATATATATATATATATATATATATATATATATATATATATATATATATATATATATATATATATATTTTAATTAGTTTTATAGAACCAAAATATATAATTTTAAAAACCTAATTTTTTGCACAAATGATATAAAAAGATTTAAAATATTATAATTTATAAATATTATATAGTTACATCAAGGTTACTTTTTTCTAGTATTAAATAATTTTCTTAAATTTTAAAAAGTTACATTTATGTTTTTAATTGTGTACAAAAATAAAGATAAAATATATATAAAATAAAAATATCAATTACATTATAAATTAAAAAAATGAAAAATAATTTTTATTATATTTATTTTTATTTTTTAAAATAAAAATCAAGGGCTAAAATAAACATAAATTGGGTTTTTCTTAAATCATCAATAAATATGTTTTAAATTTTTTAGAGTGATAGTACATGGCTAAAAGAAATGGATTAAATTTGAGTAATTATGGAGGTAAGTTTTGCTACATCTTTAGATCAATAGCTCTAGCCTAAATTCACCAATATAACATTAATAATTATCTTCTATAATATATCTTACCTACTATCCCTCTATATTATTATATAAATAAGAAATGATATTATAATTGGGATTAGGTTTTGGAGACTAATTACTTGTAATAAAAGTCAAGTCTATTATTAGTAAAATTTAATTTAATAAATACTTAATTGATAATAGTATTTAATTGTGTATTTTAGATAAGTATGCATTAGTTAATTCTTATCTATAAATTATATAATAAATCAATATTACAAGTATATCTTAAACATAAAAAGTTTACATGTAATTAAATATATTAACATCCTACCTTAAGATGTGATTTGGTAGAGGCAAGGAAAACATAATCAAATAGTATTAATATTTATAATTTGGTCTAATAATTTATTCATTGATATATATATATATATATATATATATATATATATATATATATATATATATATATATATATATATATATATATATATATATATATAAACACACACACACACACACACACACACACACACACACACACACTCCATCCTAAGAGTCAAAATTTCATCTTGAATCCTTAAAATCTCTCATTCTATCTACTAGAATATCTCACATATGTTTAAGATATCTCAACTATGTTTATTTATTTGAATTATTCTCACAAATCATTCTCTCATATTATCGAAATATATTTTCTCACTCAAACATATATTTAACTACCCATACAAATATATATTGTGAGCTCTAAACTATGGTATACCCAACATTCCCCTCTTAGTGTAATCATGGAAGAAAACATAACAATATTAAATAATAGCTTGCCTCCTCTGCTTATTCATGATCATGAGCTATGTGTATTATCACACAACTCTCCAAAATACTAATCTCAAAATTGCCTTTCATGGATGGATACAACAACCACTCAATTATGAAAAAGGACCCACACTTTTGTTCATCATCCAAACATGTACACTAATAGATTTATATAGGGCTGAACAATAACCCAAATGTCTAGAAGGTTTTAAATGATAACCAAAAACCTATAAACACAACCAACAACTTAAAAAAAATATTTTTCAGGGCAACCAACAACCTTTATAGATGGTTTCATATAGGATGATAAAAAACACTTTTACAAGTATCATGATTGATATATTAATATGTGATTCAGTACTCCACTATGTTTTTTTATTAGGGATTTTTTTTTGAAATTGATCACTTAATATATCATAATAAAAAATAAAAAAACTAAAAAAATATCAGTAAATCATTATGCGATCTCATCATTAATGGTTGACGAGAGGACACTGAAAGTCCTCCATCCTTTATTGCCTCTAGCCTCATATAGGATTGCTACTTACTTATTAAATTAGGCTTTGAAGCTCAGTTTTAGAATCTCCCCTCGCCCCATGGATGTTTCATATAAGTGATACTGCATCTAGTTACAATTGAGGTAAATTTTTATTTTTTATTATATCTTTTGATAAAATATATTCTGACTTAATTTTTTTAATTGGGGTTTATATAGGTCCCCTACCTTAAAAAAAGTATCGCAAAGGCAACAACTCTAATAAAACATAGATTTTTACATATTACTAGGGCAAGGCCATATAGAATGGCTACCTGAATAGTAATTGGAAATAAACACCCAAAGCTAAAAAAAAATAACCTAAGAAGGTTCAAAAGACTAACCAATAAGGCATAAAAATTAAATATAGGATGATTACCAAAAAGTCATAGTTATATATTATGTTCAACCAAAAACATCCCCATCCTCAAGATCATCCAAAATTATGATTTCATCACTAAAATAAACCATAGAAGAAGAAAAAATTATCAATTTATTTCCAAAACCCATGTGATTGACTTTGATGCCACCCACCAAAGAATCTACTTGGTTGCTAACAAGATGACCCTGCATGGACATCTTGACAGCCTAAAAGGGTAGCTTTGCCAGCTAGGAAGGAGTAACAACTACCTTACAAGACTCTAGTTTAGCCAAAAGTTTTAATACATCCACCTGGGATTTATTATGGTGAGCCACCTTTTAGCGATAAATTTCTAAAAATGGACTTTTTAATTGCACCAAAGAATGCATAGTGAGAAATTGGCCTTCACTTGAATCATTATCTTAGATTTTTTATTGAATTTTCTTCTAAAATCATATGAATACCATGAAACACATCTCCAAGGCCATGCATGTAGAAATTGGAAAAGACCCAACACTATGAGAATCAAAGAAGAGAAGTTTGTGAAAAGGACCCAGCTCAGTATTGCCTATCACCTCCACAAGACCTTGAGGAAATGCTCTAGTTTTAAAAAAATCTCTAACAAATTAGAGACCAAGTATGAATCTACCAAAAGAGTCATGATGTTTGAAGCAAACATTTAAACAATTATAGAGTTGACCCAGCTATGCATGCAATGGTCCAGGTAATCTATGCCTAGACAATGGAAATTGCTTGAAAGATATCTTAAGAGGGAAAATACAAAACATTCTTGATCTTATCCCATGATATTCCCTTTCAAAATCTATTTCCTAGACTGAACTACTACCATAAACCATCAGGGTTGCTAGTGTACAATTAACCCCTCTCTCCATGCTAAGCACTAAACATCAACAACATTCCAAATGTATCTAAAGTGAAAATGCATATAATGTGTATGGTAAGTGCATGGATTTGTGGCATAATTTAGTGGAAAATTTCCATAATTTGATCACATTATTAAATTACATGATTATATTAGTAAATAACATGATCATGTTATTTAAGTTATGGTTTGACAATTATCGAACCATATTGTGATCATGTTAATACATAATATGATCATGTTATTTTAAAAACATGTGATCATGTTAATACATAATGTGATCATGTTCCTATTATTTTACATATTAAATCATGTGAACATGTATATAGAGTGAATCTTGGTTAATAGATAATGTGATCGCATTATTATATATGTAATAATGTGACCGCATTCTAGTTATTTTACATATAAAATAATGCGGGCATGTACATGAACCCAATCTTGGATGGACGATTATTTTAACTATTCAAAATGTTAAGTATAAGTTTACATTTTTAATCTTATACTTTAAATTTATTTTAATAAACATAATAAATTATGGTCACTGTACATCTGATAGATTTGGTATCATACGTTCACACATTATGAGATATAAAATAGTTTTTCAAAATCTTATCTGGTTAGTACTTAGGCATTTTTTGGGTTTAAGTATTGAACCTGGGGATTTCAGGGCATAACTTTTGCAATTGATGTCCATTTTTGTTAAACATATAGTACTTTTTTATCCTTTTGTGATTTATGAATTGATTCCTGGCATTTTTAGGAGTCCTATGTTTATCAAAATTGAATTTTAAAAACCACTCACTTTCAAATTGATTCAAAGAGGTGTGATTGGGGTAGTATAGGTCACATTGATGAACTACATAAAGCAAATGACCACTATGTGTTAATTTCACTTGTTCATCATCCCTCCTTTATCCCTAATCAATTATTACTCATGCCTCATCACCCATAATTACTCTCTCATCATTACTCATTGTACCTAATCACTCCCTCATTGACCCTCACTATCCCTAGTCATCTCTAATCACTCCTTCATCATCCCTAATTACCCCCTCATTGACCCTCACTATACCTCATCATTCCTAATCACTCACTCTTTATCCCTCATCATCCCTCATCACTCCATCATTGACCCTCACCAACCTTCATCATATTTAATCACTCCATCATTATCCCTAATCACTCCCTCATTAGATCTTACCATCCATCATAATCTATAATCACTCTGTCACCATCCCTAATCACCACTTCATCATCCCTAATCACTCCCTCCTTATCCCTCATCAACACTAATCACACACTTATTAAACCTCACCATTCCTCATCTTTTATAATTTCTTGCTCATCATCCCTAATCACTTCCTCATTGACACTCACCATCAATCATATTCCCTAATCACTAATTCATCATACCTTATAATAAGTAATCACTCCTTCATCATCCCTAATCACCCCTAATCACTCCCTCATTAAATCTCACCATCCCTCATCATCCCTAATCACTACCTCATCTTCCCTAATCACTCCTTCATTGGCCCTCACTATCCCTCATCATCGCTTTTGATTCCATAATCGTCTCTACTCAATTCCTCCTTGTTCCTTTTTTTCCTTAACCATTCCATCCAATACCTTGATGGTGTTATTTTATTGGGGTTTAAAATTTCTAGGAGATACAAGTGGAGAATTGAGTGCTAGCATACAATATAACACATAGTGATCAAAATGATGTGGAGACAAATTTGAAACATAAATATTTAGCACATATGAAAAAATATGGACATATTATAAATTATGGCATTCACTATTGAAGATCTGCTAGAAAAAGAGAAGAAAGTACAACCACCATAACACCAAAAATGGGTATAAAATATTAGGATCACCAAGCTATGTGATTTCCTAAAATCAATCAATTGCTTTCCATATGAGGACATTTTATGATATGAATAATTACACTGAAGGCCTTGTATTTATATGTCTATTGATTGATTCATCATACCAAGGAGTGCTTAATTCATAACTTCAATATTCCAAGATTGGAAAGTGGTACTTAATGCATAACTTCAGTATTCAATCCAATAAAGAGTGTCACACTATGAGCTATCTACATGTACATCTTGAGAAGTGGTTCAAAGTTATTTAGCACTATAAAAATTTAAGTAGATAATATATTATGAATGCAATAATATGGTTAGTACTAAAAATACCTCTACTTCCCCCAATAATAAATTATATGGATTATAAATATTATTCCATTAATAAATGTAAATCAATGGTGAGCCAATACACTTCATCATTTCTAATAAAAGTAATAAGAATTTAGTTTCTCCTAAAGCATATCTTCAAAAATTGAACTTTAAATTGATACATCATCCATAACCATACGCTATTGTATGGTCTAGTGTAGGCCTTGAGAAATGGATCACCTAGTAGTGTCACTTAGTGTACAAAATTAAAATTTTTAAAGATGCAATCCTTTGTGACATCTCGCCAATAAAGGTATGTGATTTTTTTCATGTGGTCAACCATATATTTATCATTTAGATGTATTATATGAAGTAGATCCTTTAAATGTTATGATATATTGGCATGATCTAAAAAACCATATATCATAGTTAGTTCATAAGCTTTCAGTCATTAGTGCCAGGAAGTGCAAGAATCTTGTTAGTTCTAGTAAGAGGTATACTCTTCATTGTAATAAGTAAATGTATTAACATCTTTATCGAACCATATCATAGTGTGTTTTATCCAACCATAAAAAAGATAAAATAATTGAACCATAAAGTAGATGAATACAAGGATATCTCTCAGTCACCTAAATAAGTTCATACATACTATACACTAAACAATACTATTAATTTTATCCCTTAACTACCTTTATCTTAAACCTCTTTATGCAACATATAATTTATATATAATTAATAGATCAAGTGGTATATCCATGATATTGTGCATAATGAACACATCATGCCTAAATCATTGCCTTGTAAAAGTACAATTATGCTTATGCCAAAGTTTTGAATCAATTAAAAAAATATTAACAAGATTAAAGTGAAGAGCTATTATCCTCATATAAATATTAAGGAATTTTTATATCATATACATGGTGTAGAAGTCTTTTTCAAAATTGAATTTAAGTATGGGTATTATCATGTTCATGTTGAAGCTCTAGACATTTGGAATATAGTCTTAAAAATAAATGAAGCATTGATTGACTAGTTGGTTATGCATTTTAGGTCAACTCATGTAATGAATTAATTCATTGAGTTTTTTAATGACATCCTAAGGTCATTTACCTATGCCATTTTTTAAGTCTACCTTGATGACATCTTAATCCTTAGAAAACATGGGATAGACATCTACACCATGATAAGATAGTGTTTCATATTTTATAGAAATACATTTTTATGATAACATGAATAAATGGTCATTTTTCATGTAAGAGATAAAATATTTGGGATAAATTACACACAAAAGGAGTGCATGTGTGAACCTGACCAACATTCAAGTCATATAGAAAATGGAAAAATTAAATAACTTTGTTTTTGATTCAAATCTTCTCAAAATTAGAAAATTATACAAGAGATTTGTCTTTAATTTTTATCCTTTGAACCAAGCTACCAAAGCTCAAACCAAATAAAATTTCATCTATTCATTTCATAACAAAGATAATTAGATGAACTAAAATTTAGATTATATTTTATGTTATTACTTATGTTACTATAAATTTAGAAGATCATCCAATTTATTTGGTAATAAAATTGACTATCACAAATGGGTATTGACAACACAACAAGTCATACAAAATAATTAATTTATATTATAATGTAATAAAAAAGATATGAATGGAATCAAATATATCTTTAGAGTATATACTTATGTTATATGATGAGGGAGTGATTAGGGATGATGAGGGATGGTGAGGGTCAATGATGGAGTAATGATGGATGGTAAGGGATGGTGAGGGTCAATGCAGGAGTGATTAGTGATGATGAGGGTCAATGCAGGAGTGATTAGTGATTATGAAGGATAAGGAAATAGTAATAAGTGATTATGAGGGATCAAGAGGGAGTGATTAGGGATGATGAGGGATGGTGATAGTTAAAGGAATGATTAAGGATTAATTGCCTGAGTGATTAGAGATGATAAGGGACAATAAAGGTCAATTAGGGAGTGATTATCAATGATGAGGGATAGTGAGGTTCAATGAAAGAGTGATTATAGATGATGAGGGAGTGATTAAAAATGACTAGGAATAGTGAAAATCAATTAGGGAGTGATTATGTACAATGAAAAAAGATGAAAGGGTGATTAGGGGTAATGAGGGATGAGTAGGAATTGATCAGGGATGATGGAGGGATGATGAAAAAGTGAAATTAACAAAAAGTGGTCATTTTACATGTGTAGGTCATAAATGTAACCTACACTACCCGAATCGCACCATTTTGGATCAGGTTAAAGGTGAGCAATTTTCAAAATTTAATTTTTATAAACCTAGGACTCCTAGAAATACCAAGAATCAATCTGAAAGGCACAAAAACCTAAAAAATTACTATATGTTTATCAAAATGGATATCAATTGCCAAATTTATTTACTGAAATCTCTAGGTTTAATACTTATACCTTGAAAATGCCTATGTAATGCCTGGATTAGATTTTGAAAAACTATTTTCCACATTGTAAGGTGTGTAGCTATGAGACCAACTCTATTAGATGCAGAGTGACCCTAATTTATTATATTTAATAAATAAATTTAAAATATAAAAAAATAAATGTAACAATATAGGATTAAAGTCAACATTGGGTTCATGTGTATGTTTATAAGCTCTTATATGGAAAAAAGATTCATAATAATGTGATCCCATTTTCCCATAACATGGTTGCATTATCTCATAACACGATCATGTTGTCTAATAATGCAATCACATTATCTAATAATGTGACTGCATTGTCTAATAATGAGATCACATTATCTATTAACATGATGGCATTACTAATGTGATTGTGTTATTAACATGATCATGATATTAGAATTTAAATTTCAAAATCATGTCTGGTGGCTTAAGCATGGCTAGATTCACGAGCCAAAAGCTTGGACCTGTCAATCTACAACCAAGTCTAAAAGTTATAATAAAAACAAAACAAAAAATTTGATCACCAAATACACTATGAATTTCAATGTTAAAACTTATAATAATTAATACCATCATGACGTTCTCATTCTCCTCTTTCTAAAAATATGATTTTTATATTTTTTATACTAATTTAAGGTTTTAAATTATGTTTATATTTTTAACTATACCTTATTTAGGCCATTACATGATGCAAATACACATGACTATACATGTTCATTTTATTTTCTTTCATTGATCCAAGTGAAGAAAAGGTTATATGTTCACAAACTAGGCCAAATTTTACACACATTTAAAAAAATTGATTTTCATTTTTTTGAGGTTGTTAGGCACACCACACAGGCAACTATACATGTTTTTGAGAGTTTTGGATCTAATTACTTGTAAAACTCATAAATATAAAAAGTATGATTTCAAAAATATAAAAAATATAGGTCACAAATTAGAATATCTCATCTAAATTTTTCCCAAAGGGTTTCAAATAATAATAAAATGCTACTAAAAAAAATATGCACTGCATGACCATCCATCTACTCTATTTTCTTAGAAAACAAGAGATCCTATTAAAATTTTAGATATTTGACCTATTTATTCTCTACTATTTTTATAAAAAAATTAATGTTTTATAAACTAGACTCAAAATTACACATTTCATATTCTTACACCATCTTCAAATTTGGAGTGTAGATATCTCAAATTAGTTACATAAGTTCATATTTCTAAAAAAAATAAAAAATCATGTCTATGCATAGGTACCATTTTGTCCCCAAAATTTTTACACTTACCCTATATCTACCACTAGATGGAAATAAATATTTTCAAATCCTTACCATAAATACAATGTAATTCCTCCCTTGATCACATGAAAAACACTCATGCTGAGATAGCGACATCAAAAGGCCCAATCAAGTGGCATTGGTAGATAAGATGGAAACAAACATTAATAGATAATAATAAATAAATTTCATTATTATAAAATATTTGAATTATATTTTTCAATTATTTAAAATTTCTTTTTTATTTCTATAATTTTTTTTAAAACCTATATTAATAGAAGCTAGATTGGGGAAGTCTTCGTAAGTAGCTCAAACGTTATCCATATTGAATTCTTCAAGTTAATCACTTCCACTATTAACAAGGAAATCCATTAAAAAAAACCTCTCTGAAACAATGCTTGCTATTTAAGATTGAAAAAATATTCATTTATCACAAACACTGGATAGAATATTTTCTAGTTTCCAAGAAGTTGATGACTTTTTATTAAGGCTTGAAATTATGATCTAAGAGTCACCTCCTATAATGAGCTTTTTAATATTAAAATAAATACTAAGATTAATCCCAGTGGATAATGCTTGAGCTTTAGCTTCATTATTTATGCCATCTAAAATTTTTATATAAATCACCTTGATCCAGGTTCCACTACAATTCTGGAGAATATAGGAAGCCCCAAAAGTGCCAAGATTTCCCCAAGAAGCACCATAAAAAGTCAATTTGAACCACCTTGGTGGTGGGGAATCCATGTATTCTTAAACTTTGTCAATCTTTTACCTGATCTTACTAGTGGCCTATTAATGTGTGGAAGAGTAATAAGCCTTCATTCCACACTCATCCTCATATCCCAAGCTGAGAGACAACCATTATATTTGAATAGAATGCAATGGGATGGACCAAGGAAACTAATTTTGGTCAATATATCATTTCTTAGAATGCAATTTTGGATACCAAACCATGTAAATGCTCTATCTTTCTAAATCTAAATCTTATCCCAGTAAAGAAATCTTGCCTAGTTCATCATATCATCAGTAGCATTGGCTATCTAATAACCAATATTGACTATGTAAATACCATATTTGGATTTAATCCAGTCTAGTGAATCCTCCTTAGCATTTAATAAGACCTTCACATTAATTATGTATTCAGTTAGATGCATTCACTGCTCCACTCAGATATCTAAAGCTTCAAAATACTTCCAACCCTGGGAGGTCACACCATTTGACTGATGGAGTTCCACATAATTTGAAACCAAGATGCCAAGTAAGTTGTAGAGAGAATATGTCTAGCCTCCTCTATATACAATACATTAGCTATGGGTTTATGACCATTCCAAGAATCGTCTAAAAATTTAGTTGCCCTTCTATTGTTGATCATCAAAGAAACATGTTCCAAAATCAAAGACCTTTAATTCAAAAAAGAATTCTATAAGTGCGAACCTTTGGGAGGGTTAGTAATAGAAATCATATTTGATGGATTATTTAAATCAAGGTATTTAATTTTTAATAGTGTAGACCAAATAGGGTTGGGTTTGGAAAGCTTTCCCAAGAAAAATGTAACTATAAGAGATTTATTTTTTAGACTCAAGTTTTTCACTCTAGCTCCTACCATCTTCTTAACTTTGCAAACCCTTTCCCATTTTATTAAAGGGATTATTTTCCAATTCTTCATTCCTTACCATAAACAGTCTTCCATGATTTTATTAAGTAGCTTAAATACATGACAAGGTGGTTGAAGCATTGAGAGATAATAGATAGGAAGATAGCTCAAAATAGATTTGATGAGAGTGATACAACCTTCCAATGTTATCCAACGACCTTGTCATGAAGCCAATCAATCTTTAAAATAACTAACTAGTCCTAAATCAATATTTTTGGCTAGCCTAGGAAAAAGTGGAACATCTAAATACATTGAAGGAAAATTTTCAATTTTTAAACTAAAGAACAAGGAGATGGCATGGTGTTCCTATTCTAATAATTTAATAAATAAAATTTTAGACTTTTTGATGTTCACCATTTGACCAGAAGTTTCCTCATAGCTATTCAGGATAGAATTGAAGATTTGAGCTTCACAGAAAAAATCTTGGCCAAAAATGAAATTATCATAAACAAATTGATGAAGGGTAATATTTTTAATACCTTTCATAGTTCATATGCCTTGTAAAAAATAATCTCCCTTAGCATGTTTCACCACCCTTCCCAATGATTCAACCAATAGGATAAAAAAATGGAAAAGAGGATCTCTTTGTATAATTCTCTTTGAGGATTAAAAGAAACTAGCAGGAATTCAATTGACCAAGATGGATTATTTAGGTCTTGAGATATAACTAAAAACCCAATCACACCACTTTTTATCAAACCTATGTTTATCTAGAATTTTGATCAAAAAGTGCCAATCGGCCCTATGATAAGCTTTGCTAATATCAAGATTGATCATCATACCCTTCCTTTGGGGAATGTATAAAGAATAAATAGTTTCATGAGCAATAATGATGCCCTCCTAAATATATTTCATGGAAAAAAACCATTTTACTCTTCTAAAATCAAGGAATCTAGGATAGGCCTGAGACTTGTTGCCTTACTTTAGAGAAGATTTTGTAAACCATATTAAAAACAATAATAGTACTAAAGTCATTTAATATTTCTTGATTATACCATTTAATAATAAGGTAAATAAAGGTAAAATTAATATTATGTAAAATATTACTTCTTTTGGATTATTCCACCATGTGTAGTACCTCTTCCCCCACTAGAGGCCTTATATTTTTCCTTATAAAACACCACTATTTGAATTTCATATTAAGATAAAGGAGCCAAGAGTTTCAAATTTAGATCAGGGAAAACCAATTTTTGTGATTTTGAGCATCAAGGTCTTAAGCCTTATCATTGTTTAGCAAATTATTGAAAATTTTGACTGCCTCATTCCGAATCTCAGGCTTAGTGATCAAATTAACACCTTCAAAAGAAAAAAAAATTAGAAATGCAAGACATTTTTTATCTAATCTTAATAGAGTTTTAAAAAAATATAATCTAATTCTCCTTTTAACCGATATGTTCTAATTTTTTAATTCCATAAATTTTCTTCTCTTTGAGGCATTTCTTTATACTCCACTAGCAAAAGATTTTCCTTACCATAATAATTTTGATCCATTCCTATTTGGTATATCATTTGATTGCTATTCTTAAGCTCTGATTCAACATGATTTTTTTGCTAGAAGATGTTTTGAAAAAATTAATGTTCCATCTAAGACAATCTTTAATAAATTGAAGTTTTTTTACAATTCTAACTATTGGAGAGCAGGACTCAATCTGGAACTTCTTACACCAAAATTCCATGAGTCTTGGTAGAGAATGATCTTAGAGCCACATCTTCTCAAATTTGAATGGGAAGAGATAGGGTTTATAGTCAATATTGACACAAAGATGAATAGGAAAGTGATCAGAGCATATGAAAGGAAGAATAGAGCTTTCTATAATCCATTTTTGTTACATCTAGTTATTAAAGAATAAAAATATATCCAAACACTACATAATATTATGTTCTCCACATATGTTTTTATTCAAAGTAAACATCCCTTGCATTGGAATAATATCTAGAAACTCAATATTAGAAATAAACTGAATAAAACCAAGATTACTAGAAGTTCCTAAAGTTTTGCCACCACATTTCTCTGAAGATGATATGATTGCAATAAAATCACCACTCATGAAAATATTTGAATTCAAAAAGAGAGAAAAAAGGTTAGACAACTCAGTCTATAACATCAATTTACCATTGGAATCATTTTTTCCATACACATTACAAATAAAGAAACTCAAATAAGTGCTAAGGCAAGTGAGTTTACAAAATTGTCAATTATTGATAGTCTCTATTATTTATACTTGAAGTTTGTAAGGAACCCTTAAAATATCCAGCCCTTCTGAGGCCCCATCAGCTTCAACAAAGGAGCTATTTCATCTCTTCCAACTGAGCTGCATCAAAATAGAGGTTTCCACCATATTTAGTTTTTTTTTCTTGTAGTAGAATGACAACAATATTATCTTAAGAGAACATACGCTTAAAAATCATCTTTTGTTAGGGTCATTGAGGCCCATAACGTTCCATTAAACTGTATTCATCAAAAGTGAGGGAAATTTTCCACCTCACACTTCTCAAGTCCAAAGTATTTAGAAAGAGTTCCTTGCTTACCTATAAAGACTTCCCCTAAAATAAGCTCATTGATAGTTTTTATATCGTTCCTTTTAGGTTTCTCACAACTAGGCTTATGTAAGGCACTTTGTGAATGGGATATAGACAATAAATATCTGGAATTCAATTCTCACTCTTTTTCATACTCTTTAATATATGAATAACTATCCAGTGGCTCAATTATAGGATTGTTCTCTCCCAGATTTATATCATCATTTAAACTATCATAATTCATCTCATGTTTTAACTCTAAATTCTATATAATAGATTTTATAGTTTGTGATTGTTCTAAAATAAATTCACAACCTTTGATCATTAAATTCGAAGAGAGATCATCAATTTCACATAATTTTTAAAGTAGAGCCTCTAATTCTATGATTTTTAAAAAAGAGGTATTTTGAAAATTTTGAGATTTATGAAAATTGACTTGAAGATTTGGAGGGACATCTTCCTTGAATCCCAAAGAATATGCATTGGGTTGTTCAAGAAACTGATCAAGAGCCAAATTATTACCTTTGCTATCCAAGAATTTACCTACCTATTTAAACCTAAATTTCCCAGGATTTCAAGTTTGAAAAGCCTTAGAAGATGAAATAATTGGTTTTCAAACCTTTCAAGTCTTTCACTTATTGCTATATGTTATCATCAAAACTTTGTTATGAAACTTTTAAGTATGACTAGTACATGTGTAATTGAAACACTTGAAACAAAGATTTTTGATGTTGACTGATTGAGTCCACGACTGACCTTGGGTTTTGATGAAGATGTTTTTCATGATGGCAACATCTAAATCCATCAAAACCATAATATTTACATACGATGCCAAAAAAATGTTCCTCAATAACTAGGTCTAGTTCAATAAAAGAACTTAGCATATTTCTCAAAGCTGATCGACAATCGAAATCATAGTATTCCATATGGAGACCATAAAATCTAACTTAGATAGGGTAACTACCTTGCTAAACTAAATTATCATCCAAATTAGGTTTCCAATTTTGAAGCCATAGGCTAGCATTGTGCAAGGACCAAAATGTTTATTTTAAGACCTGATTTTAAAGATTGATATTAGAAAAGATGGATCTAAAGAAACCCTTCCATAGGAATTTAATCTCAGTATCCTTTCCCCAACTTTCTTCCACCCAATATTCAATTTCACCAATCATTGCCCATTTGTTAAGAAATTTTCCAATAAGATCCCTTTCCTCCATGAGTGAAATAACTTTAGAGTGTTCGATGGATTCCCAGATGAATTGCTTATCTCTACAAATCTTCAATCCTCCCTAGGTTCAATTTTTAAAATCATCAAGCCCTTCAAAATTAGTTGTAGTAGCTTCCACCTCATTGTCTTCGCAAATGAAGCTTGGAGATTGTGACTTCACCACAAAGCTTAGTTCTTCTCCATGTTGTAATTTAGAATCCTTTTCAACTCCTTTTGGGACTTTGCAAGTCCCCTCTTGCAACTTCTCCTTCACTCCATTAATAGATGAAAACCCAATCCATTTCTTTGTCATTAGCAAATCTTCTTCTACAAGCTATTGCCCAACGTTCATATGTCTGCACCCATATCCCTACTATGAAAATGAGGGCTTCTTTTTTTTTTCCTTCCTTAAGTCATGTGCCATCAATACATATTAATGATTTAATTGGCTTGATTATTATAATACCTAAAAAGAGACTTTTATAATATAAATTGATTTTGACATGACATAATTTTCATAACAATACAATTAAAAACTTATTTATTAAAGAATTAAAAAAGAATCATATTCTAAATAAAACGAGACAACCTTGACCTTGACTCAATTTAAGAATATACAATATTTTTAATTGAGTTTTAGATTATGACATGGAATATCTCTATTAAAAAAATTATGAATTTGAGAATATACAATATTTTTAATAGAGTTTTAGCTTATGACACGGAATATCTCTCTAAAAACTTTTTTTTAAAAATGAACCGTTAAACCGACAATAAATTATAATAACAACCTACCATTATGAAACTTTTAAAACTTTACTTCAATTTAAAAACTATCCAAGGCACTCAAACAACAAACGCAGACTTTAAAAATTAAATAAAACAAAATTACTAATTTAATGACTCGAGTTAATGATAATCGACTTAAATGTAATTTTTAATATAGTTAGAAGTTATTAAAAAAAATTAAATCGATTAAACCACAACCTGACACGTATGTGTTGAAGATGGAGAAGCACACGACTTGCAAGGTACAAATGACAATTTAAAATGGCAGTTATGATTCGGAAGATGCACAGAGGTTACAGATCAAGTAATTAGCATGTGGAGAACACAGGAGTTGAAGAGATCTGTAACAAATTGATTACTCATGGTGAGAGAATCTGCAACATGAAGATGGCGACACACAAGCTGACTATTGAGTCTCCAAAGATATAAACAGATATCCCAAATATTTTTGGCTTAATATCTGCAAAGTGACGTTCACAATATATACTGTAATGATGATCAATGATTTGCTTTAGATTTATTTATCAAACACTAATGAAATCCTCGTTTGAGTCGAAGTGTAGTTTTTTAATTCCAGACTAACTGCACAAATCTGTATTTGAATGGCACTATTGATTAGACTCCTTCAAGCTTCTTCAAGTGAACTCTCACGCTCTGCAATAAATTTCAATATGGGGGCTTCAGACAATATGTTTCAGCTATGACAAAGATTTTCACACTGTTCTTCCACTCGCATTATTCATAAGGACAAGACTATAGCTGGCTCTGATATCGAATATTAGTTTGGTTCGGAATTTAATTGAGTTATTCATGATAAATTTATTGCAAAGTTGACTCAAATTAATATCAAACTATATAATGTAATCAAATAGTTTATTCATTGATAGAGATTATAATATATAATTATTTTTACTCCATCTTAAGAGTGAAACTTTATCTTGATTCTCCAAAGTCTCTCATTCTATATCTTACAAATGTCTTTTATATCTCAACTAAGTCTATTTATGTGAGTTATTCTTACAATTGACTCCCACATTCTGATTTATTATCATAATATATTTTCTCAAACATATCTTGTGAGCATCAAAATATGATATACCCATCATTTCTTTCACTCCCAATAGTTATCTGAGCCAGACAAATCATTCCTCAAGCAAGGTCTTTATTAAGGTGTCTTAAAATTGAACATCTATTTGGTAATACTTGAATTTAACTACCTTTTTGTGTATTAGTTTTTGGGTATAATACATATGTATCTCAATGGATTTTATATGTTAGTACTCAATTGGGTTGCAAGAGATGAGAGGATTAATCTAATTAATGTATCAAACAATTTTGGGTTAGATTTACAGAAATTTGATGTCAACAAGTATGCTTCGAATCTATATTTACTCATGTTTGGTAGTGACAACTCCATTGTACCTAACTTATATGGTAAATAGAGCTATTTATTGAAATACAAAGTCACGAGACCTACCCTTAGATAATATATGTATCAAATGGTAGACTTGTGATCATTTGAATCTCCTTCCGAGTCATTATCTGTGTAACCTACAACTGGGATTTTTTGACTGGAATAGTAACAAGCAATTTAGCTTTTTCCTCTTGAATTATTATCAATCCCATAACTCGTAGACCGTGAAGATACTTTGATATGTGTTATATGACTTTGTAATGCGTATCATGGGGGCATTAATAGAATTTTCACACATGATTCATAATAAAAGAGACATTAGTACAAGAATGATTCATTTATATAAGGCTTCCCACTGATTCTCCATAGAGAGTACCATTAATAGAGGGATATGAAAACTTGGTGGAAAGCTTGATTTCAGATTGAAAATGACTTAATGTAGACTTAAACTCTTCCATGTTTAAGTGGCATATGATATATTTATCATACTCTCATTGAATGACAAAAATTCCATTATAAGACTCTAGCATATGAATATTAAGGAAAAAATATAACAAACTCAAACTAGTCATCTAAAAATTAATTGATTAATTATGATTTTAATTCAAGAATCTATTTGGTGGAACTAATTGTAATGATTAAGTTTTCAACATAGAGGATCAAAACTAGAATTTTCCCATCTACTTTTCTAGTGAAGACATTGGAGTAAGAGTAAATACATATAAAACATGAATTAGAAATATTTTGATCATTTTGGTACTAATATCAAGGATACTATTTGAAGACAACTAAGAATTTTTTAAATTTTCACATGGAGCTTGAGTTATCATTATCGTTGGACCATTGAGTTTGGGAATGTATATTTATTCTTAAAAGTTTCCATGAAATAAGGCGCTTTTGATGTCCATATTATGGAATTTTAACCTTGTGTTGCAACTAAATAGAGTACTTGCATGACATAATTCATATTAAAAATGAGATCAAAAGTTTCATGGTAATCAAAACCTTCAACCTATGAAAATGTTTTTACTACAAGATTATTTTTTTACTGGTTATTGGATGCTTTTTTAATGTACTTAGTGTATAACACCCAATTGCACCTAACTTTCTTTCTTCATTTTGAAAATGGGACAAATTCTTAATTTGTATTCTTATTTATAGAAATAAATTCTTTGGCCATAGTTGCTTATCATTTAGGATGCTTAGAATCCTATTGATAATTATTTGGGTTCTTACTCATTGTATTTTAAACCAAGTATACAAAATTAAATGGATGATTTAATTAATTCCCATGTGGATCTTTAGGATCCCCTTCCCATGCACTAGCATCATTTTAAAATATGTGCACCCATTTTAGATGAGCTTGTGTTGGTCATAAAGGTGCATTATAAATGACATAAGGAACTTGAAATAGAGGAAAATTCAATGATATTAATATGATGTCATGTATATATATTTATAAGAATAAACATGAGGAAAATATTTGAGATCATTGTTAACAAAAGAGTAATATTTTAGTGGCCCTCCTTAATTTTCCTTTTTGATTTGTTTTTACCATAATTTTCCTTTTGGATTTGTTTTTTTTTCTTTGTGCATATCCTATAGAAAATCCATTTTTGAAAGGAACTTTCATAATAAACCAAGAACCATGTTGCGCTTATTGAGATCCTAAAATGAGCAATTATTTAGGTGACTTAACCACTCATGCCAATGCTTACTAAAGTAATTTGGATGAGAAATAATGACTTGTGAAGGTTGATAAAAGTAAAAAAAATTCTTAATGATCAAACTTTATAGTGGTTATAATAGCATACTAGTAATTTTTATTATTGGTAAAAAACATTAGTAGGTTTAAACTCAATAGTTTTACCTTCACTTAAATGTGTGATTTGATAGATGGATGGGGATTTGAAAAAATCTATATTAAAGGAATAATATTTTTGATATGACATTCTCCATCTCAATAAACACTTTTCCCTCAAAAAATAGAGGACTCAAGTTTCCCATTAAAAAATAGTTGTGTAGAATTCATCATAATTATGAAACGATGACACATCATTTACCATGTGGTCATAAGATCATGAATCGTATATCAATAACAACATAGGGGTTATGTTTATTGTTATAAAAAGTGTTGTTTCATTTTTAGAGGGAGGAAGATGCATATTTTTTTATCTCTACTTCCAAGTATGTCAATTTATTGAAACACGATGTTCAAACTCATCTAATTTACCCCTAAATTTGTAACATTTTTGTTTAGCATTTGCACTAATTTATATTTTCCATTTATCCTAATAGGGGGAACCCTTTCTATAATTTGATTAATTTCCATTAGTCTTATGATTTTTTTCTACCATTTTCATTTCTAAGGGTTCTTTCCTTTACCAATGCTAGGTTAATGCATCATAATAGTATCATTGATAACAGAGTCTTACTACCTAGTACCCTGAATTTAGATGTAATCAGTGAAAATTAGTTTTAAAAGAGATAGTATTTGCATAATACATGAAATATATGATATATATTTTTGGTAAAATTATGGGAAAAATTAGTTCTCCTAATTTTTTCTTAAGTTGCTTATATAATATATATATATATATATATATATATATATATATATATATATATATATTCAACGCAACACATGTGATACCTAAATAATTTTTTTTATATATTTTGATTTTAGAATAAGACTTAGTAGGAATGGATCATTTAAAATAACACAGAATGATCTTTTCAGGAGTCTTGGTTACACCTCTTAATAACTATAAGTCTTAAATTATTAACTTGAGTGATTATGTATTTTATCTAAGGATAGTGTATGGACTATCAGTTCCAATCCCTTTTTCTAGTTGACATTATTGCATATTACTATGATTCCCAAAAATATTCTCTAATATAATCCTAACTTACAATGGTTCTATAATGTCCTTAAAATAAATATTTAACTTGAGAGACTTTGACTAACCTTGACAACTCTATTTTCATTACAACCAATTTCCCATTTACTCAATTTTATTATATCAATAGGATCATAATATTCATAATTTTATGAGGTGAAAACCCTTAGTAATAAATTCATCTACATTGTACCTTTTATAGGTGAATTACTTGTAATTGGTGAGGATTACCTATTTTTATACCATTTATAGAAAAAAAAATGTTGTGAAAAAGGGCCCCAATTTTTAAAGAATTTATATATTAATATGTCAAGATTATTTGCAAGTTGATAGGATCATAATGTAACAATCACCATATGGGTTTTTTTTTAAAATAAAATATGTCTATATAAAAACATATTAAATTTACCTTCTCGAAAAGATGATCACAATAATGCAATCATCTCATGGAAAAAAATAAAATTTCCTCATATTTTATGTTTTTCTAATTTCATGTGGAAATGTTTTTTTTATGCCCATTTTGGCCCTAAATTTTATTGTAGACTATAAAATTATACATGCATCAAAAATTGAAAATAAAAAGCATGTTTTCTACCCAATAGATTGTCTACACTACCCTCTCACTACTATAAAACTAAATTTGGGACATGAATCCTAGGCACTTCTGAAATACCATTAAAAACATGGAATATAAAATTTGCTTGTAGTGTTCTCTAAGGCGTATGTATTGATTGGTTCCCTTTACTTGAGTTAAAAATAATAATCATGTGTGTGTGTGTGTGTGTGTGTGTCTGTGTGTGTGTGTGTGTGTGTGTGTGTGTGTGTGTGTGTGTGTGTGTGTGTGTGTGTGTGTGTGTGTGTGTGTGTGTGTGTGTGTGTGTGTGTGTGTGTGTGTGTGTGTGTGTGTGTGTGTGTGTGTGTGTGTGTGTGTGTGTGTGTTTTAAAACTATTGGAAAATAATTTATAATCTTGGGGATTTCTATGGAAACAAAACATTAGTCCCTTTGTAGCTCACTATGGTTACCAAATTTTAATCAGTGAAAATTAGCTAAGCAATAGATTAGAACATAATATTAGGAATTTTAATTAGGAAACTAATATTTGATCTTGAAAATAATTTGGAAAAGTTTAAATTATTAGAAATAAATATGTGATAGAAGGTAATGGATAACATTGGGGAGTAGTGTGAGAGAACCTGACACAAACACAAGGGCATAAGCGGATGATAAGTGGATATATAATTAATATAATAATATAATAATATATAGAGATATTTCAAAAAAATATACAAAGAGGATGTGTAACAAAGTCATTTATATATTCTCAATTAAAATGATTACTTGTATGGTGGAGTGTATGAAGATATACAAGGGAACCATGTAGAGGAAATATAGTGGTTATGTGAATGTAAAGAGTAATAACATGCTGACTAACGTAAATGAGAGTGTGAACCAAAAACATATGAATGTTTTAGTGGGTAGTGTTATATTAAGTGAGTGTAATAGTTCATTTCATCTCAAATATATAGATCAACCCATTTCGAGTGAGAACTAACACAATATTGAATTAAAAGGATTTTGGTGAAGGAGGTATGTTTATCTAGTTTATATATTACAAAATGGAATATGAGAATAAAATCACATTAAACAAGAGCATGACAAGGCCTTTAGTTTGGGTTATAAGGGTGGTTTTATCACCTAGATTTATTACATGATCACTATGGTCACTCCATATTCTAACCCAGGGTTTATGATGTGAGAGCATTTAGGTGCACGTGTAGTTGTACATCAACCAAAAAATGTTATATTATGAAACTAAGATAATTGCATAATTGATTAAGGGTTTTATTTCACATTACCTTAACATGTTGATTTGCACTAGTTTTATGTTGCATAGTTTCAATTTGATAATGAGAAGCTTGTGCAGTTATCTTGAATAGGATGTCTCTTCTTTTACACAAGGTTTATTCTATAATGATTTGTGAAACATTTTCAAAAGCATCTAACATTTTATTGAGAGAAAAAATTTCATTTGAGGTTATCGCTTAATCCTGTTATTTTTTGAATGCACAAATTAAGATTTTATGTTTCATTAGGTTGTTATAGGATTTTGTTCTTCATCACACAAGCATTGTGATAACCTACAATAAGTTTGGGAATTATAATTGTCTTAAAAACATGGTCTAACCTATGTGGTATTAAAACATAACCATTTAGTGAGCCTAAAATAATGCATGTTAAGATGTTTGTTTTGATGAAATAGAGGATTGTTGAAGGGACTATGATGTTTTATATCACATTAAATGGTGGTATAATTCAAAATATTATATTTTGATACCATCACAAAGTTTTTTCATTTTATATTTATTAGTGGATTGTTGATCATTAATGTAACTTGGGTGGATTATGTATCTATATATAACATCCCCTATATTTTAAAAATCATTCAATAATATAATGTTTAATTAGTATAAGAGATGGTTGGAAGGATTAATTTAGTTATAAATGTGTTTAGGTCTAGGATACACTATATGAATTGAGTCATGGGAACAACACCATTGTGTTGGATTTTTATTTGTAAGCCTTGGGATTTGTGTGTGTTTTTTTATTGGTTTGTAAGGTTGTATCATTGGAGATTAGTCCATGTTTTTTTAAATATTTATTTCAATAAAAAAATAAATTATAACTATTATATTTTCATTACATTATTGTTAGTTTCAAAGTAGATAAAATCTTTTAATTGAAATCCCTAATTGTGCATTCATAACTAACACTTTATCTCTCTTATTTCAAGTGGCTTGGGTAGTGTGATTTGTAATCCTGAATGATCCAAATAGTCTACAATGCTAAGGATGATTTTGAGATTTCAATGGATCCTTTTAATTATGGTTCACCCAACTTATGTTGTTTTTTAATCTTAATATTTTTAGTATTTATTTTTCTAGTTAGCAAGCTAATAAGGGTCCAAATTTGAATTATTATGTTTATAAATATGCAAGCATTGCGATTTATTTAAACATAAATAAATAAATATAGTGAATTAATTTTATTATTTGTAAATTAGATCAAGCATTCTGAATTAAATAAAGCAATTAGTAAAACATTCATTGAATCACAATAAGATAGACACATATGATATGACATTGGTTTGCATAAAATTAGAACTATTGAAATTATTGGGTTATATATTATGTATGATGGTTATATCTTTAAAGGGAAATAATTATGTATTCCAATGGGGTCTCTAAGGGAAAATATAATAAGATAATTTTATAATGTTGGTTTGGTTGGATATTTTCATAAGTTAAAGACAATAGCTTTGGTGCAGGATAAGTACTTTTGGCCAAAGATGAAAAGACATGTGGTAAAATATGTTTCAACGTTCAGTATATGTCAGGTAGAAAAAGGACATGCACAAAATACAAAGTTGTACATAACATTATAGGTTTCAAGAGGACCATTGATAGAATTAAGCATTTATTTTGTGTATGTATTACAAAATAAATAGAGAGGTAATGATTCAATTTGTGCTATTATAGACATGTTTTTAAAGATGATTCATTTTATTTCATGTAAGAAAACCAATGATGCCATTTGAATTGGAGAATTATTTTTCAAAGATATTGTGAGATTACATGGTGTTCCAAAATTTTACATCATGATTCCTTATTAAGAAAACTATTAGATTATCTGTGGATATTTATAGTTGAATTTGGATTTGACTGTGTTTGGATATATATGTCGTTAAGGAAAAGTTTGATATTACTTAGGTTATAGGAATACATTACTATGAATTCGTTGTAGTGTATGTGGTTACATTACGAATATATTGATCTATTATTTCAAATATATTTTATGGTGTAAGTCTATCATGTTTTTAAGATCTAAATACATGTTTGTTGT
>JARHVA010007101.1:67500-72500 GCA_037957365.1 Torreya grandis
CAAATTATGGTAGTTAGAATCTAGTAGTGTGTTATAGTCGGGGGGTATAAAGTGTAGACCCTTTTTTTAGTATTGGATAGAAACTAATGTGAGATTCACTCATATGTTTGATAAAATAAGTGTATGCTTTATGATTAATCTTATGTTTAAAATATTATGTCATATGATTATTAGTAGGATGTAAATTGTATGAATCTTGTGGTTAAATTATTTTTGACCAATCTCACATTGTTGATACTAAGTAATGAGTGAGATAGACTTCACTAAATTACTAGCATCATAATATCATATGAAGGTAATATGATCAAGTAATATGTATGAATTTATTTGATCTATAGATAGTTATTATTTATTATTTCTAAAACTTTAGATAAAGTATGTTTAGTGAGACATTATCATTTCATGAGTATGATTTACATGTTTGTATAATATATTAAAATATAATAGGTTTTTTATGATACACTACATGTTCAATTTTAGAAATCATACAACACATGGATACTTGCATGTATCTTTGAATTCTTGTGCTTTCACTATCTACTCATCTATGAAAGGGAGGTTATTCCCTAATGGGCTTAGTGTAAGGAATCAGTGGTCCATATTTGATGTGGTAAAGTGCTCTGATGATGCTCCCCCTGCCCTCCCCCCGCCTCACAATAATTACTTGGAGATGATACTTGAGATTTCCATAGATACTAATTTTTTTGGAGAACTCATACTTTAGAGAGCCATGTATCTTAATTATGTACATTTTTTAATATTCTGTTTATTATTGAAAATAATATCATAAAGACTTATAGTTACCTATTTATTTTAAATTGATAGTATTGGCTATGTATTGTATAAGCATTGGATAGCTATTTGTAATTGCCTTATATGTTTATAATATGATGTGTTTGATATGTTGATAGTGATAAATGATTGTTTTAGGTCACTTGTTTATTTACAATTAATACACTTAGAGTATTTTATATGATCATTGTTTATATTCTCATGGTGTAATCTATTTATAATGTATGTGTTTAATTAAAAAAATAATATATTTCTAGTTTCACCCCATTTAGGTTATTACTTCTAGTATCAGAGTTGTGACTTGAACTCTAGGGTCTAATGAGTCTATTAAATTTTTTGTGCATTTTTCTTCATCAATATGAATCTAGTGACATGAAGTATTTCACTAGTATTTTATATATTTAGTGCCTCAGTATAGAATCATGTTATTCCATGGTTGGAGTTTTCATACTTGGTAGATCCTCCTAAATTATGTGGTGACTATTGAAAGTATGAGACATTCATGAAATATTGCATGGTACATTTAGCGTACCTTAGTGTACTTCATATCTGTTTAGAGTTGTTATAGATTTGTTTTATCGAGTGTCTATATGGTGATGGTTGTATACGTGGTTTGGGTAGGTGGGTACATAGCATAATTCATGAGTTGTGAACAACAGTTCCCTACCATATTCTTAAACACTATATCAAACACCTCTAATATGATTATATCTTTACATGTTAATCAATTCACCTATGGTATTTGTGTTTTATGTTTTGAATGTTTAAAAATCATGTGATTCTTGACACTTAAATATACATGTATTATTTTTGTCTTATTTATACTAAAACTAGGAGTGGGAAATCTTATAAGACTATTGTTTTTTAGTTTAGTACCACCTAGTGTGGTGGGAATTTTATTGTATTAGAGTGTAGATGTCTTGGTTAATAATTCCTTTGGGATGGGAGTTCTTTTATGGATTGGCACCCTTATGTTGATTAGGGAGAAGTGACATATCTAACAGTTAGATTAGAGGTGAGTTGTTACTCTCTCACCCTCCTTTGACATCATTATAAGATAATTAGAGGATTCATACTTTCACGATGTTGAATTAATGTTTTCCTTAAATAGAAACTTTGTTTTTGAAATGTTGTTTTAGACCATATTCTATTGAGTTCATAAAATATTGTCTCCTATCCTTGTTGTGATAGAATTTTTAGGATTGGTTGGATTGATTCAACTTTGTGGTTAGTATTTCTCTTTCTAGTTGTAGAAATAGCCAATGATATAACACTTACAAGAATGGTAAATGAGTAGTGATTTTTGTAACTTGGGTTGTGTTTTTTTTAATACCATGTGAGATTATTTGAGATTTTTTTTTATTGAGATGTTAGTTATCTACTTTTTACTAGTGACTTTTTAGTGTGACTAATTTATCTAACATATGAGCTTAAACCATGTAGAGAGGTGAACCTTGAATTTATAGTTTTCTAGATTAAGAATTATAAGTTGATTATAACTATTATGTTATTATATACCCTTGAATACATTGATAATAATATTTTATTTTACTTAGAGCATGTTATTTTCAAAAGATATTTTTTGGTACCTTTCATCAAGAGTGAGTAGGGTATAGTATGTGCAAAACGTATTGGTAGTCTATTAAGGATATTTTTTTTAAATTTTTTTAAAAAAACTTATTGTGTAACTAGTCAAACAAATAGGGTGACCTTATCTTACTTATTTCTTTTATAGGGTTTTAAAGATGATGTGATCCTTGGACTTCTTATGTTATGTTAATTTTAAAAATATGTCCTATTAACTATGAATATAACATTATAGGTTAAGCTATGAAATATGATATTAGTTATGTTTATCTAGTAGTAACTTAATAGAACTATTGAATGATTATATGATGTTTTTTGTATATATATATATATGTTGGTACATATGGGATTATTTATCATATAATATTGCTTTCTATTATTTTTTAGTATAGAAATGTGATTCATTGAACCTTGTGAACATTTTCAAGATCATTAGGTCGAGGAGACCTGAGGAGTGATAATTAAGAACGTAAGTACTAAGTAATAGGAGTGGATCCTAATAGTCTCATAATTAACATGATAGTTATTGATTTTGTATATGAAAGACAGATTTGTCAAATCTTAAATTTGACAGATAGACTTGTCAAATTTAGTTGTATGGTCATATGCATGTATACGGTGGAACATTTATTATTTAATTTTATATAGAATAGAAATGTAGTATTTCTCATTCCTATTCATGATCATACTCATCAAGAGTTCTATGGAGTTGTGGTAGTATTGACATGTTATACTTATCAAGAGCTACACAAAGTAGTGATAGTATTAACTTATATACATTAGTCTTACCAGGCTCCCTAAATACTTTTCTTGAGAATGAAAAAGGCACTCTCTAGATTAGAGAGATGTGTAGAGGGTCCATAAGGTTTTGTGGAACTCTCTTTGACTATTTTTTTTGTCTTTTATGATGATCTCATGTGATTTTGGAAAGTCAATAAAACTTTCATTACGATATGTGGGAACTTTTCATATATTAGAGGTGGTCAGTATTATAGTTTATAGGCTTATGTTTCCAGTTCTAGACCTTGAGGTGGTCATGATGGAGCTAAATAAAGTAATTGACACTTAAAAACTTTGTTTTCATAATGGAGAAATATCATAGTGTAGGGTCTTTTGGGACCAATACTCTTTGAATGGTGCTATTTGAAAAAATATTTAAAAATTCTCTAGGCAAATTTCATATTTATTTACTTAATTTGATATTGTATACCATGTGTTTACTTTGTTAATTTTTAATATAGAACTTATGTTGGAATAAAATACATTTGAGATGATGACTAGTTTTAAAGAGGAAGAATGTTACATCTAGATTTCTTACTAAAAACATTATTAGATTATTCTTGGATATTTGTAGTTGATGAATTTATATTTTACTAAGATTTAAGATATATTTTTTTAGGAGCTAGTTTGACATTTTTTAGGTTACATGAATACATTGCTGTGAGTTAGCTGTAGTATATGTGGTTACATTATGAACATGTTGATTTATTTTTTTATCTATATTTTATGATGTAAATTTATCATGTTGTT
This sequence comes from Torreya grandis, assembly GCA_037957365.1. NCBI lineage: Eukaryota > Viridiplantae > Streptophyta > Pinopsida > Cupressales > Taxaceae > Torreya > Torreya grandis. The sequence continues at coordinate 71,410 of JARHVA010007101.1, forward strand.
AAGATCTAACTACTTACTTGTTGTTAGGTTGATACAAGATAACTCATCCCTTAGAGTGTGATGGAGGGAGAGCATAATTAAAGAGATTGATATAGATAGAGATGTGGGAGGATGATAGAGAAACTGAATAGAACCCTACACAAACCATGTATGTAATTCATGTTAGATGAATCATGGAATGGTTAGCATAGTATGTTTTGGCTGATAATTATATTTAGACAGTCATTTTCACATGATTGCTAGCATAGTTAATTGCTTTTATAGAATGTGTTTTATGTAATTAGCATGTTTGATTATTAAAAGCTAGTAAAAACATGATTTCCATAGTTATTTAAATCTAGATTATTAATTTATCATTAAATTTCTATGGATTTAGAATATGTTAATGAATTTAGTAAAATTTCATATTTTTATAACTAATATTAAAAATAAATAAAATTTAGAAAATTGCCATTTGTGAAGAAAAACGGAAAAGATGAAAGAAAATTTATTAAAAAAAAGAAAAAAAAAATCTAAAAATAAGAAAAAAACTAAGAGTAAGAAATACATTTAATAGTGAGAAAATCAAAAATTAAAAAGAAGGAAAAATTGTTGAAGATAGACTATGCCCTTTTAATGAGATGGGAAATTATGAAGACAGATGATAAATATATTTCCAAGGTGAAAAAGGCACAGCATAGGGCCAGGGGTGTAATACATAGAAAAGAAGAGGAATTGAAAGGATGCAAGAACCAACATAAAATGAACAACCAAATGTGCTTCCAGGTAGGTGCTTTTGCTCATACTTAAACCCTAAATTTTATGTGCCTATTTATATATTTGTCTAGTATAGAATTAATTTGCTGTGAATTCATAACTAGACATCCCTAATAAAAGATAAGAATTATAACACACACACACACACACACACACACACACACACACACACACACACACAATAAACTATTTTATTATTATGTTCATTATGTATGGTGATTTCAATTAAAGTAAATAGAGTTAATGTATATAAAAGCATAACGACCCAATTTAATTGGGAGATTTAGTCTAGATAAAAAGTATAGCGACTTATTCCTTGACCCTACAATTAAGAA
>JARHVA010007101.1:77500-112500 GCA_037957365.1 Torreya grandis
TATACACTATTGCAAATAAATAAAATTTTCACTTTACATATCAAACTATCCTCATATAAACTTAAAAGTACGATGCAAACTTTCTACAAACTAATTATCCAAATTATGAAGAAATAAAGGAAGACGATCATGTTATGTGTGAGCTGAGTCTAAATTAGGAGCCAAAAGTAATGGAGGAGGTGAAGGATGAGATACTAACTATGACATAGATAATATATAGAGTAAAATATTAGGTGAAATGGAGTCTTAAATAAGTTAGGAGCAACCAAAAAGCTTCAAGAACGCTATAGAGAGCAATGTGAATCACCAAGATGAAGTGTAGAGCATTAGGGCATCGCCTATAATAATGAAAGCTAAGTGTGACAATAATGAATGAGGTGAGATTAAATAATGCACCAAATCTTTAAGAGTCATGATCAAGACAAAATATCAAATCAAAAATGTTTTAGAGAGAGAGAGAAATTAATGATGAATCATCATATAAGGTAACCCTAATCTTCCAAAGGACAAAAAATGACCATTTCTTGTCATTGGGACCAAACTAGCCCCATTTTTGCATGCTATACCTAGGATGTAGCCTAGGATAAATATTTTTTAAAGAAAATGTGTGGCCTTATTGATGGTTTTCCTACTTAAGTGATGACCTAGGTCAAATTCCCACCCCAAGTGGTCAACAAGCCTTTAAAAGATCCCTAGGAGTCATCTAGAGGGCTAGTTAGTGCACAAAAGGGTAGTAAGATGCTAAGGATGTATAAGGGATAGATATATGACATGGGAAAGGTTCATGAATACATAAAATTTCTCAAATTGGGATAACTAGGTTTGGTAGTCTACATGTGAGCTATTGTGTACTCATAGGGAGGAGTAAGTTCATAAGAAGTATGATTACATATGCCCTTGAGGTATAAGTAGTCAGTGTTCAAATGTATAGGGAGTGTTTTACATTACCTAGAAGCCATATAAAATCAAATGAAATCAAGAATTTAAAAGATAAAAGGGAATGATACCAACACTTAGCAAATAAGGATGGTGATGTAAGAAGTGGATGGTGCAATACATGGGTGAGAGTGAAAATACTGCATAATAAAAATTCAACTGCAGCTCTTGCTCTTAAACACAAGGGACATAAGTGATATCAAATAAAATCATACAATACATAATGATGTTCACTAAGGCACCAGCCCTAATCTTCTTCTTTCAATGGATATGGGTGACCTGGACGTCCTCAAAGGAGGAGAGTAAATCATAAGCTACCTCAAAGAGGAGGAGAAATTCAAAGATAAAGGTGAAACATGACTAATAGTGAGTTAGAGAATAACTACACATAACACAGACCTAAACCACATCCATCATTGATGGTGCCAATGATTACATTATGCTCAATAGTATTATTCATCTCATTAATAAGGAAGAAACCAACTATAATAAGCTCATGACCCCATGGATCATCACTAATGTAAGCCATAGTATTAGTTCCTATGTTACCCTGACTGCTACCATCTGTGTGAATCACCACTAAGAGTTACATAATGATGGGGGTCGAGGATGCACGACTAGTAACTTAAAAAGGGTGATCTCAAAGTGAGTTACATAAAGGAAATGAATAATTGAACCAAGTCACAAAAAAGTGATTGACCAATGCCAACTATGATAATAGGTGACAAAAAAAGAGGGAAGATGTTCATAGAAGATGAAGACCAATCAACAAGACTAAAGTAAGTCTTGAACTACCAAAACCAATTAACAACCCCACCTCCAACCATGCCAAAAAAGATAAAATGGGAGTTAGAATGGATTGAATGTAAAAAAATAGAGAAATAATTAATTAAAATAAACACAATAAGCAACATCTATCCCTGGGTGTCCATGAGATGGACCACCACTCCAAGAGGTCAACAAGGACCTGGAAGGGGTCCTAAGGACCATAAAGGGGCTAGAGTAGGTCCAAGATAGCCTCAAACTAGAAAATAGAGGCCTCTGTTTCATATATAATACAAAACAACCCCTAAGATGAAGGTTTCATGGTTCAGAACACAATAGAGGGTAAATCACCCAAGAAAGGGCCCACAAAAAGCAACAAAAAGGGGATAAAAGAGAAAAAATTAATGAAAAGTGAATCATTTTCACACTTATTTTCACTTTGAGAGACCATGAGGGGATCTAAACCAGTCACTAAAGCCTAAGTAAAATAAATGAGGAGGTGAGAGTACACCATAGGTGCATAAGATGGTTTAGGTAAGTCATTTTATCAAAATATTGTTAAATTTTATCCATTTTTTGGGTTTGTGAGGCCCAAAGGCCATTTTGATTGAATCTTAATTATTCAATGATGAATCAAGTAGACAAACCACTCAAAATTATGTGGGGGCCAAGGGAAAACATCTAAGTCTAATAAGAGGCCAACCATAGGTCCTAGGAAGGAGAATGGGAAGCCCTAAGTCTTCCCAATGACCACCTCCTAGGCTATAGTTTGGTTGGGCAAAGTCATGGCCTGGACCACTACTAGGCTATAGATTTACCTAGAAAGTCATGATCTAGGCCCAAAAGGCCTTGAAATAGTCTAAAAGGAAGGGGAAAATATAAATTATTTTAAACACTTATTTTCAACTTGATTTATCTATTTTATGGTAATAACACTAATCAACATACATGTTGCTTGGTTTTTAAAATATGTAGAGGATTTATAATACAAATAGATGGTGAGTCTTCACAGGGAGGGAGTGGGTAGCATAGAGAGAGAGACCCTATAAGGTGACCAAATCGGAAAGAGTTCTATCATCATTGGATGAGGAGGCTAATGCTTTGCTAGTGGAAGATTAGGATCACCTGCAAAGTGTAAGACTATCGATACTAGTAAAAATGCCTTCACTACATTATTCTAAGGACCTAGTGAATGCATTCATAACCACATGTGTACCTAAGAGATAGTAATTTTAGTTAGGTCCTGAGCTAGAGGCCATCTTGAGCATTTAGGATGTCTACTAGTGCTACGTGGTAGATCCTATAGAGAGGAAAATAGATATGCCATAGGTAAAGGACATTTATAGCCAAGATCTCTCTAGTAGGACCCTATCGAGAGCAAAATAGACATGGAGTATAGATCACACATCTATTTTTAGGGGTTCTATTGTTATGGATTACGACAACAGGTACTATGGTTGGGAGGCTATATGCCAACATTAGTACATGGGGGCTACCACTATCTTGAATAGGAGTTGTATAGAGAGTAGATGGAGGATAGAGTTATGTATGGGGCCATTATATCTTATGAGGACTATAATAGTTGTATCACATTTGAAATATAGCGGTTAGAGGATTAACAAATCCTATCTTCTATCTTAGGCTTATGAGATACTCCCATTGACATGATCGAGGAAAACATGGGTTAGTGAGGCATACCCTATAATGGAGGAGGGTACTGCATGGTCTACACATCTAGTAAATAGGTTTGGGCTTGTGTGGACCTCTTTAGGTCAATATGTAGTGGATATATACATATGAGATCCATACAGATCTATGGTGTGGTTGGAGGATGTTGAAGTGGGGATCCATGTGGGATATGAGGAATTCTAAGGACTACAAGGGCCATATCAACATCTAGGGAGATAGGCTCCAACAACACAAGAGAGATAGGTGTAACCCAAGCCAACTAGGGATGAGAACATAGGGCAATGGAGATAGAGTGAGCGAACCAATGGTGGAGAGAGGTATCCATGATGAGGACCACCATCACTAGGAGGAACACAAACTACCAAAGGGCCATATGATTCATCAACATGACCAGGTAAGAAATGTGTATTCGATAGACAACACTTTATCTTTTGTATTGATCCTTTGGTGAGAGCTAATTTGTAACTAACATTTTTTCTCTATGTGTGTATGTAGGAGACTAGCCTAGAAGGATTGGGCCCTAGGTGGATCTATGATTAAGGGAACTACTCCCTGATATTGTGGTAGTACCACTCATAGAGAGGGTGCCACATCTTTTGATGGGGGTAGAGCCACATAATTGATTTTGTCAGTTTAGTACATGATCATCACTCAAGATGGTGAGAGCATGACACTAGATACCAGTTATATATTGAATTTATATATTCACTTCCTCCATCATCCCTCAAGATGATTCATTTATCTTTCTCTATCATTGAATGTTCAAATTTCCCAATGCCAATAAACTCATCAAGTATTTCACCTTGTTCTAGGTAGCACTAACTCACCCCTTAATCATGTTCATCCTTACATATGGTGTATGCCTCATCTTCAAATTATTTACCTTATTTTTACGCTACTAATTTTATTTTAGTTTATTCCTAAAAAATGCCCATTATGTCTTGCAACATTATTATAATTATTTTAAAATTCTAAATATTTATTTTTTGTACTAGTGACTTGGTCTTCCTCTATATATTCTCTAAAGATAATACCATTTTTTTGTATATGCCATCATAATCTCTATAACTATCATACGAGTTTCTTTCTCTTCAACCCATTTTATTTTCTTAGGACAACTTATCATTATCATATCCTCTACATTATCTTCCAATGCATTTTTAAAATATTTATCACTCAATTTGTTCCTCTAAATAACTCTTGATTTATCCCTTAGTAAATCCATGTTCTATAAATTCAAATTTTATATCTTCAACCTTTAATCTTCACTTTAAATCCAATGCTCAATCATGCATAGGCAATCCTACACACATAATACGAATAACATTTCTTCAATTTTTTGTTCTTTAATAACCCAATAAGAGAATGGACATAAAAATGTGTATATATTGTTGTATCACTCATAAAATACATATATATCACTACTAGTAGAGTTCAATATCTACCATTTCACAATAGACCGTAACACCTTCACACTTTTGGATATTTTGTTACACTTATTAAAAACATGCATACATTTATTATTTCATATTCCACCAAAATTATCTTTCTCTACCCACTAACACAATATGGATATAACATATATACACCCTTTACCCATTTCTCTTTCAATTGAGGATGTATATGTAGTTTTATACCTAAGAATATATATCACATACTCTTGCAACTCATCTGATACAATTTATCTCTATTCTTATACCCACTTTTATTTTATATAGAAGACAATACAATACAAAAACACCTTATACCTATTTTTTTTCTAATATGGATGATGTATTTACACAATCTCAAACTATCACATGTTTTCTACACATACTTATTCTTGTGGAAAACTAACTCATCCAAATATCATAACTTTATTTGAATGCCTATTATTTTCTTGAGTTAAAGTATAACCTCCACATTTTATACCCAACAATATTATTGGAAGCTTTTTGCAAATAATTTATACCCAAGCTCAAAAATGGAAAAAATACAATCACTAAATAGGATTATAGCCTTTATGTGATACCAAATAATGTAGTCATGATTGTGGGGTCCTTGAAAAATAACCTTAGTCCATGTATCCCATAGACCTAACACAATCTATGGATTGAATTTCTTTCCTAAACACATAAGCAATATGATAAACTAAAATAAAAATGTTTTTGATTATTTCAAATGATGAATTATATCTTTCATACATTTTATAGTCGTTACAAACTTACATGATAAATAGAGTCTCAAAATTATATGCATTGCAGTGTTTTACACTTGTAAATATATGAGTAGCACAAATAATCTCTTGAATTGATCAATGTTCTCTTTCTCTAAAATATTCTAAAATACTTCAAAGACTTACCAAGAAACTACCTATCCCTAAAATCCATATCGCAAGTGTATGTATGTGTATATATATTGACACAAATTACCTATTTTCATTAATAGTCTCAACCACCCAATTAAGCCACAAAAATTAAATATAACTAATACATCATTAAGAGACATTACCATTGAATTATTGTAACACATTAATATCCATCATAATTATTAAATTCTCAATACATTCCCAATGTCCATAATAAATCATACATTCTATAACACGTCACCAATGCTCATCCCAAATTCTATAATTAACTGAGAGGTTGAGTCCTATTAGAAATCACTTCTACTTAGGATTCAAAAAAGTATAATTATCATGAATAATCTATCCCAATGGGACAAAAACTATTTTTTCAAATGAACTCAAAATGGTGTCAATGTGCTTCTTGTAAAATAGTAAGTTCCCATGACTATTATAGCGTATTTTGAATTTTATAGAAAAACCATGATAGTTACGTCAGATTTAATTTTAAGGATTTAGAATGATAATAAAAATGTTAATGAAAAACATAATGTTACCAAAAATCCTTTAGTTCCAGTATGTTGATTTTCTATTTTCACACAATTCTCTAACAACTCAATAAATTCTAAATTCATAGATGAGTTTCTTGTGTTATTTTCATGATTCCTAAGAATTTTCATATTATTGAAAGTTTTTAGTTCAAATAGAATAAAGAATAATATTTTCATAGGTGTCAGCTATTTTACTGGTCTGAGCAACCCAAACTTACTACAAATTTTTAGAAATTGCTAAAAATTACTATAAATATTATACTAGTAAAGTTATATAATCATGCTTGTTGATATCCAAGATATTCATATTTTTATTGCTATCAATCACATTCATATTATTTTTAGTTGATACAACATTGCATGATGAATTGGATGCTCCTGTGTGATATGTCTTTCTCTTAGACTTCAGAATACTAAGCTCTATAAATTAAAATTTAATTGCATCAACTATAATCAGTTATATAGTACATTCAACAAGCCATATAAATATCTCAAGACTTGATCCATTTATTGAAAAGATAATTATAAAATTAACCATAACAATAAGCATAAGCTTAATTAAGCTTCATGGTAAATACACATAGCTAACAACTAAAAAATTATCTAAAACAACACAACATGAAATCTTTATTATCTATATAATCTAAAAAAATTAACATGGTGTAGCCATAACATTGCATGTAATTATTTGGTGAAATTCTAGGAGAAATGCTCAATTTTCTCTAAGATTTTATTACAGAAATAGTATGATTAATGAAAAATTCTCTATAATTTTTTTAAAACTCATATTGCCTATCAATTTATCAAAACCATGTGTAACCTTGTTGATTTATTCATATGAAAAATTGTGAATGATTTGATAATCACATGATCTAGTTGAGTTCATAACAATTGCATTTTTTCATTCTAGTAGACTTATTTTAGAATAACCAACAATAATATATCGAAAAGGCAATCCATTTCTGTAAAAATTATGATAGGAATGAATTATTTTTTTAGATTCTTTATTATCCATATGAACTAAGCAATGACTTTAATTTTTCATCACAATTAATAAGTGTAATCATGGAGGTAAATTTGTGTTTGAATGTCCAATGTGCTTATACTTCTAACTAAGAAATTACAATTCACACATATGAATATGAAAATTCTAATGGGATATTTTCACTGAAGAAGCAAGCCTGCAACATTTACAAAAATATGAATATATTTCAAAAAAATAGAATTTCCGTAGTCTACAAGATATTGTAAAGGATTTATGGATCAAATTGTAGCAGATTTTTGAAAGCAACATTTTCATTCGCACTGCATTAACCATCACCAGATGAGAGAATAAAATTATAATTCTAGGTCACCAAGTACTTTACATGGCTTAGAAAATAAGGTGGAAGCTAGTGAATGGATTATTGTGTTTATATACACATTGTTCCATATAGTCTTGAGAGAATATTTTGAAGTGCAGATTCTCAAAATTATTTGATCCCATTATTTTAGTTATTATTTATTATGTCACCTATTTTGTCATGGTTAATAACATCCTAAGCATTCAACTAATTAAAACATAGATAAGTAATTTTCTTTTAATGTTAATAAATGTGCATGTCAACCATTGAAAATATTTCAATATTTCAACAATCATAAAATAGTATTTTTTGATTATTAGACAACATATAATTTAATTCAAAAATTAATTATAATTGAATCCTATACAAATATCTTCAGGTTTAATAAGTTTTAATGTTAAAATTACATTTAAATTTTCCTTCAGCTTATTTTTAAAGTGTTTTTATTTCCATCAAATATTTTTTTATATTAAGTGTTAGTGACATATTTATTGAGTTTTAATAGTCCTTATACATTTTTTGACATCTTTTCATTTTTCACCATTTTGCTTTTCTTGTTAGAGGATGTTTTTATGATCTAGATACGGTGGTTCTTTTCTCCCTCATTAAATTTCTAGCCATTATGTCATCTCTATATGGAACATGTAGTTACGCTCTAGACATGTCTTTAGAATAACTTTACAGTCTTCACAAACAAGGGTGAGCCTTTTTTATTTTTGAATCATTAACATTTATTACATATTTTTTCCTTTCTCAATAGTTAGATGTTAGTTTGCATTCCATCAAATTACTCTAATTCATTTAAACATATATCAATAGGAAAAACAAATTATTATTGTTCATTATAGAATTTATTGAACCATTTAAATTTATATTATAAATACATTATACAACCCTCATTTCAATAGATAATGAATTACTATTGAGTTATTAATGTGTTATTTTTAATATTATATAATATTAAATTTCTTCAAAAATATGTAAAATAGATCAACTATTCCCAATAATTTGGTTTAAGAAAGTTTTATGTATGTGTTATTTTAGTTTAACTTCATAACATGTAGTTTGACCACTTTCAAATTCTCGTATTGTTTGTTCAAATGATATTATAGTTCAAATGTCTTTATAAGAAAAGGATAGAGAAGAAATAATTCAGAAACCAAATATGTTCAAGATGTTTTTATATTCATCAAATACTTTTTTAATTGAAGTGTTAGTGACACATTTAATGACTTTTAATAGTTCTTTTACTTTATTTAACATCTTTTCATTTTTCACTATTTTGCCTTTCTTGTTAGAGCATGATTTTATGATCTAGATATGGTGGTTCTCTTCTACCTCATTAAATTTCTAGTTGTTATGTCATCTTGGTATGGATCATGTAGTTACGCTCTAGATTTGTCTTGAGAATAAATTTACAGTGTTCACAAATTGGGGTTAGCCTTTTTTATTGACCTTTATTATGTATTTTTTCATTTTTTTTATCATTGGATGCGAGTTTCCATTCCAAAAAATTGATTTGAGTGGGAATTTAGCAGTTTGATAGCTCGTGACTTCTTTCTTTTGAAAGTAAGAAACAAAATTTGTTATAGATTGACCTACTACAACATTTGTCATGTTACATTCTTCCCATACATTCTCTTTTTTCTTTGTGGAGGCACACATCCTTCATATTTTATAATATTCTAGGATAATCACTATGTACTTGGGAACCTCATTAAGGCTCATTGGTGGGACCCAATTTTTTATCCCACCTAAGCTATGCTTAAGGGGATGTTGGTGTGGGATTTCTAATCCTACCTTATTTTCTTTGTTTCTCTTTTGGGGAGAAGAGGTGGAGAAGGGAAAGGAGGAGTTTCTCTTACAAGGTTTTCTCCTTTTACTCGACTTTTTGAGAATTGTATTATACATGGGTATCTTATCCGAGTTTGTTGTTCAGACCAAACTTTTAATTTCTATCCACCTAAGCTATGATTAAGGGGGGCAGGTGGGTAGAGGGGCAGGGGGCAGTGTTGGTGTATGATATTAATTATTCTATTTACTTATTAAATAGATAATTCCTACATATTTAGTTTTAGCTTACTTAGGTGTGATATGAGGTTAAGTGGGTGAGAGGGTGAGTTCCACCTAGAGTTCAACTGAGTGCCACTTTGAGTTCTATAACTTCCACAGTGAGTTACACTGAGTCCCACATGATTTCTACTGTGTTCCACTGTGAGTTACACTCAGTCCCAAATGAGTTTTCCTATGAGTTAACTCCTCCTACTTCTCTATATTCCTCTTCACCAGGCTATTGTGATAGAGCAAATAATTGGTAAGACAATTTAATAATCAGTGAATTATTACACATTGTCTTACCTATTTCTAAATACAAATAGGGTTATTATTATTATGGAATATTTGTGTGCTCACTCTCCCAGATGATCCCCTGTTGGCCTATTCTGACATCTTTATCCTCCACTAAACTCTGACCCAAGCAATAGGAAAATAGTTAATCATTTTTTCATATTAAAACTTATATATATATATATATGAAATGTTATTATTTAATTTTTAACTTTATCAATTTTTTTTAATATAGTTAATGTTAGATAAGTTATAATCATCTCCAAAAATGTTGTTTTAAAATTCTAAAAATTATTCAGATTTTATTCCCAGATATATTTTATATCATTATTAATATCAAAAAGTAATATTATGTGACATCATTGGATTGACTTGGTCTATAAATAAAAGTACGGTAATATGGTCAACATTTAAAAAAAAAGCAAACTAATACGATCAATTATTAAAAAATATATAATAACTTGTAAGATATATTAAAATAATCTATATTGTGCAGTATGACATTTTTATCCATATTATGTAAAAATAAAATATATTTGATAAATCTTCAGCTAATATGTATGGTGTTATGATTGTTTTGATAAGTGTGTTATTTATGAATTAATTATTTCTGAATTTTTTTAATCTAATTTAATATGAATTTTTGGAGAAATACAAATGGAATAAGTGTATTTTAATTATAGTCTCAATCTCAATAATTATATTAAGAGGTGTTTTACAATTAAAAAGGGTGAAGAAAATTGTGATATCGTAATTATGTTAAGAAAAATGACCAATATTTATTTTAATTTAATATAAATAAATAAAATTAATAACAATTAACATAATCAAAATAATTTTTTTGATAAAAACCTACAAATCAATGAGAATGATCATATATATTATATATTTATTTAATAATAATTTGTATACTCATATTATTCTTATATACAATTGTAGTGTGTATGTGTATGGTGATCATCTTATAAAATCACCATGGCCACAGGATGAAATTAAAGATTTCCGATGATCAACTTTTTGAGGTTGTTGAGGCTGTAGCTTTTCAATCCCACAACATAAAAACTGCAGTCGACACCTCCTGCTTTACCTGTATCCATTGTAAACCGTAGTTCTTGGAAAGGTCCTCGATTTCTGCCAAAAACATGTTAATGCTCAAAACTTCCATATGTCATCAGAGGAAGTGAAGAAGTTGGATGAGAATTTTATTGAAGAGGTATAGGCGGACCAGCCAATAGAGCTGCCATATACAGTCTTACAGATATTTGCTTTAAATATAGAGCTCGGGTTTCATTCCCAGATAAATTTGCGATAATGAATACCTTTCGGATATATATTGTTATATATTTCTTTAGGTTTGGTTCTTAGCTTTTGTTTTGTGAGATTAAAGTTTGTATATTATTGTTCTTCTTGTTTCCTTTTTTATATAGAATTGTGACAACATCTCTATATCGATTTATGAGAAACTTGGGAAACGTGTAGTTAAGAATATTGCTAGGCAAAGGTAGCCTTCTCATGACACCATCTTCACAAATATTCAGATTAATACTGCCATTAGAATCATTTGTAGTGAAAGAAATAATTTAGTTGGCAAGAATATGGAGGTGATGGCATTTAAAGTAATTAGCATACCTAGAATTGTTGAGTTAACTTGCCTATACTTTGTTCTAAGTTGTTAATGGTGGTATTTCATACCATGACAACCTACTGATGATGCAACTCATATTGATATAACTGTTCAACCCATGGATAAAGTCTCCTTCGAATAACAATCACAGGCAGCTCATGAACTAAGTGCCTTTTAAAAGTAAACTAATACACAACATGATAACTTTGAAATGGACTTTAATTTATTCAAACTATTAGGAAGGAGATAAAATAATACCCAAGTTAGTAGTACTACTCCCAGACCATGATATTCCTGACTGAGATTCTTTGTCATTGTATTTCTTTCTTTTTCAATTTTATGCTCTCATCTATTTAGAGATTACCTGGTGCTACACTGGAAGTAAATTATGTATGAGAAGTAATAAGGGAGACCTACAATTAGTTGTAATATAAATCTGTATGGAAATGTAGACATTGGCATGACCAGGCTTCGAATTAAATGACTTGTAGGTTTAGGTTAAGGCCAATTAGCAGAAACGGACCAGCTTGCAATGCCAAAAGATTTTATTTAGGTGACTGATAAGATTAGGGATCATGCATTTTAAATTTCTTTATTCAAACGAACACTTTTTTTTAATTATAGTTTATATTAATATTTAGCTATTAATATTCAACAAAATTAATTTAGATGACTAACCTGCAATATGCAGTTAGTAATATTGCCAAAATGAGCTTAGATTGATGAATAACCTACAATTTATCAATTTATATTTTAATTTTAAGTTTAATTGTTTGCGACTCCACCACTATTGAATTACTTATAGCCGTCAAATTCAAACATTGGAGGTGACTACTTGATGAGCGTCTTATAGTTAGGCTGAAGTTCCATACAAGTGTAAATTAATTTTTTTAAAGTAGATGTAGAGGAAAAGTAGGATACTTTTATCATTCCTTACACTTTCTTATTTTTAATAATTTTTACATTAAAAAAATAGAATCTAGTTATTATTTGGAAGTATGTCATGCAGTTGAAAATTTTAAATAAAATTTATGTTATACGGCCGAAAAAGGTCAGATAAAATTTATGTCATGTGAAAAAAAATAAAAATGAAAAAAAATTGCAAGTTAATTTTTTTTTTTTTTAAATGCCTCCCATTTTTTCCACTATTAAAAAATGATACCGAAGGTTTAGAAATTTTAGAGGATTGATTTTGATTTTGATTTTTATTTTTTTAATATATATATATATATATATATATATATATATATATATATATATATATATATATATATATATTTTCTAGTTTTAATTTTAGAAATATATTTATATTTTGATCAAATTTTATTTATAAAATTTATTATAATATTTTTTTACAAAGGGGCATTTGTTTTAATTATATGGTATTGAACTTAAATTAATATATTTATTTTAGATAAATTTACATAAAAGATGTTTAGAAATGTTATTTTCGAGACACTTATTTTATATTGGATTTGTGATATAAGTGGAGTAGGCATTTCAAAAATGATATCTTTTAGCATCTTTTACATAGATTTATTTAAGATAGGTATAATAGTTTCATAATTTCAAGTTTATTACTTTTCATGTGAATATGAGATCATCTCAATTTCAAAGATGTTTTATGTATTGTAATTATTTAAAAAATAATTTTAATGTTTCAATTTCTATTTATAATTAATATTTTTTTTTTCAAATTTCATATAGTAAAAATATTCATAAAATTATAAGATGTATTCATTTCCAAAAAAATCACAATTTATAAAATTTAAAACAAACATACATATACACATACATACATATTAAAATAACATATTAACATACAAAAGAACACTGTTATTTTGAATCTTTATAATATTAATTTAAAACAAACCTTCAAAATTTTATAATAAATATATATTGTTTTTAATATTTTATCTTGTAAATTACATTATCACTTGGAGTAATGTTGAATAAATAATACTTATCAAACAAATTTGAAAATAATAGAGATAAGATTAACCATTGTAATTTCTAAGTTTAATTAAAATATATGTCTAATTATAACTATTTTCTTAATTATTTAAATTAATTTATTTTTCCATTTTCAAAATATATTATGCTTTATATTATTTATTATTGGCATGATTATTAATTTTAAGAAAAATAGAATTATAATATTTTAGAATTTTCAATGTGCAAATAGAAGAATTTATTTTATTGAATTTATATGATTATGTTTAATTATTGATAATAATATTCTTCGAAATCAAAAAATAGTTTTTATTTTCTTCAATAAAATGTTACTTCAGATTTATTATTGAACTTAGAAAGTTTTAAAGGACTTTTAAAAAAAATAAATTATGAAGACATTTAAAGATCAAATCTTTACACTTATTCTCATTTGTTAACTCGATCAAATTAAACTTGTATCTATTAATTCTGTTCACTTTATAAAAAAAATAAAAAAATAAAAAAAAATCAAATACCTTAACTATATTTATACATAAAGTTTATTTTAAATATGTGTTTTCATTATTAATTATTTAATTTATCCCTTTTTCAAATTTTATATTATTATAATAATTAAGAAAAGTTAACACATACACCATTATTTTTATAAACAACAGTTATTAAAACTAGCTCAGAACTCTCTTTTTTTTCCAAAAATAAAACTCTTGAACTTATTGAATTTGATTCGCAACCATATTAATAATAGGATGCCCTACTGTTTGTTTGTGCGTTGAGAAATTCCATAAAGGAATTGGGGCACCTTGACATTTGGACAAATGAATCGGCCCACCATCCGTCGTGTACCTTCATCAAACGTTTTTTCGTCACTCTGAAATGTGTCGGTGGCAAGGACAGGCGCCATGAAAGGGACTAGAGGATAAACGTTCTGTGTGGACCAGAGTATGAACGGATTTCTGTGGAAAATAAAGTGCAAACATCGAATTGTTCACTAGAGTATAACGACTTCCTGTGGAAAATAAAGTGCAGATACCATATTGTGGATCAGAGTGTACTGTTTCCGGTCTTCAACAATACACGTGGCTGCGTGGCGTTTACTCTCCGTACTCTGAGGTTCTTCCTTTCAATGTGAAATCGGTAAGCGGAAAGGTCAAAGCAAATACCGTTTTCGGTCGCCGAGTGCCGATTATTTCTAGGTTTGCGTTTACACATGCAGCGATAAAGGAAAAAAAAGCTGTGGAGATACCGCGTTTACATTCCAGCCTGTTCGAATAGTCCAAAACGTGCATTCCATGGATGGATTCGAAACCTAAATGTTCAGTTATATATGTCTCCTTTGGCACGCTCATTCCAACACCAAAAGTGGGCATAATAATCTGTTGGGGGTCCGGATGAATATCGTCAGCTCTAATAATTGATGTTGAGTCATCGGTCAGTAGGAGGATTCATGAGCCATTGTGGGTGGAATTCAACTCTGGAAAGCCTGAGCTTTGGCGTGCCTGACCTGTCATTTCCGCAGTTGTCTGGTCGGTTCTCATAGTGGAACAGTGGAAGGTGGGATTGAGTCTCAAGTGCGCATCTGAGGAAGGAATTGTGGATAGAAAAGAGAGAGCAAAAGCCGCCTTGAGAATAATGCAAGGTAAAGAAGGAAATCAAATGAGACAAACTGCCGCAAAACCTAGTAAAACTGCGAGGGAGGTTGAAATTAAAGGTGGATCGTCTTTCAACGGCCTTCGAGAATTTGCAGACTATTTGAATAGTTAAGGAGCTGCCTAAGTCTTTGCTTAAAAAGGTTTTGAAATTTATAACACATTTTAATCTTATGTCTGAATATGTGTAATCGGGCTTGTTTCTGGTCGAGGTAGTTTTCATTGTACATTTTATCATGTTTTGTTAATCATCATTTACAGATTAGGAAGAGCGTTTTGTTAATTTATAAAGATAGTTTGGTAGAGTGTAATAAAGTGTACAATGAAAATAACCCTAACTAGAAATAACCAAAGTTTCACCTATTCACAATTTATTTTTTTCTAACATCTGTAATGTTTAGACACAATTATTGTTACAGATAAAAATTTTCACAAAAGATAAAATTGAAGTGTGACTTAAATAACATTTTATAAATAAATTCTTCTGAAAAAGTGTTAACATAAAATTGAAGTGTTTGGCTTGAGTAACATTTTACAATTAAATTCTTCTGGAAAAGTGTTATGGTGATACGCACTATTTATATTCTTATCCACATTTTTTGTAATGGAATGCAATATTTCCTTACGTATGCTATGGAGTTATCAACATTTCATGTAATTTTATGTAACAATATGGAATATTTTTTTACATATGTCATGGAGTTATCATGTTTCTGTGATAAGATATTAATCTCATTTTCTAACATATCATATTAATTAGTATTTTTATTAATAGTTAGTATCAATTTAGGTACATTACAATATCAACATAATTTACATAAATTTCAAAATTATTAAATTATAATGAATTATAATTGTTATATGTATTTGGAGTTATATTTGAATAACTTCTAAAAATAATTATTAAATTAATGATATTTTTATTTTTTATATAGTTATTTTTAAATATTACATTTTCAAAAATATTTAAAAAAATGTAAAAAATTATTTACTGAAAAATTATTAATAAAATTAAAATGAATTAAAGTTTCAATTTGAACTATTTTATTTTATAATTTTATGTAATTATATGTTTTCTATTAATATAATGTAAAACATTTTAATAATAAAATATATATAAATAAAAATTTTAAAAAATATATATATAAATATTAAAATTAAAATATTAATATAATGTAAAACATTATAATAATAAAATATATATAAATAAATATTTTTAAAAAAATAAAAAAATATTAAAATTATATTTATAATTTTCTTCTCGATGTTAAATTAAAATATTAAAAAATTAAAATTTAAACTTTCACACTTCTCCTTCTGGAAATATTGTTGGAAATAAAAATATTTGACATGTGATTACGATGAAGGTTATCTTAATTGATGGATATCTTGTGATGGTGAAATATTCCATACAAGCATGTGACGATTCAATATGATTTAGTTGGCATTAATATATATTGTTAAAAAAAAATAATAATAATAATTTGAATTTAAAGATTCTCTCTTTTGTATCTGTCAGGACACATTGTTGGAGATAAAAATATTTGACATATGATTACGATGAAGTTTAAAGTAATTAACTTGTCTTGCGACGATTCCATGCAGTTTTGTTGGCATTTGTCAGGCGAAAAAAGAAAGAAAAACAGAGCCAAAAATTCCATATACGACAGCTGCAGAGCCTGTAATTGTGAAGAGTAAAAATGGATCGTCAAGAATACAAAGCATATAGACAGGAGAATATCTAATGTCTATATACCATAGAATGACCGCGACGGAATCATATTGTTGCACCTGTTCAAAATTCCAATTAAACGTGATGTCGGCGGATGTCTGCTGACCGCCGCCGGCTCCACAGGCCAAAACTCCACTACCTATCCTGTATTAGCTTGGTTTCTTTCGGTTTTTAAAGTGATTATTTTACAATAATTAGTGTGTGGCGATGTTAACAAACTACTTCACAGATTTTGTATGTTGTGATACATAATATTTTATTATTAAAATATAAACTTTTTTTTATTGATGTGTATGGATAATTAATTAATTGATTTATTTTATTATTTTATGTTAATATTTATTGCATTTTGTATTATATAATTATCGATATTGAATTTGTTATTTTACAAATAACATTAACATTAGAAATGAATAGACGGTAGTGCATTTGAAATGTCTCACAATTAAGTTGTATTGTTTCTTTGTCTTTGTTAATTCCTCTGAATGTAATTATTTTGTAGTCTTTTTCTTAATATATATTTCTCATTTTGAAGTGTTTGCAGGTGAATTGTTTTCATCTTATCTGTATGTTATCTCTTTTCTACTTCCAATTTTTCAATAGTTTATTTAGTGCTTTGTTTTATAAATATTTATTTATCATTATCAATTTAACATTTTCTTTATTCTTATTTTTGTGCATTTATCTTTTTTTTTAATTTTCCATTATTCTTCATTTTCCAAATTCAATCTTGACCAAATCATACCTAAAAAATATTTAAATATTTAAATAATATTATTAAATATAAAAATAACATAAATGTATAATATATTACATGCATCTAATTAAAACTTAATCATTGAATTTACAAATATTTACTAACTTTATTTTTAACAATCATTTTTAAACATGTATTTATTAATTTTATTCTTAACTATCTTTTTAAACATGCATCTATAATATTAGTTATCATCTTTCTTACAAATTTTAAATGAAATTATCAAAACATAATTGAGAAAATCAAACATATCTTTACCAATATCTATATTTAAGCATACAATCTATCACTTATATATTTACCAATGTACAAATTTTATTTAATAATTATTAAAATACGATATTAAAAAAATAAAACATATCCTTAATATTATCTATATTTAAACATGGCATTTATTATCCACTGTGAGATTTGAATTAGCTTGTAAATGCAAACAAACACTAAAACACCAAACTATTTAAATCAAAATCCCAATTAAAAAAACGTGTATTTTAATAATTTAAGATTTTACGTTTTAAAAGAAATAAAAAATTAATGTTCACAATATATCCCCAAACTATTTGGGTTGATCACGTTCACATCTGCAACGAACATGACACCTCAGCACTTCATTTTAAAGAACTTGTTTTTAATAAACATTATGAAAAAGACTTTGTTCAAACTCTGCCACATTTCATTGACATCACTAAGAATTTTTCAATGCATTTACATCTTTTTAAGTGGGAAGCACTGGGAAGTACTTTTAAGAAGAGAATTTATGAAAGAAATGTAATTAGGAGCTGCTGAATTTTATGCATTAAATTATAAACGAAATTTGTCGTAGACATGGTATCTACATTATATGGTTCTAACATGGATTTTATAAAATCCCTCGAGGATCAATCTTACAATTGACTTTTCTAAGTAGAAAAATATGAAAATAGAATAAAGAGGTTATTGTTATGATTGGAAGTATAATAAGGTGGCATATTTTTATATAAAAAAATGATATAAATGAAAATTTATATAAATTTAATTGATGATAAATAATATATCATTTTAATAATAATGTAAATAAATTAATTATAAAATTATGAGTATAATATATTATTGCATTTATAAAATAAAATAATAAATTATGTATATTTTTTTATGTTTTATATTCAAGACATTAATTGATAACTGCAACGAAATATATTAGGTGATAAATTTGTGCATTCACGTATGTTAGTAAAAAATAATTACTAAAACAAAAAATTTCAAAAATATAATATGCTTTAGTAATATAGTATAAAATATATAAATTTTAATTAGTTTTATAGAACGAAAATATATAAGTTTTAAGAAAAAGATATTTTTTATACAAATGATATCATATAATTTAAAATATTATAATTTTTAAATATTATATTGTTACATCAAAGTTACATTTTTCTATTATTAAATAATTTTATTAAATTTTAAAATGTTAAATTTATATTTTTAATTAGGTTTACAAAAATAAAGATAAAAGAAAAAAATAAAAAAAACCAATTACATTAAAAATAAAAAAATGAAAAATAAATTTTATTATATTTATTTTTATTTTTTATATTAAAAACCAAAGGCTAAAATAAACATAAATTGGTTTTTTTAAATCACCAATAAATATGTTTTAAATTTTTTAGAGTGATAGTACATGGTTAAAAGAAACGGATTAAATTTGAGTAATTTTGGAGGTAAGTTTTGCTATAGCTTTAGATTAATATCTCTAGCCTAAATCCAATAGTATAACATGAATAACTATCTTCTAAAATATATATTACCTACTATCCCTATATGTTATTATATAAATAAGAAAGGATACTATAGTTGAGATTAGGTTTTGGAGACTAATTACTTATTAAAAAAATCAATTTTATTATTAGCAAAATTTAATTTAATAAATACTTAATTGATAATATTATATAATTATGTATTATAGATAACTATGCACTAGTTAATTCTTATCTATAACTTATATAATAAATCAATATTGCAATTATATCTTGAACATAAAAATTTTACGTGTAATTAAATACATTAACATTCCATCTTAAGATGTGATTTGGTAGAGACAAGGAAAAAAGAATCATTGAACTATCTGATATTGATGGTACCTTCCTATTATTTTTGTTTAGAGTTAAATCAATTATTCATAATAAATTCATTACAAATTTAATCAAAGAATATTAATCTTTATAATTTGATCTTATAATTTATTCATTGATAGAGACTATAATATATAGATATTTATACTCCTTCATCCTAAGAGTGAAATTTCTTCTAGAATCCTTAAAATATCTCATTCTATCTCTTGGAATATCTCACATATGTTTAAGATATCTCAACTAAGTCTACTTACGTGAGTTATTCTCAAAAATCACTCTCTCATATTATTATATATTACCACAATGTATTTTTTCTCTCAAACATATATTGAACTACCTATACAAATATATACTGTGAGCACTAAACTATGGTATTCCTAACATTTTCCTCTTAGTGTAAACATGGTAGAAAACATCTTAGTCTTAAAAAATAGCATGTCACCTCTGATTACACATGATCATGATCCATGTTCATTATCACACAACTCTCCAAAATGGTATTCTCAAAATTGCCTTTCATGAATGGATACAATAACCACTCAATTATGAACAAGGACCCACACATTTTTTCATCCGCCAAACCTATACATTGATATTTTTATATAGGATCCAACCAATAACCCAAATATCTAGAAGGTTTTAAGCCATAAATACAACCAACAACTTAAAAATATGGTCTTTTAGTGCAACCAACAACCTTTACAGATGGTTTCATATAGGATGATAAAAAACACTTTTACAAGTATCGTGATTGATAAAGTAATATGTGATTCAATACTCCACTATATTTTTATATTAGGAAATTATACTTGAAATTACTCGGTATATCATAAAAAAATAAAAAATAAAAAATGACACTAAATCATTGTGTAACCTCATCATTAATGGCTGATGAGAGGACACTAAAAGACCTCCTTCATCTGTTGCCTCTATCCTCATATAGGTTTGTTACTTAGTAAATTCAGATTTGAAGCTCAGTTTTAGAATCTCCCCTCCGCCCATGGATGTTGCATATAAGTGATAATATATCTAGTTACAATCGAGGAAAAAAAATTTGTTGTATTTTTTGAAAACATAAACTTACTTTTATTTTAGATTTTTACTGGAGTTTATATAGGTCCCTTGGCTTACAAAGAGTATCACAATATAAAAAACTATGATAAAACATATCTTTTTTTCATATTACTAGGGCAAGGCCATATAAAATGGCTAGCCTAATAGTAACCATAAACAAACAAACACACAAAGACCAACAAAGTAAGAACCCAAGATGGTTCAAAACACTAACTAGTAGGACATAAAAACTAAATAGAGCATGATTACCAAAAAAATTTAGTTATATAGTTTGTTTTACCAAAAACATCCTCATCCTCAAGATCATCCAAAATGATGATTTCATCACTACAAACAATCACAGAAGAAGAACCACTTATCAATTTTTACTTGGAACCCCTATTATTGACTTTGATGTCAACCACCAAAGAATCTACTTGGTTGCTATCTAGACAACCCTATGTGGACATTGTGGCAACCTAAAAGGGTGGCTTTGCCAGCTAGGAAGGAGTAATAACCCCCCTATGAGACACCAATTTAGCCAAAAGGTTTATTATATCTAGTTGGGATTTATTATGGTGAGCCACCTTTCATCAGTAAATTTCAAAAAATGGACTTTTCATTTGCACCAAATGAGGCATAGTGATAAATTGGCCTTCTCTTGAATTATTGTCATAGACATTTTTTTGAAATTTCTCCATATATCCTACCAAGACCATGAAACATGTCTCCACGTCCATGAATGTAGAAACTATAATCAACCCAACACCATTAAAATTCAAGAGGGGAATTTTGTGAAAAGCACTTAGTTCAGTATTGCCTATCGCCTCCACAAGACCTTAAGGCGATGCTCTAGTTTTATAAAAAGATCCACTAAATTAAAGACCACATATGAATTACCAAAATATCCATGATGTTTTAATCAAACATTGAAATAATTATAGAGTTGACCATGTTATACATGTAATGGTCTAGGTATTTTATGTCCAAGATAGTAAAAATTACTTGAAATATATCTTGAGAGGGAACCCAAAAACATTCTTGATCCTAACCCATGATATGCCACTTAGAAATCCATTTCCTGGACTGAATTACTACCATAAACCATTGGGTTTGATTGTTCAAAATCAACCCTTCTCTCCATGTTCAACACTAGGCATCCACAACTTTACAAATGTAGCCAAAGTGAAAATGCATATAATGTGTAGGGTAAGTGCATGGAGGTTGGGGATAACTTAGTGGAAATTTTCCATAATGTGATCACATTATTAATTAATGTGATTATGTTGTTAAATAATTTTATCCTATTATTTAAGTTATGGTTTGATAGTTACCAAACCATTATGTGATCATGTTAATACATAATGTGATCACATTATTTTAAAAATAATAATGTGATCGTGTTTCTATTGTTTTGCATTTTAAATCATGTGAACATGTATATGGAGTGAATCTTGGTTAATAAATAATGTGATCAAATTATTCTTTATGCAATAACATGATCGCATTCTAGTTATTTTACACATAAAAGCTTATGGACATATACATAAACCCAAATTTGGATGGAACCTTATTTTTACTACTCCAAATGTTAAGTATAAGTTTACATTTGTAATCTTATAATTTAAATTTATTTTAATAAATATAATAAATTAGGGTCACTTTGCATCTGATAGATTTGCTCTCATAGATTCACACCTTATGAGGTAGAAAATAGTTTTTCAAAATCTTATTTGGTCAGTACATAGGCATTTGCAAGGTCTAAGTTTTGAACCTAGGGATTTAAAGGCATAAATTTTTTAATTGATATCCATTTTTGTTAAAGATATAATTTTTTTTAGCTTTTTGTGCCTTATGAATTGATTCTTGGCATTTCTAGGAGTCTTATGTTTGTTAAATTTGATGTTTTAAAACCACTCACATTAAAATTGATGAAAAGTAGTGTGATTGTGGTAGTATAGGTCATATTTATGACTTACACACATCAAATGACCCCTCTGTGTTAATTTCAATTGTTATTTATCCCTCCCTCATCCTTGATTAGTTCTTACTCATGCCTCATCACCCTTAATTATTCTCTCATCATTACTCATTTTACCTAATCACTCCCTTATTTAATTTGACTATCCCTATTCATCTATAATCACTCCCTCATTATCCTTGATTGCTCCTTCATTGACCCTCACTATCCTTCATTATCCATAATCACTCATTCCTTGTCCCTCATTAACCCTTATCACACCATCATTGACCCTCACCATCCTTCATCATCTTTAATCACTCCCTCATTATCCCTAATCACTCCCTCATTGGTTCTCACCATCTCTCATAATCCCTAATCACTTTCTCATCATCCCTAATCACTACTTCATCATCTGTAATCACTCCTTCCTTGTCCCTCATCATCCCTAAACACATCCTTATTGAACTTCATAATTCCTTATCATTTATAATTGATTCCTCATCATCCTTAATGACTTTCTTATTGACCCTGACCATCCCTGATATTCCCTAATCACTAATTCATCATACCTCATTATATGTAATCAGTCTTTCATCATCCCTAATCACTCCCTCATATTCCCCAATCACTATCTTATTGACCCTCACCATCCCTCATCATCGCTATTGACTCCCTCATTATCTCTACTCAATTCCTCATCATCCCTCTTCATCCTTAATCATTCAATCCAATACCTTGATGATGTTATTTTTGTGGTGTTTAAAAATTCTAGGAGCTATAAGTGGAGAGTTGAGTGCTAGCATAAAACTTAAGACATAGTAATCAAAATGACGTGGAGTTAAATTTGAAACATAAATATTTAGCACTTATGAAAAAATATGGACCTATTAGAAATGATGTCATTCAATATTTAATATCTTCCAAAAAAAGATAATAAATTAAACCCACCATAACACCAAAAATGGGTAGTAAATATTAGGATCACCAAGCTATGTGATTTCCTGAAACTAGTCAATTAATTTCTATATGATGACATTTTATTATCTGAATAATTACACTGAAGGCCTTCTACTTATATGTCTATTGATTGAGTCATCATACCTAGGAGTGGAAAATCATTTCCAATTATTAGAACAAGTAGTCCAAGATTGGAAAGTGGTGCTTAATTTAAAACTTCAATATTCAATCCAATGAAGAGTGTCATACTATGAACTATCTACTTTCATATCTCGAGAAGTGGGTACAGGTTATTTACCACTATAAAAGGGTAAGTAGATAATATATTATGAACCCAATGATATGGTTGGTATTAAATATAGCTTTACTTCCCCCAACAAAAAATTATATGAATTATAAATATTATTTCATTAACATATGTAATTCGATGGTGAGCCAATACAATCCATCATTTCTAATGGAATTAATAAGAATTTAATTTATCTTGAAGCATATCTTCAAAAATTTAACTTGAAATTGATACATCATCCATAACCATACATTACTATATGGTCTAGTGTAGGCCTTGAGAAATGGATCACCTAGTAGTGTCACTTGTTGTACAAAATCAAACTTTTTCAAGATACAATCCTTTGTGACATCTCACCAATAAAGGTGTGTGATGTTTTACATGTGTTCAACCATATATTTACCATTGACATATAGTCTATGAAGTATATCTTTTAAATGTTTCGATATATTGTCATGATTTGAAAAATCATATACCATAGTTAGTTCATAAGCTTTTAGTCATTAGTAGCAGGAAATGAAAGAATCTTGTTAGTTCTATTAAGAGGTATAATATTGATGGTAAGAATTAAATTTAATAACATTCTTGTGGAACCATATCATAGTGTGTTTTATCCAACCATAACAAAGATAAAATACTTGAACCATAAATTTGATGATTACAAGGATATCTTTTAGTCACCTAAATAAGTTCCTAAATACTTTACACTAAACAATAAAATTGATTTGATCCCTTAACTACCTTTATCTCAAACCTCTTTATACAAAATATAATTTCTAGATAATGAATAAATCAAGTTGTAGATCCATGTTATCATGCATAATGGACACATCATGCCCAGATCATTTCCTTGCAAAAGCCTAATTGTGTTTATGCCAAAGTTTTGAATCAATTAAAGAAATATTAACAATATTAAAATGAGGAACTATTATTCTCATCTAAATATTAAGGCATTTTTATGCCATATACATGGTGTATAATTATTTTCCAAAATTGATCTTAATTGTGGGTATCATCATATTCATGTGGAACCTCTATAAATTTGTAATGTATTCATAAAAACAAATGAAAGAGTGTTTGACTAGTTGATTATTCCTTTTAAGTTGACTCATGTAATGAATCCATTCATTGAGATGTTGAATGACATCCTAACCTCCTTTCCCTATGTCATTTTAAAAATCTACCTTGATGACATTTTAATCCTTAGAAAACATGGGATAAACATATATACCATGATGAAATAGTGTTTAACATTTTTAAAAAATACATTTTTATGATAACATGAATAAATGCTCATTTTTCATGCAACAGATAAACTATTTCAGATACATTACACACAAGGAGTGCATGTGTGAACCTGACAAGGATTCAAGTCATACATGAATGGGAAATAACAAATAACTTTGCATTTGATTTAAATATTCTCAAATTTATAAAATTATACAAGATATTTGTGTTTAATTTTTGTCCTTTGAACCAAGCTACCAAAGGTGGAACCAAAAGAGGGTTCATCTAGTCATTTTCAAAACAAAGATAATTTGATGAACTAAAATTCAAACTCTATTTTGTGTTAGTACCTATGTTATTTGAATATAAACTTAGAAGATCATCCAATTGATTTATTAATAAAATTGACTATCGTAAATGGGTATTGATAACACAACAAGTCCTACAAAAGAGTTAATTTATATTATAATGGAATAAATAACATATGAGTGGAATAAAATATATCTTTAGTGTATATACTTATGTCAGATGATAAGGGAGTGATTAGGGATAACAAGGGATGGTGAGGTTCAATGATGGACTGATGATGGATGGTTAGGGATGGTGGGAGTCAATAAGGGAGTGATTAGTGATGAGGAAACAGTGATAAGGGATTATGAGGGATAAGGAGGGAATGATTAAGGATGATGAGGGATAGTGACAATTAATGAAGGAATGATTATGGATGATAATCCCAAGTGATTAGAGATGATAAGGGACCATGAAGCTCAATGAGGGAGTGATTATCAATGATGAGGGATAGTGAGGGCCACTGAAAGAGTGATTATGGATGATAAGGGAGTGATTAATGATGACTAAGGATAATGATTAGGGGTAACGAGGGATGAGTAGGAAGTGATTAGGGATGCAGAAGGGATGTTGAATAAGTGAAATTAACATAAATTAGTCATTTGATGCGTGTAGGTCATCAATGTGACCTAGACTACCCTAATCACACCACTTTGGATCAAGTTCAAAGTGACTAGTTTTCAAACTTCAATTTTTTCAGACCTAGGACCCCTAGAAATACCAAGAATTAATTTGAAAGAGACAAAAACCTAAAAAATTACTATATGTTTACCAAAATGGATATCAATTACAAAAGTTACTAAAATCTCCAAGTTTAATACTTAGACCCTGAAAATGCCTAAGTACTGTCCAGATTGGATTTTGAAAAACTATTTTTCACATTGTAAGGTGTGTACCTATGAGACTAACTCTATCAGATGCAGAGTGACCCTAATTTATTATATTTAATAAAATAAATTTAAACTATAAGAAAATAAATGTAACAATATAAGCTTCAGGTCAACATTGGGTTCATGTGCATGTTCACATTCTTTTATATGAAAAAAAGATTCATAATAATGTGATCACATTTTGCCATAACATGATAGAATTGTCTCATAACGTGATCAGGTCTAATAATATAATCATGTTTTATAATAATGTGATCACATTATCTATTAACATGATGGCATTACTAATGCGATCATGTTATTAACATGATCATACTATTTGAATTTAAATTCAAAAATTATGCCTTTTGGCTTAGGAATGGCTAGATTCATAAGCCAAAGGCTTGAACCTATAAATCTATAGTAGAGTATAAGATTTATAGTAGAAAAAGAAAAAAAATCAAATTTGATCACCAAATACACTACATATTTCAATGGTAAAAATAAAAAATTAATACCATCAAGATGAGGACATTCTCTTCTTTCTAAAAATATCATTTTTACATTTGTTTTTACTAATTTAAGGTTTTAAATTATGTTGATTTATAACTATAACTTTTTAGGCCACTACATGATGTAAATATACATGCCTATACATGCTCATTTAATTTGTTTTTCATTGACCTGAGTGAAAAAATGTTATATGTTCACAAACTAGGTCCAATTCTACACACATTAAAAAAATATTGATTTTCATTTTTTTGAGGTAGTTAGGCACACCACACAGACAACTATCTATGTTTTGTTAGTTTTCCAGAGCTATTTACTTGCAATTTTTATAAATAAAAAATTATTTATTGAAAAGATATAAAAAACAAAGGTTACAAAGTAGAATATCTTATCTAAATTTTCTTAAAGGCTTTCAACTAATATTAAATGTTACTAAAAAATGGGGTACCACAAGACCATCTATCTATTCTATTGACCTAGTTATTCTCTACCATTTTTAATTTTTTTTTTGGTAACTAGACTCAAAATTATACATTTCATGTTCTTACACCATCTTCAAATTTTAAGTGTGGATATCTCAAATTACTTATATAAGTTCAGATTTTTGAAATTTTAGGAAAATCATGTCCATGTGTAGGCCCCTTTTTGTCCCACAACATTTTGTAGTTACCCTATATCTGCCACCAAATGGAAATAAATATTTTCAAATCCTAACCATAAATATAAATGAATGCCTCCCTTGATCGCATGAAAAACACTCATGCCTATATAATGACATCAAAAGGCCCAATGAGGTGGCACAGGTAGATAAGATGGAAACAAACCTCCATAAATAATAATCAATAAATTTCATTATTATAAAATATTTGAATTATATTTTTCAATTCTTTAATTTTTATTTTAATTTTTTTAAAAAACTATATTAATATAATCTAAATTGGGGAAGTCTTCCCAAGTATCTCAAAGGTTATCTATCATAAATTCTTCAAGTTGATCAATTCCACTATTAACAACGAAATCCATAACTGAATAAACATCTCTAAAACAATGCTTGCAATCTAGGAATGAAAAAAAATCAATTTATCCCAAATACTGGGTAGAATATTTTCTAGTTTCCATAAAGTGGATGAATTTTTCTTACAGACAAAAATTATGATTTGAAAGTCACCTTATATAATGAGATTTTCAATATTAAAATGAATATCAAGATCAATCCTAGTGGATAATTCTTGAGCTTCAACTTCATTATTTATGTCATGTAAAAGTTTTATAGAAATTACCCTGATCAAGGATCCACTGCAATATTGGAAAATATAGAAATCCCCAAAAGTGCCAAGATTTACCAACGAATCATCATAAAAATTCAATTTGAATCACATTGGTGGTGGAGGAATCAATGTATTCTTATGCTTTCTCAATCTTTTACTTGATCTTACTAGTGGCCTATTAATGAGTGCAAGAGTATTAAGCCTTCATCTCACACACATCCTCATATCCCAAGCTGAGAGACAACCATTCCTACATTTTATTTGAGAAGAAATGACTTATGAAATTGTAACCTCTAGGTTTTTTAGTATTGTAATAAGGGTTTTCACCATTTGACCATAAGTTACCTCATAGTTGTTTAGTATGGAATTGGAGATTTGAGCTTCACCCATAAAATCTTTGCCAAAAATGAAATTATCATCCACAAATTGATGATGGGTAATATTTTTGGTTCCTTCCATAGCTTGGATGCCTTATAACAAATAATTTCCCTTAGCGTGTTTTGCCACCCTTCCCAAGGATTTAGCCAATAGGATAAAAAGAAAAGGGAAAAGATGATCTCTTTATCTAATACTCCTTTAGGATTCAAAGAAACTAGTAGGACTTCCATTCAAAAAGATGGAGTATTCAGGGCTTGAGATACAATTGAAAACCCAATCACACCGCTTCTTATCAAACCTAAGTTTTTCTAAAATTTTGATGAAAAAGTGCCAGTTAGCCCTATCATATGCTTTGCTAATATCAAGATTGATCATCATACCCTTAATTTGGTAAATGGATAAAGAACAAATAATTTCATTAGAAATAATGATGCCCTCCTGATTATTACTTCATGGAAAAAACCCATCTTGCTCTTTTGAAATTAAGGAATCCAAGATAGGCCTGAGACTTGCTATCATTACTTTAGAGATTATTTTGTAAACCATATTGCAAACAACAATAATCCTAAATTCATTAAATATTTGTTTATTACCCCATTTTAGAATAAGGTAATTAAAGGTAACATTAAGATTAGGTAAAATCTTACTCCTATATTATTCCACCATGTGTAAGGCCTCTTCCCCCACATATCCAAAAAAGTTTGTAATAAAACTAATGGAAAATCATTTGGCCCAGGGGTCTTATATTTTTCCTTAGAAAACACCATTGTTTGAAATTACTCTAAAGATAAAGGAGACAAGAGTTTCACATTTTGATCAAGGAAAGCTAACTTAGAAATAAAACTAAGGTTGTGATTTTGAGTATCAAGAACTAAAGTCTTATCATTGTTTAGAAAATTATTGAAAACTTTGACCACCTCATTCTAAATCTCAGGTTGAATGATCAGATTAACACCTTAAAAAGAAATAATTTTATAAATGTGAGAAAATTTTATCCTAATCTTAATAGAGTTTTGAAAATAAGAAGAATTTATATGTCCTTTTAATGGATATGTTCTAAATTTTTGCTTCCATAAATTTTATTCTCTTTGAATTAGTTCTTCATACTCTTCTAGCAAAAGATTTTCCTTACCATAAAATTTTTTATTCATTCCTATTTGGTATATTTTTTGATTTATATTCTTATGCTCTGCTTCAACATGATTTTTTTCCTAGATGATGGTTTTGAAACAATTAATGTTCCAGTGTCTAAGACAACCTTTAATACATTGAAGTGTTTTTGTCATTCTAAATATTGGAGAGTATGACTAAATATAGAGGTTCTTACACCAAAATTCCATGAGTCCTAGTACAGAACAATCTTAGAGACACATGTTATAAAATTTGAATTGGAAGAGATAGGTTTTATGGTCAATATTGACACACATATCAATAGGAAGGTGATCAGAGCCTATAAAAGGAAGAACAAAGTTTTCTATAATCTAATTTTGTGACATCCAATTATTAAAGAATAAAAATCTATCCAAATGCTACATAATATTATGATCTCCACATATTTATTTATTCAAATTAAACATCCCCTACTTTGGAATAATACCTAGAAACTCATTATTAGAAACAAACCAAATAAAATCAAGATTACCAAAAGTTCCTCAAGTTTTGTCACAATGTTTTTCTGAACAAGATACAATGATTATAAAATCACCACTCATCAAAATCTTTGAATTCACAAAGAGATAGAAAAAAGGATAGACAACTTAGTCCATAAAATCAATTTACTATTAGAATTATTATCTCCATACACATTACAAAGAAATAAACTCAAATCAATCCTGAGATAAGTGAGTTTACAAAATTACCAATTGTTTCTAGTTTCTATCATTTCCACTTGAATTTTTTAAGGAACACATAAAATAAATAGACCTTTAGAAGCCCCATTAGCTTCAACAAAGGATCTATTTAATCTCTTCCAATTGAGCTGCATCAAATGAGAGGCTTTTACCAGATTTAGTTTTTTTTCTTGTAGCAGAATGACAACAAGATTCTCTAAAGAGAACATATTATTAACAAAGCATCTATTGTTAAGGGCATTGAGGCCCCTAACTTTCCATTAAACTATCTTCATCAAGAGTGAGGTAGGATTTACACCTAACACTTCTTAGGTCCAAAGTATTTAGATAGAGTGTTTTGCTTACCTATAGAGACTTCCCCTATAACAAGGTCATTGATAGTTTTGTTTACTTTTCTATTTAGGTTTCCCATAATTAGGCTTACGTAAGGCACTTTGTGATTAGGATATAGACCAAAAATCTCTAGAATTTAGTTCTTCCTCTGATTCATACTCTTTAATATCTAAATCACTATCTAGTGCCTCAATTATAGGGTTGTCCTCTCACAGATTCAGATCATCCTTTAAACTATCATAATTCACCTCAAGTTTTAACTCTAAATTCTAAATAGTATATTTTATAGTTTGTGACTATTCTAAAATAAATTTACAACATTTGATCATTGAATTTGGAGAAAGATCATCAATTTTACCTAATTTGTCATGTAGAGCCTCTATTTTTGTGATTTTATAAAAAAATGTCTTTGGAAAATTTTGAGTTTCATGCAAACTGACTTGAAGATTTAGAGGTAAAACTTATTTGAAGCCCAAAGAAGATGGATTAGGTTGTTCAAGAGACTGTTTGGGAACCAAATTCTTACCTTTGCTATCCAAGAATTTACCTGCCTGCTTAGACCAAAAATTTCCAACATTACAAGTTTGAAAAGCCTTGGAAGATGAAGTAATTAGTTTTCAAAACTTTTGAGTCTTCCCCTTACTATTAGATGTTGCCATCTAAACTTTCTTATAAAAATTCTGAGTATGACTAGTACACCTTTAATTGAAATGCCTGAAATGAAGATATTTGATGTCAATTGACTGAGTCTGCAAAAGACCTTGGGTTTTGATGAGGATTTTTTCTAGGATGGTAGCATCTAAATCCATCAAAACTCTAATTCTTACATAAGATTCCAAAATACCTTACTCAATAACTAGGTCCAGTTCAATAAAAGAACTTACAATATTTTTTGAAGCCAATAAACAATCAAAACCCCACTATTTCATAAGGAGACCCTAAAATCTGATCCAAACAGGGTAACTACCCTGTTGAACTGAAAGAACATCAAAATTAGGTTTCCAATTTTGAAGCAATAGGCTACCATTGTGCATGGACCAAAATGTTTGTTTGAAGATCTAATTTTAAAGATCAATATTAGAAAAGATGGATATAAAGAAACCCTTCGGAAGGAATTTAATCTCAATATCCCTTCCCTAGTTTTCATCCACCCAATATTTAATTTCGCCAATAATTGGCCATTTGTCATGAATTTTCCTATCAGATCCCTTTATTCCATGAGTGAAATAACTTGAAAGTGTTTGATGGATTCCTTATCTATAAAAAACTCAAGTCCTTCCTAGGTTTGATTGTTAAAATCATCAGGCCCTTCAAAACCAGTGGTAGCAACTTCCACCTCATTGTCATTGCATATGAAGCTTGGAGATTGTCTTCACCCCACAATTCAATTCTTCTCCATGTTGGAATTTAGAATCCCTTTCAAATCCTTCTGGAACCTCCCAAGTCCAATCTTGCAACTACTCCTCCACTCCTTCCGCTCCATTAATAGATGAAAACCCAATCCATTTCTTTGCCATTATCAAATCTTCTTCTGCAAGTTGTTGACCAACCTTTAGATGTCTGCACCCGATCCTGACTATGAAAGTGAGGGCTTCTTGTTTTTTTTTCTTCCCCAGGGCATGTACCATCAATAAACATTAATGATTTAATTGACTTGAATATTACAATACCTAGAAAGTGACTTTTATGGCACGAATTGATTTTGACATGACATAATTTTCATGACACTACAATTAAAAACTTATTTATTAAAGAATTAAAAATGAATCATATACTAGATTAAATGATACACCTTTGACCTTGACTCAATTTAAGAATATACAATATTTCTAATGGAGTTTTAGATTATGACAAGGAATATCTCTACAAAAAATATTAAAATAAAATAAAAATTAAAACATTAAACCGACAATAAATTATAATAACAACTTACCGTTATAAATCGTTTGAAACTTTACTTCAATTTAAAAACTATCAAAGACCGGGTTCGAGCCCTACTCCCCATCCACCGCCTACCAACATTTTAATCTCATCTTCCAGAAAAGTAAAATAAAAAAGCTATCAAAGACACTGAAACAACAAACGCAGACTTTAAAAAACAAATAAAACAAAATTACTAATGTAATGACTCGAGTCAATGCTAATCGACTTAAATTTAATTTGTAATATGGTTAGAAGTTATAAAAAATAAATAAACCGATTAAACCACAACCTGACCCGTATGTGTTAAAGATGGAGAAGCACATGACTTGCAAGGTACAAATGGCAATCTAAATTGCCAGTGATGATTCGGAATATGCACAGAGGTTACAGATCAGGCAATTAGCATGTGGAGAACACGGAAGTTGAAGAGATCTGTAACAAATTGGTTACGCATGGTGTGAGAGTCTTCAACATGAAGATGGCGACACACAAGCTGACTATCGAGTCTCCAAAGACATAAACAGATATCCCAAATATTTTTGGCTTAATATCTGCAAAGTGACGTTCACAATATATACTCTAATGATAATCGATCATTTGCTTTAGATTTATTTATCAAACACTAAGTGAAATCCTCTTTTGAGTCGAAGTGTAGTTTTTTAATTCCCGAATAACTTCACAAATCCGTATTTGGATGGCACTATTGATTAGACTCCTTAAAGCTTCTTCAAGTGAACTCTCACGTTCTCCAATAAATTTTAATATGGGGGCTTCAGAAAATATGTTTCAGCTATGCCTAACCTTTTCACACTGTTCTTCCACTCGCATTATTCACAAGGACAGGACTATAGATGGCTCTTATACCAAATATTATTTTGGTTGGGAATTTAACTCAGCTATTCACGATAAATTTATTGCAAAGTTAACTCAAATTAATATCAATCTTTATAATGTAATCTAATAATTTATTCATTGATAGAGATTACAATATATAAATATTTTCACTCCATTATTTTAGGAGGCAAACTTTATCTTGAATCCCTAAAATCTCTCATTATATCTTAGATTATCTCACATGTCTATCATATCTCAACTAAATCTAGTATGTGAGTTATTCTTACAACTCACTCTCTCACATTATCATTTATTATCACAATATATTTTCTCACCCAAACATATATTTAAGTACCCATCGAAACATATATTGTGAGGACCAAAATATGGTATTCCCATCACTTCTTTCACTCCCAATAGTTATCTGAGCTAGACAAATCATTCCTCAAGCAAGGGCTATATCAAAGTGTCTTAAAATTGATCATCTATTTGGTAATACTTGAGTTTTACTACTTTATTGTGTACTAATTTTTGGGTATAATACATGTGTATTTCAATGGATTTTATATGTTAGTAATCAATTGGGTTGCGAGAGATGAGGGGATTACTCTAATTATTGTATCAAACATTTTTGGGTTGGATATACAAAAATTTGAAGTCAACATATATGCATCGAATCTATATTTACTCATGTTTGGCAGTGACAACTCCATAGTACACAACTTATATGGTAGACAAAGCTATTTATTGAAAGACAAAGTCACCTGACTTACCCTAACATAATATATGTATCCTATGGTAGACTTTTGATCATTTGAATCTCCTTCCGAGTCATTATCTGTATAACCTACAACTAGTATTTTTTGACTAGAATAGTTACAAGTAATTTAGCCTTTTCCTCTTGAATTATTAACAATCCCATAACTAGTAGATCATGAAGATACTTTAATATGTGTTATATGAATTTATAATGGATAACATGATTCAAAATAGAAGAGACATTACTACAAGAATGACTCATGTATATAAGGCTTCCCATTGATTCCCCATGGAGAGTACCATCAATATAGGGATAAGAAAACTTGGTGGAAAGCTTGATTTCAGATTGAAAATGATTTAATGTAGACTTCAACTCTTCCATGTTTAAGTGGCATATGATATATTTATCATACTCTCATTGATTGACAAAAAATTTGTTATCAAACTTTGGTATATGAATAACAAGGGAAAAATATAACAAACTCAAATTAGTCATTTGAAAATTAATTCATTTACTATGATTTTACTTCGAGAATCTATTTGGTAGAGCTAATTTTGATGATTAAGTTTTCAACATAGAGGACCAAAATTAGAATTTGCTCATCTACTTTTCTAGTGAAGACATCAGAGTAGGAGGAACTCCATATAAAACAAGAATTAGAAATA
>JARHVA010007101.1:117500-120000 GCA_037957365.1 Torreya grandis
AAAAGAGCATGCCAATCCATTTAGTTTAGGTTTTGTGGGTGGTTTTATCACCTAGATTTATTGTGTGATCACTATGATCACTCAATATTCTAACTTGGGTTATATCATGCTTGAGCATCTAGGTGCATGCGTAATCCTACATCAACCAACAAAATGTTAGATTAGGAAACTAAGACAATTGTATAATGTAGTAAGGGTTTTATTTCACATTACCTTAATATGTTGATTTGTATTAGTCTTATGTTGCATAGTTTCTATTTGAGAATGAGAATATTGCAAAGGTATCTTGAATAGGATGTCTCTTCTTTTAGAGAAGGCTAATGTTGTAAATATTTGTGCAAAATTTTCAAAATCATCTAGCATTTTATTGAGAAACCAATTTTCATTTGAGGTTATCGCATAATCGTGTTATTTTTTGAATACATAAAATAAGATTGTATGTTTCATTAGGTTATTATAGGATTTGGTTTTCATCACACAAGTATTGTGAGAACCTACAATCATTTTGGGAATTACAACTATCTTCAAAACATGGTATAACATATATGGTATTAAAACATAACCATTTAGTGATCCTAAAATAATACATGTTAAGATGTTTGTTTTGATGAAATAGAGGATTATTAAAGGGACCGTGATGTGTTATAAGACATTAAATGGTGTTGTAATTCACCATATTTTATTTTTATACCATCAAGAAGTTTGTTCATTTTATATTTATTAGTGGGTTGTTGATCATTAATGTAACATGGGTGGATTACATATTCATATACAACATTCCCTATATTTTAAAAGGCATTCGATAATATAATTTTTAATTAGTATAAGGGATGGTTGGAAGGATTAATTTAGTTATAAATGTGTTTAGGTATAGGATAGACTATAGGAATTGAGTTATGGGAACCACACCATTGTGTTGGATTATTATTTTTAAGATTTGGGATTTGTGCGTGTGTTTTTCTTTGTTTTCTAAGGTTGCGTCATTGACGATTAGTCCTTGTTTTTTTAAATATTTATTTCAATAAAAGAATAATGTTTTATTATTATATTTTCATCACATTATTTTTAGTTTTGAATTAGATAAAATCTTTTAATTGATATCCCTAACTATGCATGCATCACTAACACTTTCTCTCATTTCAAGTGGATTGGGTAATGTGCTTTGTAATACTCAATGCTCCAACTAGTCTACAATGCTAAGGATGATTTTGAGGTTTTAGTGGATCCTTTTAATTATGGTTAACCCACCTTATATGTTTTTTTTATTTTAATATTTTTAGTATTTATTTTTCTAGTTAGTAATCTAATAACGGTCCTAATTTGAATTATTATGTCTATAAATAATGAAGCATTGTAATTTATTTAAACATAAAGAAATATAGAGAATTCATTATATTCTTTATTAATTAGGTTAAGCATTCATTAAAACACAATATGGTAGATACATACTATATGACATTGGTTTCCAAGAAATTAGAACTGCTCAAATTATTAGATTATATATTATGTAGGATGGTTATATCTTCAAAGGGAAATAACTGTTTATTTCAATTGGTTCTCTAAGAGATAATACAATAAGATAATTTTACAATGTCAATTTTGTTAAACATTTTAGTAAGTTAAAGACAATATATTTGCTGAAGGAGAATTATTTTTGGACAAATATGAATAGAGATGTGATAAAATATGTTTCAAGGTTCAAGATATGTTAGGTATATAAAAGACATGCACAAAATATAAGGTTTTACATGCCATTATAGGTTTCCAGAGGACCATGGATAGATTTAAGCATCGATTTTGTGTCTGGATTACCAAATAAATAGATAGGTAGTGATTCAATTTATGTTATTATATACATGTTTTTTAAAATGTTTCATTTTATTGCATGTAAGAAAACCAATGATGCCATTTTAATTGTAGAATTATTTTTTAAGGATATTGTGAGATTGCATGGTGTTCTAAAATGTTATATTCTAATTCCTCTCTAAGAAAACTATTGGATAATCTATGGATATTTATATTAGATGAATTTGGATTTGACTAAGTTTTGAGATATATGCTATTAAGGGAAAGTTTGATATTGCTTAGGCTATATGAATACATTGCTATGAGTTAGTTGTAGTGTATGTGGTTATATTATTAACATGTAATATTTTATGATGTAAGTTTATAATGTTGTTAATATCTAACTACTTACTTATTGTGAGGTTGATGTAGGAGAACTCATCCCTTAGAACGTGATGGAGGGAAAGCATCATTGGAGAGGGTGATGTAGATGGATATGTTAGAGGATAATAAACAAACTAGAAAGAACCTTGCACACACCATATAAGTAATTCATGTTAGATGCATCATTTAATGGTTATCATAGTATGTTTTGGGTGCTACTTGCATTTAGATAGTCATTTGCACATGATTTACTAGCATAGTTGATGGTTTTTATGGATCATGTTTTACACAATTAACATGTTTGATAATTATAAATCTAGTATAAACATGA
>JARHVA010007101.1:125000-185000 GCA_037957365.1 Torreya grandis
TACATATTTGTGTAGTATGTTATAATAGAATATGATTTTTTATGATACATTGCATGTTTAGTTTTAGAAATCATACAACATATGGGTATTTAGTTGTCTATCTAGATTTCCATTATCTCACTATTTACTCATTTGTGAAAAGAGGGCCATTCCGTAATGATATTAGTGTGGGGGATCTTTGGTCCATGGTTGATGTAGTAAAGTGATTAGATGATGCTCTCTTTCCTCATAGTAGTAATTACTTGGACATGACACTTGAGATTTCTATAGATATTAGAGATTTTGGGGAAGTCATGCTCTAAGAAGCCATGTATCTTATTTATGTACATTATTTTATATTTAATTTATTATTAAAAACATTATAATAAATATTTGTAGTTACCTATTTATTTTGGATTGATAGTAGCAGCTATGTATTGTACTAGCAGTGGCCAGCTATTTGTAATTACCTTCTATGTTGTATTATGATATGTCTCATATGTTGAAAGTGATCAATGATTGTTCTTGGTCACATGATTATTTATAGTTAATACACTTATAATATTTTATATGATCACTACTTATATTCATGTGGTGTAATCTATTTATAGTGTATGTGTTTATGTAAGGAGTGAGACAGACTTCACTAGCTTACTAGCATCATAATGCTAGGTGAAGGCAATCAAAATAAGTGGTTTGTATGAAATTTGATTGATCTATAGATCATTATTATTTATTATTCCTAAAACTTTAGACAAAGTATGTTTAATGGGACATTATCATTTAATGAGTACTATTTACATATTTGTGCAGTATGTTACAATAGAATAGGTTTTTTTATGATACATTGCATGTTTAGTTTTAGAAATCATACAACATATGGGTATTTAGTTGTCTATCTAGATTTCCATTATCTCACTATCTACTCATTTGTGAAAAGAGGGCCATTCTGTAATGATATTAGTGTGGGAGATCTTTGGTCCATGGTTGATGTAGTAAAGTGATCAGATGATGCTCTCTTTCTTCATAGTAGTAATTACTTGGACATGACACTTGAGATTTCTATAGATATTAGAGATTTTGGGGAAGTCATGATCTAAGAAGCCATGTATCTTATTTATGTACATTATTTTATATTTAATTTATTATTAGAAACATTATCATAAATAATTTTAGTTACCTATTTATTTTGGATTGATAGTAGTGGCTATGTATTGTACCAGCAGTGGCCAGCTATTTGTAATTACCTTCTATGTTGTATTATGATATATCTCATATGTTGATAGTGATCAATGATTGTTTTTGGTCACATGATTATTTATAGTTAATACACTTATAATATTTTATATGATCACTACTTATATTCATGTGGTGTAATCTATTTATAGTGTATGTGTTTAATTAAAAAAAATCATGTATTTCTAGTTTGACCCCATCGAGGTTATTACATCTTGTATTAGAGCTGTTGCTCAAACTCTAGGTCTTAATGAGTCTATTAGAATTTTTGTGTCTTTTTTTTCATCAATATAAACCTAGTGACATGAATTATAGCACTAGTATTTTGGATTTATGGTGCCTCAGTGTAGAACCACGTTATTCAATGATTGGTGTTTTGAGATTGGTAGATCCTTCTAAATGGCTTGTTGACTATTGAAAGTATGAGACATTCATGAAATGTTACATGGTACATTGAATGTACCTTAAGAGCCTTAGTATCCTTTTCTATTTTTTAAAGGATTAGTTTATTGAGTGTCTCTATGGTGATGGTTGTATATGAGGTTTGGGTAGGTGGGTACATAGCATAGTTCATGAGTTGTGAACAAAAGTTCCCTACCATATTCTTGAACACTAG
Organism: Torreya grandis; assembly: GCA_037957365.1. Lineage (NCBI taxonomy): Eukaryota > Viridiplantae > Streptophyta > Pinopsida > Cupressales > Taxaceae > Torreya > Torreya grandis. Next base: position 126,832 of record JARHVA010007101.1, read on the forward strand.
ATCAAACACCTTATGTATGATTATATCCTTACATGTTAATGAAGTCACCTATGTCATTTGTGTTTTATGTTTTGAGTATTTAAAAATCATGTAATGCTTCACACTTAAGTATATGTGCATTAGGTTTGTGTCTTATTTACACTAAACCCAGCAGTGGGAAATCTTATTAGACCATTGTTTTTTAGTTTGGAACCACCTAGTGTGGTGGGAATTTTCTTGTATTAGAGTGTAGATGTCTTGGTCAAGAATTCCTTTGGGATCAGAGTTTGTTTATGGATTGTCATCCTTATGTTATGTTGATTAGGAAGAAGTCATATATCTCATATTTAGTTTAGATGTGAGTTGTTACTCTCTCACCCTCCTTTGACATTATTATAAGCTAATGAGAGGATTCATATTTTCATAGTGTTGACTTAATGTTTTCCTTAAACAAAAACCTTTTTTTGAAATGTTATTTTGGAGCATATTATTTTAAATCCATAGAATAGAGTCTCCTACTTCATGTTGCAAATGAAGTTGTAGGATTGGATGCATTGGTTCATCTTTTTTGTTAGTATTTTTATTTCTAGTTGTGGAAATAGGGGGTGATACTACACTTACAAGAATGGTAAGTGAGTTGTGATTTTGTCAACTTGGGTTATAGTGTTTTATTTATACCATGTGAGGGTATTTAAGAGTTTATTTGTTGAGATGTTAGTTCTCTACTTTCCACTAGTGACTTTTTAGAGTCATTAATTTATCTAACATATGAACTTAAACCACATGAAGTGGTGAAACTTTAATTTATATTAATAATAGAGTAAGACTTATAAGTTGATTATAACTATTATGTTATTATGTACCCTTTAGTAGATTGATAATATTCTATTTTACTTAGAGCATGTTGTTTTGAAAAGATATTTTTTGTACCTTTTATCGAGAGCGAGTAGGGTATAGGATGTACAGAACATAATGGTAATCTATTGAGGTTGATAAATTTTTTAACCTATTGTGAAAGTAGTTGAATAAGTAGGGAGACTTTATATTGATTGTTTCTTTTATCAGGTTGTAAGGATGATGTGATCCTTGGCCTTTGTATGTTATGTTAATTTTAACAATGTCATATTAACTATGAATATAACACTATAGGTTAAGCTATGAAATATGATACTAGTTATGTTTGTCTAGTGGCGAATTAGTATAATTATAAAATGATTATATGATATTTATTATATGTATGTTGGTACATATAGAATTATTTAGCATATAATATTGATTTATATGATCTGTTACTATAGAAATGTGATTCATTGAACCTTGTGAATATTTTGGAGATCATTAGGTTGAGGAGACCTAAGGGAAGATTGATGAATTAATAATGCGAGTACTAAGTAATAGGAGTGGATCCTACTAGTCTCATAATTGACTTGGTAGTTACTGAGTTTGGATCTGACAAATGGTAAATAGACTTGTCAGATTTAATCATATGGTCATACACATGTATACAGTGTAACACTTATAATTTAATTTTTTAAACATTGGAAATGTATTATTTCTAGTTCCTATTCATTGTCATACTCATCAGGAGCTCCAAGGAGTTGTGGTAGTATTGACATGTTATACTTATTAGGAGATAGACAAAGTATAAATGGTATTAACTTATATACACCATTCTTACTAGGCTCCCTAAATACTTTACTCTTGAATGAGAAAAATACTCTTTAGATTAGAGAGATGTATAGAGGGGATAGAAGGTTTTATGAAAATCTACTTGGCCATTATTTTTTAGCTTTTATGATTATCTCATGTGCTTTTGGAAAGTCAGTGAAACTATCATTGAGATATGTGGGACCTTCTAAGGTGTTAGAAGTGGTTAGTCTTATAGTTTATAAGATTGTCTTTTTGGTTCTAGATCTTGAGGTGGTCATGATTGAAATAGATAGAATAAGTGACACTCAAAAAACAATCCATAAAGGGGAAATGTCATAGTGTAGGGTCCTGTGGGACTAATACTCTTTGAATAATGCTAATTGGAAAAACTTTAACAAATTATTTAGGCAAATTCACATTTATTTTCTTAATTTTATATCATATACCATGTTATTACTTTGTTAAACAATGTTTTTAATTTATAACTTATGTTGGAATAAGAGACATCTGAGATTATGACTAGCTTTAGGGGAAAGAATGTTACATCTCGATTCCTTACTAAAAAAATGATTGGATTATCCATGGATATTTTTAGTTGATGAATTTGGATTTTACTAAGCTTTGAGATATATGTTAGGGGATAGTTTAATATTTATTAGGTTACATGAAAACATTGTTATGCATTAGCTATAGTGTGTGTGGTTACATTACGAACATGTTGATTTGTTTTTTTAGCTATATTTTAAGATGTAAGTTTATCATGTTATTAAGATCTAAATACTTACTTGTTGTTAGGTTGATCGAAGAGAAATAATTTCTCAAAGCATGATGGAGGGAGAGCATCATCAAAGAGGGTGTCATAGATGGAGATGTCAGAGGATGATAGAGAAATTGACTAGAACCCTATACACACCATATAACTAATTCATATTAGATGCATTATGGAATGGTTAGTATAGTTTGTTTTGGGTACTAATTTCATTTAGATAGTTTTTTGTAAATAATTTGCTAGCATAGTTGATGGTTTTTATGGAACATGTTCTGTGTAATTAGCATGTTTGATTATTAAAACCTAGTAAAACCATGATTTCCATAGTTAATTAAATATGGATTATTAATTTTTCATTAAATTGACATGGATTTAGATGATGTCAATGAATTTAGTAAAATTTTGGATTTTTTTTAACTAATGTTAAAAATAAATAAAATTTAGAAAATTTGCATTTGTGAAGAAAAAATGGAAAAGATGAAAGAAAATTTAGGAAAAAAAAATCAGTCCAAAAAAATGAAAAAAAATAAGAGCATGAAATACATTTAATAATGAGAAAAGAAAAACTCAAAAAGAGGGAAAAACTCTTAAAGATAGACTACACCCATCTCATGAGAATGGAGACCATGAAGAGAGATGATAAATATATTTCTCAGGTGAAAAAGGCATAGCATAGGGAAAGGGATGTAGTACACAAAAAATAAGAGGCATTGAAAGGAAGAAAGAAACAACATAGAAATAACAAAAAAATGGGATGCCAGGTAGGTGGTTTTGGTCATACTTAAAACTCAAATTTTGTGTATCTATTTATTTATTTATCTAGCATAGAATTAATATGGCATGAATGTGTAACTAGACATTGACAAGCAAAGACAATAACTATGAGATATAGAGTATATAACTATTTTTTTATACAACAAACTATTTTTTTATTATGTTTATTATGTATGGAAATTTGAACTAAAGTAAACATAGTTAATGTATATAGAAGCATAACAAACTAGTTTAATTGGGTGATTTGGTTAGGTAAAAATTATAGCGACTTATTCATTGAGCCTAAAATATATAAAATATATTATTTAATATCATTCACTATCGATAGTAAGGAAATATGGGTAGTGATACCTCTAAAATCTTGAGTGAAAGAGGTATGCAGGAAAAATTACTATTATGAGAGTCATCTTTTATAATGGTTATATTGTTTATTAAAACTATATAATGATTTAAATGTTATTTTCACAAGGTTTCCACATAAAAGTGAAAGTTTAATACTCCATTATGTAGTGACTCATCGTAGGAGCTTTGAATTAAATTCTAGTTTTAAAATAAAATATATTGTCTGATATATATTACCTTACTATTAGATGTAGTTATCTACTAGCTAGGTATGAAATTAAAATATTAATATTGCTTACTATCTACTATTGCTACAATTGGAGTGTCTTAATCAAATAAACTATTGCTAAAACTAGTGAATGCAGTGATTTAATGTCTTATGCGTATAAGTGGTAACCCACATTAATTTACTTAGGGAATCGACTCATTAATCACAATAATACACACACACACACATGCACACACACGCGCGCGCATGCGCGCGCGCACACACACACACACACACATGCATACATATACATATACATACATATATAAATTTAGCATATACGCACATAGTGTAATTAGTATCTTATGTATAAATTTATAATTTTATGCTTATTAATTGCATAAAATCATACATATGTAGCAACTTAAGAAGCATGCAATGACTTATTCACAATAGAGGTGTATGGTGTGAGTGGGTAAATGTATGACCTAAGATAAATAGATATAACTAGCTATATTGAATCACTGCTTGATAACAAAATATGTAGATGATTTTATAATTATTTTGTATAATCCAAATCATTAGAAAATTTTAATGATATGAATTGTATGTTAGCAAATTTCCTACAACGTATAAAATTAAGTTTAAATACAATCTATCTCTAATACTAACTAACTAATATTAGTTTTAATGTAGTATATGTTCATGGAATATAGTTCAGACAGTCAATTTTATTGTGTTATAATGAAAGTTTTATACCATTATACCAGAACACGTGTCAAAAAATTATTATACAATCTATCAAATATAAATATCATTACGTACTATCTTGGTAACTAAGTTTAGAGCTTAGTATTGGGTGTATTTTCCTAGATATGAATTGAGTCCGACACACATCTTTTGTTATGATTTTATTATGTCTTATATACAAAGAATTATGTCATATATCTAGATAGAGTAGGGTATTTGTTCATAGTTACATGTATTTATGCATTGGGGGTGTCTAGCCATTTGTATAGATTATGACTAGACCAATTTCTTGGTTATTAGTGTTTGTATATTTACAAAAGCTTTAGTGTATTATTTAAGAGTAATTTCTATATTGATGAATACTTTTATGGAAACCATGATATGAAAGAATATTTTATCTTGAGATCTTGTGTGGGGAGAAATGTACATTTTTGGATATGTCAGGTTGGAAATAATTTTTGGTAGGGTTAAAATATATTGTGGAGTTTTAGTTTAGGGAACCTCGTATCTTATAAAGATTATCATCAAATTTAATGACTATGAAAGTAGAATGACTGTTTAAATCATATGGAGTTAATAACCTAGAAATATAGTTGGCCATTGATATAAAATTAATATAGATCATTTGTATGCTTATATATGGTACACATTATGTTGTACAATCATTCATATATAATAAACAAAATTATTCATGGGTTTAATAAATCAAATGAAAATAGTACATTTATAGGTGTATTAGGTCATATTCCTAAGCTTGTAGTTAAATAGATGGTTATTTTGAGTCATAAGGTATATGAGGAATTGAAACTATATCAAAATGAAAACAATCCATAAAACTAGAATTAATATTATCTAAAGGAAACATTATGATATAAATTGGTTATGAATTATCTGACATTTCATAATTAGCATGATATATATATATATATATATATATATATATATATATATATAACCACCTCTCTGTGTGTGTGTGTGTGTGTGTGTGTGTGTGTGTGTGTGTGTGTATTACCACCTATGTATATCCTACATTTAAACTACATTATAACATTTAAAAGAAACACATATTATAAAAACACATCATGATATATATATATATATATATATATATATATATATATATATATATATATATATATATATATAATTGTTTAGGCATATTTAACATAAAATAGTACATCAAGATGTGTTTTTATAATATGTGTTTCTTTTAAATGTTATAATGTAGTTTAAATGTAGGATATACATAGGTGGTATAATCTATATTTACCTAGTTTATATTAATGAATATAGGTAATTTAATTATATATATATATATATATATATATATATATATATATATATATATATATATTGAAAAGTATTTAGACATATTTAACATAAAATAGTACATCATGATGTGTTTTTACAATATGTGTTTCTTTTAAATGTTATAATGTAGTTTAAATGTAGGATATACACAGGTGGTATAATCTATATTTACCTAGTTTATATTAATGAATATGGGTAATTTAATTATTATAATTATAATACTAGTGGTTCATAATCAATTAGTGTGCTCATGTGAAATAAACTATGATATTATGGGATGCCATAAAGAATATTTCAGCTAAAACTATTTTCAAAATGTGTATGTTAAGTTCAAGTGGTATAAATTGTAATAGATATGATTAGACACATTTATACATTTGACAGACTAAATATATGCATGTTCATTATTTTTATGAATTGTATATAAATGTACATAGAGGTGGGTACTTATAATTATAGTTAAATAGGTGGTTTAAACTATATTTTAGTTTTCTATAAAATAGAATCTTTGTTATGCATGCATAAAATCCATAAGAAAATAGTAAGTGCTAGAATGGAATGTTATGTGTTTCATGAAAAATGTGACTTGTTTTGTTATGTCTAGTTGCTTGAATATAAGCTAATGTTACATGTATTTAAGACTACTTTATTATGACTATCTGCTAAAAAAAATAGTAGTGATTTCTTAGAACACTAGACTATGGTAATATGGATTATCATAGGGTGTAATATGTTTTGGAAATAAATTGTGGTAGTTAAAATATGTATTTAATAGTATATTTTACTTGGGTGGTATAAAATGTAAATATTATTTCTAGTATGGGATAAAATAATGTGATATTTATTGATATATTTGATTGAATAAATGAATGTTTTATGATTACTCATATGTTTAGCATATTATGTGATATGATTAATATTAGGATGTAAATTGTATGAATCTTGTGGTTAAATTATGTTTGTCCAATATCGCATTGTTGATACTAAATAACAAGTGAGATGAATGTCATTATATTATTAGCATCACAATTCCAGATGAAGGCAATCTAATTAAGTGGTGTGTATAAATTTGATTGATTTATAAATCATTATTATTTATTAATTTTAAAAATTAGCCAAAGTACGTTTAGTGAGACATTATCATTTCATGAGAATGATTAAATATTTTTGTGATTTATTTCAATAGAATAGGTTTTCTATGATACACTGCATGTTTAGTTTTATAAATCATACATCACATGAATACTTAATTATCTCTATGGATTCCCTCATCATCACTATCTACTCATCCATGAATGAAGGGCCATTCCCAAATGGGATTAGTGTGGGGGATTTTTAGTCTATGATTTTTATGGAAAAAATCTCAGATGATGCTCTCCCTCCCCACAAAATTACTTACTTAGATACAACACTTTAGATTTCCTTAGATACTAGAGAGTTTGAGGAACTCATGCTCTAAGGATCCATGTATCTTATTTATGTACATAGTTTTATGTTTTGTTTATTACTAAAAACATTATCATAAAGAGTTTTAATTATCTATTTATTGTGGATTGATAATAATGGATATGTATTATACCACTAGTGGCTTGTTATTTGTAATTACCTTATGTATGAAATTGAATATGCATCATGTCCATAAATCAATCCTAATTTGGATGGGATAGAGCACACCTACACTTCCAATTAGGGGCATATAATTGTTAAGTGGGAGCATGACTAATGTGAGGATCTACTAGACCTGATTAGGGGATCACTTATCACAACACACCATGTGAAGTAGGATTCCAAAGTCTAGAGTCTAACACAATTACACAACAAGCTTAAAAGAGTCATATGATTTAATAGTTCACTAATCTAATAACAAGAAAAGTAAATCTAACATAGTGCACACCAAAGCCTATGGCACAAAGTCAAGGTTAGAAATAAATAAATAAATAACTATAATAAACATGTATATAAGATATATACACATGTTAATGTATATATAATCTTAATATATAGAAGATAATAATACAATTACACTATCTATGTACTCTTACAAAGGAGGAATAAAGTTAGGAATACATACCTTTGAAGATGAACCGGTCAAGCTTCGATCCTCCCTTAGCCAAGGTACTTCATAAACTATTGTTGTGGTATGTAAGGATAACAAATAAATCAGATCTAGGCTACACATCCTATCCAAGCATCCAAAAAAATTATCCACAAGATGAGATTAGAGCTCTAAAGAAAGTATTCAACCCTTAAGCTTTATGCTCCAAGTAAAATGTTCAATAGGCAGATGTTTTTTTTTCACTTCTTCACTTCATTATTCAATATTATAAATGGTGGTAAATGACCCTATATATAGGTGAAACTTACCCTAAAACAATTAAGATATGTTAGTTTCACTAGGTCGACCCAGTTGACCTAGCACATTTTTGGGCTAATTCACTAGGTCTGTGTTAGATCAGTTGGGAGGTAAACAAACCAAAAAAAAGGAAATGTCTCTAAATTGTACTAGGTTGACTAGATCAACTTAGTTTTTTGAATAAGAAGCTTGAAAATGTACTAGATTGGCCATGGTGGTTGACCTAGTTTGTTGAATAAGAAGGGAGATAAAACAAGGAAAAGAGGGATAAAGTATGGAAAATGATAGGAATGGTTAGCAATGAGAATAATAATCTTATGGACATGGTTTCAATAGGATAGTGTGTAAATGACAAGTAGTGAAAGAGACTAAAATATTATAAAGTATCAATGGTTTACCCACCCTTTCCCAAGTGCACCCCTTAAGGCATGCACTCAAAGAGATTGAGACTCAATAGGTTCTTACAACATACAAAGTGTTAGTAATCAATAAAAGTTTGTAGCTATTATATGTATATGTATGTCCTAGTTGAATCTCATCACGTGTCACATAAGTGCAACATATGATGGTTCTTAGAAAGAAAACATGATAATACACAACATTGATGCTAATTATGATGCAATAAGCAAAAAATAAGATAAACAAAAGGATATAATTGAAAAACACATACCTTAAACTTACCTTAATGCCATAGATAAATAATTATACTATAACAAATGAAGGTGTCTAATGTAGATTACACTAGGTGAACCTGTAGAAGTTAGTGCAAAAAATAAACAAAAATATAATTTTTTGGAAGATAAGGCATATAGTGGTTAGATTGATATTTTAGAAAACTTTGGTAAATTAGGATTGGTAAGGCAAGGTTTAAAATATTTAAGCAAAATAAATTACAAAAGGATTGCAAATTAATGATAAATGATTGACAAATGAATGAAAAAATGATGGGAAATGAATGATAAATGAGTGAAAATAAATGGTAAATGATAAATAGAACATAAATGGAAAAAATGAATGTACAACATATTATATCACGTTGGGAATCATATAAAACATGAATACTAAATGAAATATCAATGAAAGACAAATCTAATAGAGATATGTAAGAAAGTAAAAGGTAAGCTCATGTAAGATAGGCATGAAAGAATCAAACATAAATAAAAATATGAAATATTGTTGAATTAAATGTAAATCAAGATGTAAGACAAACATGAATAAGTCATACAAAAAGATAAACATGAAATAATGGAAAAAGGGTGCAGGCTCAACAGGTAGTATAATAATGATAAATGAAATAAAAGAGTGATCCATAGTTACTCAAACATGTTATTTTGTGTCAAAGGATAGATAAAAATAAAACAAAGTAATGATAGAATGTTTTTAAGAGATTAAGAAGAGTGAATTAAAGATGAGGGGAAAAAGTATTTAGAATCCCATTTTTCATGTCAAAGCGGAAAATAGAATGGGTGTAGGGAAGAATGAAGGAAAAACCAAGGTAGAGGAACTCTTTATCAAAGTCAAGACACTGAAATTAGGTTTTGTCAAAACAAGAGTACTTTTGATTTTAAGGAATATGAAGAACTTCTCTTATCAACACAAGTCTTAGATAAATAAATGGAGTATATAAATCATCCCATGAAGGTTATATGCATGAAAAGTAAATTTGACCTACCTTCCCATGATATGTTCCTTGTTCTTTAGGACCCCTTACAGATCCATTGGTCTACTACAAATATTGGGTACTTTCATGAAAAATTAGGTAGCACCATAGAGTTTTATGAATTCCCTTATTTGAATCTACTAACCTGCTACACCATAAAGGACTTTAGCCCTATGTGAAGCTCACTATTGACTTTGAGCTTCGATTGGATATATCATTGCATTTTGTTTGAAATTATTTGGCTTTTAAATTTCTTGATGGATTTTTTAGATTCCCCCTCCATACATATTTGAAAGACCAATAATGGGTGCTAAATATTACTTTCATTTGAAAACTTGGGATAAGTTTTCCAAGAGAGAGAACTTCAAAAAGCATGGGGCTTAAGAGTCTTGAAAATCTAGATGAAATAAAAGTTCTATCTCGATTTTCACCTTGTTTTATCCAATGCAGAGGTGAAAGAAAGGGGAAATCAAGATGAATGACACATGAAACAATTTGAATTGCTTCAAATTGTAAAAAATGTGACAAAGGGAAAAAGGGATATAATGATAGTAAAATGTGATTCCTTATCATAAGAATGAGGGAAATTGAGGAAAACAAGCCAGCATTGATTGTTATGTAGATTTCATCTAGTAAAAAAAATCAAAAGCTAAATTTTGAGAACAAAGATCAATAACATGAAAACATGGTAATTTTATGAGGAGGGTTGGGTCCTATCCATGGTCTTACAAAGCAACTCATAAAAGAGAGGCCCACGATGGTAATAATAAGCAAGAGAAAATCAAAGTGACAGAGCTTTATTACAAAGCAAATCATAAATAAAAAACCAAAGAATGCCAAAATGGCATTGGAAAATAACAAAATGAGAAAAAAATGATTAAAAGATGGTGGTTTTGTGAGGGATTTTAGGTCCTATCTATGGTCTTATAAAGTAACTCATAAAAGAGTAACCCACAAGGGTGCCAAAAGATAAATGTTAAAAGAGAAATAAGAATATGGTACATTAAGAGGTAAATGCTAAATAAAGGGGAAAAAATGATCATTAAGTTGCTAAGGCAAAGAATGGTTTACAAAGATAAATGGTAAAAAGATATATAAAGACCAAAAATGAAATCAAATGCCAAATGTGATCTGGAAGAAAACCAAAAAATGTAATGTTAAACAATGATTCTTAGGAAAGTGAAACTAAAAGAAGTTATATTCACAAAAGAAAAGAGACATGAGAAAAAAAGAAACAAGTAAAATCTATGCTAACATCGATATCAAAGATGAGCATGTGAAATACAAGTCTATAAGTCTCAATTTTTTTTTAAGATTGATATGTTTTTTATTATGTATTATATAATAAGAGTGGGAATCATAATATGCCCTAAAGGGTAAGTATATGTAGGGATGGGCATCACAAAATACCCCAAAGTTTGAATGGATATATGGATGGGTATTGTAAGATGCCCCAAAATCTAAAGGGACATGTGGATGGGCATCACAAGATGCTCCAACATGTGAGTTGGAGGAAGGTGACATTAAACCATTAGAATGATTTTTATTAGGTTGGTAAGCACATTTGAAGATAGGTAAATGTGTTAGTTTGTTATATTTTAAGGAGGTTGAATGTGACATATGATGTATAGAAGAGGTATGAAGAGATAAAGGAGGAAATGGAGGACCATCTATTATATGATTTGGATTAGGCATTTAAATTAGGTACTCTTTTGGTTCATGTAGCTAAAGAGTTTGAGATTCAATGGACGCCACAATATGTTTAAATTTTTTCATGTTAGTTATCCTTTCCTTATTGGTGTAGGAATAAGGATCAATTATTTTTTGAACAAAATTAGAAGATGATGTATAGGTATGGGATGATTATTTTTTATTATTAGGTAGTTGATGTTGATGTTATTATGGTTCTTGAGATTCAATTTGAGAAGCTTGAAGATAATATTGATAATTTTATTAAGTGAGAGTATTAAGATTTAAATGTAGACAAAGCAAGGAAGAAATAAGAAATCAGTGAAGATCGTGATAAGACTCATGAGAATGACCTATAGTAACATGCCGCCAACAAAATTTATTTGTATTCTACCATTTTGGAGGAGGGTTAGAAGGATCAAATTTCATGGTTTTAGTGGGTGGAAATTTATCTTTAATTATTTTTAGACTCAAGGGAGGGTAGGCTGAGTTTAAATTGATTAAATTGGATGCTCCATTTTAAGGTTGGGGAGTCTTGGATGAATCAATGGTATGAGAAGAAGGTTAGAAAGTTGATTTAGTAGTTATTTGAGATGGTTCCAATTGAGTCATAAGAAAATCTTTCATGTTTACCTGATCCAATGATTTTTCTAGAGTTTGAGGTTAAAATATTCAAACTTTGTATTGAAGAGAAGCCTTAAGAGCCGTGACAAATAGATTTAAAATAATATCATAATTCATGTTATGGTCCACTTTATGAGCAAGAGACTTATATAATTTGATAAAGGTATGATCTAACTCATTAGGATGTTGCTTGGGATTGATGAAATGGCTAAGGTAATTTTTAGAAAGGTCATCATGTTGGAATTACTTCACTAGAGCATTGACTAAATCCTTTAGTTGTGAGATAGAATGTTTAAAAAGTTGGTTTTACAATTCAAGTCCATCACCAACAAAGGTTTTGGTTAAGATCTTGGTGGTAGCAAAGGTGTTAGTTTTCACCCATTCCTTATAGAGATTACCAAAAAACTTAAGAAATATAGTAGGTCCTTAGTCCCATTATATGTGATAGTTGGAGAAAATTTTCCAATGTATATAAATGCAATTAATGGGGTTAAACGCTCATTTTGAAGATGTTGAAGCATTTTTTTATTAATTGGAGGTTAAAGGATGACATTTCCATTGGCATCTCTAAGAGGAGGAGGGAATTTTTTTTAATTTGGTTTAGACATGAAGACTTGAGGTGGCTGACTAATCATGTTGCATGATAATCATTTGAGATTGATTGGTTGTTTGCATGATGTTTATTTGTTGAATGACTTGGGTAAGAAGTTGAGTTGTATCAATAGGTGGATTGATGTTTGTAGGAGGGGTATTGGTTTTGATAGGAAGATGATTTTAAGTGTTGGTGGGAGGAGAATTACTTGTAGGTGAAGGATTCCCAACATTGGTATTAGTTGTCTTAAGTGTGGTAGAAAATGAAAGAAGTTTGCTAAGGCCACCATTCTTATGATGATTGTTGATAGTATTATCATCAAGGTTTTTAAATATTTTGAAACCGTCTAGATTATCAATTTTATTGGTATGATTCGGTGAAGGATTCCCAACATTGGTATTGGGAAGAGGAATATGATGAAGTATCTCAACTACATTACATTATGTAGTGAGTGGTTTAGGCTTAGGAGAAGGGGAAGGAAGAAATTGTATTGTTTCATCCTAGGTAATAAAATAAGTGAGTTCATTATGCAAATCCTTGATTATACAATGTTATAGACTAAGAAAAGGATGAAAATATGTCATCATGTTGAAACAAGACTAGATAACCACATAAGGAGAATAAAAAATGACATAAAATAGTATAGGGTTGACTTGGTCAGCTTAGCACAAAAATAGAGACTGAAAAATTGTATAGGGTAGACCAGGTTGATCCAGTATAGTGTATAGAGGTTAGAAAAAAAGGTAAAAAGGATGAAAATAGTAAAGGGTAGACTAGGTCAATGTAGAATAGTAGATAGAGGCTAAAAGAGATATGAAGTTGACAAGGTTGACTTAGTATAGTGAAAATAGATAGATTCCTTGTTTTGCTTATATCTTTAGTTCTAATCACATGCTTTACGAATCATAAAATGCATTGGATTCATGATGATGTATGGGATGTGAAAAAGTGGATATAAATTTATGAATTTAAACAAGAAAATTTGCAAATAATGAAAATCAATAATTAATAAAAGGAAATAAATAATCAATTGAATTGACATTGGCCAATCCAATTGATGCACACAAAGTAAAACCTTGCACTAACACTAGATAATACAATCTTTTACACACACAATTTAATAAAAGAACAAGCAAAAAATTTCAAAGTAAAACTAGCTAATTGGTCAATCTATAATGTTGATTAGATTATTAAGAATGATTTTTAATGTGAAAGGAAGTTGGTTATAAGCAAGGTATTAGATAACAATCTAAGGTTATTTTTAGTTAAGCTTAGGCTAAAAGGGACTATAGTGTCAATGATATAATATTGGTATTGGTGCTTACCCCACTCACTTCACACACTATAGTAATAAGGATAATGGGTTCTTAGCCAAAATATACCATTAACCGCTCTTTATACTTGACTAGAGCATGAAGTCAACTTCCCACTTGGTGATGAAATCTAAGTAGGTAGGGTTGGGTAGTCAAATGTTCAATTTTTTTATATATTTATGTGGTTTGTATGTGTGTGTAAAATAATTTAAATAGTTAAACTAAGAGATTGATTGAAAATATCCTAATAAGACCATGTGAATTATTTTAAGCATGCAAAAGACATTAAAAAAAGATGTGATTAACATATATGGTTAATTATAACTTTGAAACAAGGTATAGTTGAGAAATTATATGGAAAGTCATGTAGAATAGGGTAAACAAGGTTGACCATGTACTGTGGAAGTAAAGTTTGAAAGTAAACTAGGTCGGTCAGGTTGACAAAGTTATTTCAGAATACATAGAACATAGAACCAGGTCTACAAGTTTAACCTAGTTGACTATGCAAAGGTATTTTTGAAGACTAAAAACTTGAAAGGAAATATAGGAAAATAAATATATATGAAAATAGAAACTGACCTTCATGGATTAGAGATGAAAATGAATAAGATTACTGATCAAGAACTTAGGAGAAAATTGGCAAAAACTTGCAAATTAGGTCATGCTGGTTGATCAAGCTCTATAATAACCTACTGAAAAAATACTAAAAATGCACTAGGTCAACCTAGTAGGTTGAACTAGAAGTCTTAAAATGTACTGGGTCAAGATGGTTGACCTAGTAGGCTAATTTAGAAGTTTGGAAAACTAAAACCCATACTGATTTATGTTGGTTGATCTAGTTTCATGTTCATGAAAACCTATGCATAAAGAAAAAGAATAAGGTTGACAGAATTAATCTAGTATGTCAAAATATATGATAAAAATGATGACAAAAAGAATGAAAAATTGAAAAACATCTTCTAATGTTTTTATTCATGTTGAGTTTACTAGAACATATGCAATTAGAAAATTATCATGTCCATAAATCAATTTGGGATCGGATTGCATATAACACAACTACACTTCCAATTGGGGGCATACAATTTTTAAGTAAGAGCATAACCAATGTGAGGATCCATGAGACCTAATTAGGGGATCACTTGTCATAACACACCATGTGAGGTAGGGTTCCAAATCTTATAGTATAACACAATCACACAACAACCTTAAAAGAGTCATATGACTTAATATTTCACTAATCTAATAACAAAAAAGGTAAATATAATCTAGTGCACACCAAATCTTGTAACACAAAGTGGGGGTTATAAAAGACCAAAAAAATAACTAAACTAAACATGTATATAAGACATATACTCATGTTAATGTATATGGAAAACTAATACATGGAAGAGAATAATACAAATTCACTATCTATCTATTCTCATAATGAAGGATTAAAGTTAGGAATACTTACCCTTGAGGATGAACCTACTGAGCCTCAATCTACTCATCGACCAATGTGTTTCACAAGATATTATCATGGTATGTAAGGATAAATAAGATAAATCATCTCTAGGCTACACAACCTATCAAAGCATCCAAAATATTTATCCACAAGATGAGGTTTGAGCTCCAAAAAATGTATTAAACCCTAAAGCTTTATTCCCTAAGTAAAATGGTCAATAGGTAGATGTTTGTTGTCACTTATTTGATTAATTATTCACTCTTACAAATGGTTTTAAATGACCTTGTATATATAGGTAAAACTTACCCTAAACTCATTTTGATATGTTAGTTGTGCTAGGTCGATCTGATCAACCTAGCACATTTTTGTGCTAACTCACTAGGTCTATGGTAGGTCAATAAAGAGGTCAACAAATGAAAAGAGAGAAAAAGTCTCTAAACTATACTAGGTCAACCAAGTTGACATATTTTGTTGAACAAGAAGCCTAAAGATGCACTAGGTCAACCAAGGTGGTCAACTTAGTTTGCTGAACAAGAAGAAGGGTGATAAAGTAAGGAAAAGAGGGATAAAGCATGGAAAATGATAGGAAAGGTTAATAATGATAAGAATAAGTTTAGGTTTCATAGTTTTAGTAGGCTAGTGTGTAGATGCAAAGTGGCAAAAGGGGTAACAATCTTACAAATCACTGATGGTCTACCCACCCCTTTGCCGATACAATCCTTAAGGCATGCACTCAGAGAGATTGAGACTTGACAGGTTCCTTCAAGATATAAAGTGTTAGTAATTGATATTTTTTTTATATATTATGTGTATACACATTTTATGTTTGTATCATGATGTGTTTCATAGTTTTATATTGATCAATTCCTTTTAGAGGTCACATGCTTATTTATAGTTAACACTTAGTGTATTTTGTATGATGACTAATTCGATTCTTGTGGTGTAATCTATTTATCATGTATATGTTTAATTTTAAAAAATTCACATATTTTTAGTTTGACCCTAGTGTTATTGTTATAAAAAAACATTACATCAAATAGGGACAAAAAATTTATATATCATTTTTTAAGGACTTTACAGAAGAAGATTGGGACTAAGATACAATTAAGTAGTGCATATCTCCCTCCAAATATATGGATAGATAGAATTTTTAAATATAATCCTAGGAAATTTATTGAGATGCATAGTTGGAGAGAACACCAAGCATTGAGACTTGGATTTACCACAAACTGAGCTTTTATATATTTGTTTAATGAATAGATTAACTAGAAAATCAAATTTTCATATTGTTTATGAGAGAAATCTTATGATTTTTTTAGACTTTTTACCATTACCAATTAAAAAATGAGTTAGTGATGATGTAGAAGCATTTTTAGAACATATACAATAGTCACAAGAAGAAGTAAGAAGAAAAATGTAGGATATTAATGAGAAGTATAAAGCAATAGTAGATTTCAAAATAAGGTAAAAATTATTTGAGGAAGGATATTTAGTGATGGTTTACTTGAGTAAAGAGATATTTTTGATAGTCAAATATAACAAGTTGAAGTACAAGAAAATTGGACCATAAATAATTATGAAGAAAATTAATGACAATGTTTATGAGGTGAGCTTAAAACATAATTTTGATATCTCTAGAGTTTTTAATGTTTCAAATATATATTATTTCCATGGAATATATGGTGAAGGTGAATAATATGAATAATTAGATTTGAAACAATATGTGCTAAAGAAGAAAGAAAAGATAGTGCAGTTTCTAGGTAATAAGATAGTAAACACAAGGTGTGAAAGTTATGACATGTATTTGGTATAGTGGGAAAGATTACAGAAGGAAGACATCACTTAGATTATAGAATGGGAGATAAAGAAGTTTGATAAGAATAAATGGAAGCAAAAGTCAAAGCAACTTTTTCTAGTTGAGTTATTTTCAACTAGAGGAGAATGATGCAGAAAAAATGATCAAACTTATGTAAGCCATAACTTTTGATCCATAGACATTTTTGAGCCTATATTCATGCCAAAATGACTGTATCAAAAATTTAAATGTAGTCACAAATAACCCTCCTAGATATGGGACATTTATGATATTTTTAAGAGGTAATACATGACCATTTGAAGGTTCAAAATTGAAATTCAATTTAATTTTCAAGTTTATTTCTAAATTTAGAAAGTATTTTTTGTAACTAGAATTGAAATTTAGTTCAAATTCATTCAACAGGTTAATTATAGAGTTTTATTTATTTTCAGAGATATTTAGAGCTATTTACACTTACATGTAAAAGTTATTAAAAATAGCAAACTGAAAAATAACAAGTTGAGTTTTATTTATTTTTAGAGTTACAAATTTTGCATGTCAACACCAATTCCAAGTTGAGGCTTATTTATACATGTTTTGTAAATATTTTAATCATTAAATACAAATAAATACTAGTTATTATTTAAAATCTTGGAATTTTATGTTTTTATTTATCTTCATAGTAATTGGATTCATTAAAATTAAATTTTATTCTTTAAATATTCATCAAGTTTCAAATACCAAAACACTAAAGTAGCAGAGGAAATTGGGAATATGGGAAAAGCAATAAATTAATGCTCTTAAATTATGGGACATTGAATTAGTTATATCTATAATACATTGTATCTATGTTTTGTGATCTAATTTAAATATGATGATGCAATAAAAGTAGAGGATAAACATATTGAGGAAATGTAGAAATGGAACAGATTAATTCATGAGTTAAAAGAATTCTCTAATGCTAAACTAGATGATCTTATTGAAGAAAGAGTTATAAATAAATATGCAGTTGTATACCTTTAAAAACTTATTAAAGTTGTAAATTTGAGGATACAAATCATCATGAAATGTAAAAAAAACTTATATAATTCTAAATACATCAGAGGAGATGTTATTCTTAAGGTAATAGGAAGAATTCATAAATTTCATTGCACAATGAATGATGATGATAGTAAGGTAGTTTCTCTAGATATTATCATCAACCAATTCAATAAGAACATTGAATAGATTATAGCTCTTAAATATCCATTCAATCCTAATTTAATTTATAGGTTAATCAAATATGATCTTAGCTTAGATAATCTCAACATAATGGTAGAGAGACCGCATGGGATAATTGGTAAAATGATAGATCTATATTGTGATGCAAAGATGAATTTTTCAAACTCAGATGGTCTTGAGGAAGAAAATGTTCTTAATATCTTGAAAAAAGTGATAAATATTATAATGATAAAGATAAAATACAACAATTCA
The DNA here is from genome assembly GCA_037957365.1 of Torreya grandis. Taxonomy (NCBI): domain Eukaryota; kingdom Viridiplantae; phylum Streptophyta; class Pinopsida; order Cupressales; family Taxaceae; genus Torreya; species Torreya grandis. Next base: position 145,558 of record JARHVA010007101.1, read on the forward strand.
ATGAGGAAACCAACACCCTCATCAATGATGAAGAAGTAGGTTGATTTTTCAAAAATCTTTAACCAAGTTTCTAACTTAAAATTTCAAATTCACATTTTGTATTAGGTATTTGCATAGTTTATTTTGTACAATTTTGTCAAGTTATTTTGGTAAATTTTGAGATGTAAAAATTTTCATTGCACTTTTCCAAGACATGTAATTCAAATGCTAACAAACTTTTACAAGTTGTAGAAATACCAAAGCAATTTTGTAAGTTGTGCAAAATTATAAACATGTTTTTACATATTTCAAGTAGTGCAAATTCACTAACATGTTTTTTCATGTCTTTAAATATGAAAAAAAAGGTGTCTATGCTATGTAAACACCCATTTCAAGATATAAAAATGAGTTACAAGATCATTTGTATGGGAATTTTTGACAATTACAAACCTTTAAGAGAACTTTTCAAAGTGGAAATTGTACTTGAAATCCATCAAAGATAAATACAATGATATTTTAAAAACTTTTATTTCACAATTTATATGTAGATAATGTATGTATATAATATTTACGTGTATTTAAATCTTCATTTTAAAAATGTTATCATAGTTTTTTTAAATTAGTAAAAAATCTACGAGATTTTCATTATAGTATTTATTTTTGAATTTATATTTGTTATTTTTCTTTTTGGGAAATCTTGGTAGAGTTAGAGGACAATTTTTTACTTTCTAGAAAATAAGTAGAAAGTGATAATTATTTTATGATATCATTTACATGAATAATTTAGTGTATGTTGTATGTCTCTATAAATTTATGTATCTATTTCATATCCATTGAATGATAGAGGTTTTTCATTATATATCATATTCTAATTTCCTTGACATTTCCAATAGGTTTTTAATTTTGGCTTCTTGGTTATGTTGTCTTTTTCATCTTTCAAAAACATCTTTCACTCCTTTTTTTTTCTCTATCACATTTTACTTTCTTTACCCTTTTCATATTTTCTAGTTAAAAGTACAACCCTTATGCAATTCTTTTTTTATATAAATACTTTACTTTACTACAACCCTTTTGATTTCAGTAGAGGTAGTTATGCATACTAATAGGAGAGGCTTTGTACCTAAAATGTTGATGATAAACATAAGTTTGTATACCTAACAGATTTTCACACCAACACTATTTTTTAAAATCATATACCAATAGGTGTTGTAAACTAGCCACTTTCCCCTAATTTTACATAAAAAATTAATTAATCATAAATTAAAAATATTTTATATTAATTTATTTTTCATGTGGATTCAATAATATAGCTAGATGAAATTCCTAATTTTTAGATTAAAAATCTTTACCATTTTTGAGAAATGAAATTAATCATTTTCTATCAAACCACGTCAAAAGGATAGAAAGTTTTAAATTTCACAATTTATAAAATATTTTAAAAATATTTATTTTATACATAGTTTAGGGATATTAACGAGATAATTTATATATTATTTAGGTTTTTATTCCTTTCCATTCTCTAGATACAAAATTAGTAAGATTTTTAGGTAGAATTTAAAGGAAAATATTAAAGTGACATGTCTAATGTTTAAATAGATATTTATTTTGAAATATTGATTTAACCTTCATTTACATAAATTTTTAATAATGAATTAAAATTTTATGTTAAAATTATTTAATATTTTAATTTATAATAGAAAATAAAAGGTGTAGTTGCATGAATGGGGTCCTCTTCAACTTGGAGATTTGCTCTTTAGAAAATATAGATTAGATTGGAGTTTTTATTGTCTCTCTAAATCATAAACTGTATCTCTAATAATGTGAATAGAACCACTAATGTTTGGCAAGGAGGTACACAAGGTAATCAAATAAACACCTAGAAGGTTATAAGGCTCAGGGCTTCCATGGGCTATTAAAGATCTATAGAGGCTATTTGGTTTTTCAACTTGCACTAAGATATAGGAAGACATGTAAAACATGTTAGGGATAGCATGATCAAGCACACAAAATATGCATGTATCTATAATGAGTATAACCACATTAAATTAAATAGCTAAGATTAAAAATCTACTTCCATAAATTTTTTAAAAATGACAATGTTGAATAAATAGAGCTATCAAGTAATGCATAAACTTAGAAAAAATGCACTTTTAGGCCAAATGAAAGATATTTTAGGAAGCAAAGACATTTCAAATCAAGCTTAAAAGAGCATGCTTGATATAAGCCTATACTAACTCTTTATTCTCAACACTATTATTTCCTAATATTGTAACTTTATAGCTTAGAAAAAGAGGATATTGTTTAAGCAAATACATAAACTATTCTGAGCAATTAGGATTATATTATGTAATGAGAAATGTTTATGAATTTAGAAAGACATGTAATGGAGGATATTTACAATCAATAAAGTATATTATTCACCATATACAAATGCAATAACTTTAGAATCTATCCTAGGTGATGCCCTAAATAAGTTAAATCATTAAGACAATCAAAACCTAACATAAACACTATTGAAAATAAATAGAAATTTCACTTTGAATAGAAAATTTCCCTCAAATCAATATCAAAATTATTTTTCAAACTTTATATCAAATTATTATCTAAGTTACAAAGAAATGAAGGAGGAGGATTTGGTTGTGTGTGAGATGAGTCTAAAGCAAGAGCTAAAAGTAATGAAGGAGGTGAAGGAGGAGATGCCAACTATGAGAGAGACAATATATGGAGCACATGAGTAGGTAAAATAGAGTCTTAATGAATTTAAGAGTAACCAAAAAGATTCAAAAACATTTTGAGAGAAATGTGAATCACCAAGATGAACTATAGATTAGTAGGGCATTTCCTATCATAGTGAAAGCTAAGTGTGCCGAGAATGAACTAGGTGAGATTCTGAAAGTCACCAAAGATTTAAGAATTATGATCAAGAGAGAAGATTAGAGGAAAAAAGTAGTAGATAGAGATGAAAATTAATGATGAATCATCATATAAGGTAACCCTAATCTACCAAAGGCCAAAAAGTGACCATTTTTAGCCATTGGGACATAACTAGCCCCATTTTTGAATGTTCTACCTATGATATGGCCTAGGCCACAAAATTTCTGAAGGAAATGTGTGGTCTAAGCCATGGCCTTGGTCAAATGTCTACCCCAGGTGGTCAAAAAGCCTTCAAAAGGGCTCCAAGAGGCATTTGGAGGACTTGTTAGTATGAAAAAGGGTAGTAAGATGCTAAGGATGTCTATGTGATGGATATATGATATGGGAAAGGTCCATGCAAGTGGGAAATGTATTAAATTTGGGTAACTAGGTTTGGTAGTCTACATGTGAGCTAATTTGTAATCATATGGAGGAGTAGGGTCATAGGAAGTATGAATACATATGCCCCTTAGGTATAAGTAGTTAATGTTTTAATGTACAAGTTATGTTGTGTAGCACCTAAAAGGATAAAAAGGTAAAGGAAAGCAAGAACTAAAAAGATAAACGAGAACATTACCTATATTTAGCAAATAAGGATTGTGATGGAAGAAGTCAATGGTGCAATCCATAGGTGACAGTGTAAATATTACATAATTCAAATCCAACTCCAGCCCTTTCTTCTATAAAAAAGGGACATAAGTGATATCAAATCAAATCATACAATCCATAATGAAATTCACTAAGACATCAGTGTTATTCTTCTCCTTGTAATAGATATGGATGGATTAGACATCCTCAAAGGAGGAGAGTAAATAACATTCCACTTATAATAGGGGAGAAACTCAAACCTAAGGATAGACCAGGTACCGATGAGTTGAAACATGACTAAGAGTGAATCAAAGAATAAATACACATAACATGTTCCTAACCCATAGGCATCAGTCAAGGCACCGATGATTTCATGATTATCAGTGGCATTATTTATCTCATTGGTAAGGTAGAAACCAACTACAATAAGATCATGGTCCCATGGATCATTGATAACCTAAGCCATAACATCAGATCTTAGGTTGTCCCAACTACCACCATCTATGTGAATCACCACTGAGAGGTACACCATAATGGGGGTAAAGGATGAAAGAATAGCAACATCATAATGATGATCTAAAATTGATTTTCATGAGGGAAATGGATAATGAAACCAATTCTTAAACAAAGTGGTTGACTAATGATAGCCATGATAAGTGGTGACAATGTAAAGTGGGAAAAAGTTCATAGAAGATGAACACCAATCAACAAGACTAGAGCAAGTCTTTAACTACCATAAAAAAATAATTAAACCACCTACAACCATGGGAAAAAAATAAAATCGGAGTTATAATGGTTCAAATGCAAAAAATTAGAGAAATGACTAACTAAAAGAAGAAAGACAAACAACTTCTATCCCTAGGTGCCCATGAGATGGGGCACCAGTCTGGGAGGATAACAAGGACTTAGAAAAGGTCCTAGGGTTAAAAAAGGGGACATAACAAGTCTAAATAATCCTTGAACTAAAAAATAGAGGCCTCCATTTCATTTATAACAAGGAAACACCCTTAAGATGATTGTTTAATAGTCTAGAAAGCAACTAAGTGTAAAACACCCAAAAAAGGGCCTATAAAAATAATAAAAAATGGCTAAAAAGAAAAAACAAATTAAAATTGAATCATTTTCACACATATTTTCACTTTAAGGGACCCTGAGGAGATCCCACCAGTCACTAAAGCCAAAATGGATCAAATGAAGAGGCAAGAGTACACTATAGGTGCATAGGATGGTCTGGGTAAGTCCTCTAATCAAAATTTTGTCAAATTTTATCCATTTTTAGTGTTTGGGAGGACCAAATGCCATTTTTATTGAATCATAATGATTCAATGGATGAATTGAGTGGACCAACCAATTAAAATGACCTTGCGGCTAGGGGAAAACATCTAAGTCTGATAAGAGGTCAAACAAATGTCTCAAGAAGGAGAAACGGGAAGCCATAAGGCTTCCCAAAGGTCCATGCCATAGGGTATAGCATGGTTGGGAAAAGTTGTGACCTAAGACTCTGTTAGACCATGGATGCCATAGGCTAGAGTACTACTAGGCTATAGCTTTTCTTAGAAAGCCATGGCCTTGACCAGAAAGGCTCTAGAATAAGCCAAAAGGAGGGGAAAAAGATAAATAGTTTTAAACACTTGTTTTAAACTTAATTTATCTATTTCATGGCTAGTAACATTAATCAATTTCCATGTCAGTTGGTTTTCCAGATACTTAGAGGATTTAGTATAGCAATAGAGGGAGAGTCTTCAAAAGCAGGGAGTGGCCAACATAGAGAGACCCTCTAAGGTGACCAATCAAGAGAGAGTTATATCATGGTTGGCCAAGGAGGCTAATGCTATATTGGTGGAAGACTAGGATCACCTATAGAGTGTAGGACTATGTAGATTAGTACACATGCCTTCACTACATTACTCTAAGGCCCTGATGAATACCTTCATGACCAGTTGGGGCTCAAACTAGAGGCCATCTTGATCATTGAGGATGTCTAACGACTCTATGAGGTAGAGCCTACAAGGAGGAAGATAGAGATATCATAGGTGAAGGACATAGTGGACATAGTTTTATCCATGATCTATCTAGTGGGACCCTACTGAGAATGGAATAGACATGGAATATAGATCACACATCTATTTTTAGGGGTTCTACCACTATGGATAATGATAATATGCACTATGTTTGGCAAGATCTACACCAACCTTAGTACAGGGAGGCTACCACTAACTTGGATTGGAGTTTTCTAGTGAGTAGAGGGAATACATAGTTATGCATGGGGCTAATATATCTTGGCAGGACTATACCAGTAACTAGATCATATATAAAACATATGAGTAGGAAGATCAACAAATGCTAGCTTACTTCTATCTTAGGATTATGAAAGACTTCTATTGACATGAATGAGAAGACCATGGGGTTGGAAGGCATAAACTACATTAGAAGAGGGTATTATATGGTCTACACGGTTAGTAGATAGGGATGGGCCTATGTGGACCCCCTTAGTTCATGATGTAGTGTATATCTAAATTTGAGATTTCTACATATCTTTGGTGTGGCTGGAAGATGTTGGGGTGGAGATCCATGTAAGATAGTAGGAATTTTGAGGACCAAAAGGGTTATATCAACATCTAGGGAGATAGGTTCTAATAGCATAAGAAAGATAGGAACAACCTAAGCTTGTTGGGGCTGAGCATAGAGTACAACTAAGATAGACTGAGAAAACTAATGGTAGAGAGAGGCAACCACTATGAGGACCACTACTACCATGAGGATCATGACATACTAGAGGGCTGTAGGGCCCATCAACATGACGAGGTAATAAAATTGTATTTGATAGATAATACTTTGTCTTTTGTACTCATCTTTTATTAAGAGTTGATATGTGAATAACATATATTCTCTTCATGTGTGTGCAAGAGACCTGCCTATCTAGATTGGGACCCATGTGGATCTACTACTGATGGAGCTATTCCTTAATGTGGTGGTAGTACCACTCATAGAGAGGGTGTTGTATCTACTGATGGGGGAAGAGCTACATACTCACTTGTGAAAGTTTAGTGCGTGATCATCTATCAATATGGTGACATCATGACACCATATATCATTTATATCTAAAATTTATATATTCACTTCCTCCATCATCCATCAATATGATTCATTTATCTTTATCTACCATTGAATGTTCAAATTTCCCTATGCCAATAAACTCATCAAGGTTTTCACCTTGTTCTTAGTAGCACTAACTCAGCCCTTCATCATGTTCATCCTTACATATGATGTATCTATCATCTTCAAATTATTTACCTTTTTTTATGCTACTATTTTATTTTATTTTATTCCTCAAAAATGCACATTATGTCTTGCACCATTATCATTTTATTTTTCAAATTTATAAATATTTTATTTGAGTACTAGTGATTTGGTCTTCCTTTCTATATTCTTTAGAGCTAATATCAATTCTTTATATATGCCATCATAATCTCTATCTCTGTCATATGGGTTTCTTTCTCTTTAACCCCATTTTATTTTCTCAGGACAACTTATGATGGTCATATCCTTTATACTATCATCCAAGGCCTTTTTAAAACCTTTGGAACTCAATTTATTCCTCTAAATAACTCTCAATTTCTCTCTTAGAAATTCTATATTCTATAAATTTAAAATTTATATCTTCTCACTTTAGTCTTCACTTTAAATCCAATGCTCAATCCTACATATGAAATCCTATAGGTATAATACAAATATATTTTCCTCAATTCTTCATTCCTTAATCACCCAATAAGAGAGTGAACATAGCAATGTGTATATATTTTTTTATCACTCATAAAATTACAAAAATATCACTACTAGTAGAGTTCAATATCTACCATTTCACGATAGATCATAATACCTTCACACTTTTGGATCTTTTGTTGCACTTATTGAAAACATGTATAAATCTATTCTTTCATATTCAGCCAAAATTATCTTTCTCTACCTACTAAAACAATACGGATACAACATATATGCACCCTTTACCCATTTCTCTTTTAATTAATGATGTATCTATATTTTTATACCTAGTAATACAAATCAAATACTCTTGTAACTCATCTTCTACAATTTATCTCTATTCTTATACCCACTTTTATTTTATATGGAAGACAGTACAATACACAAACACCATCTACCTATTTTTTTTTCTAATATGGATGATGAATTTGCAAAATCTCAACCTATCACATGTTTTCTACACACACTTCTTCTTGTGGAAAAATAACTCATCCAAATATCTCAACTTTATTTGTATACCAATTATTTTCTTGAGTCAAAGTATAACCTCCATATCTTCTACCCAACAATATTATTGGAGGATTTCTGTAGTTAATTTCTACCCATGCTCGGAAATGAAAGAAACAATAATGACTAAATAGGATTATAGCCTTTATGTGATACCAAAGAATGTAGTCACAATTGGGTGGTCCATGAAAAATAACCTTAGTCCATGTATCCCATAGACTTAACATAATGGATGGACTAACTTTCTTTCCTACACACAAAAGCAATATGATAAACTAAAATAAAAATGTTTTTGAATGATTTACATACATGGACTAAATGGATGGACTAAAATGGATGGATTAACTTTGCATACATTTTATAGTCATTACAATCTTACATAATAAACAAAGTCTCAAAATTATAAGCATTACAATCTTTTAAAATTACAACTATATGACTAGCACAAATATTTTGTTGAACTCATCTAGGTTCTCTTTCTCTAAAATACTCTAAAATACTTCCAAGACTTACCAAGAAACTACCTCTCCCTAAAATCCATCTCAAAAGTGTAGGTATGTGTATATATAGAGACACAAGTCACCTACTTACATTAATGGTCTCAGCCATCTAATAAATCCACAAGAATTAAATACAGCTAATACATCACTAAGAGACAAAATCATTCAATTATTATAACACATTAATATGCATCACAATTATTAAATTCTCAATACATTCCCAATGTCCATAACACATCATACATTCTCTAACATGTCACCAATGCTCATCCCAAATTCTATAATTACTTTAGAGATTGAATCCCATTGGAAATCAGTTCTACTTAGGATTCAAAAATGTATACTTTGCATAAATAATATATAACATTGGGCCATAAACTATTTTGACAAATGAAAATCCAAATGGTGTCCATGTGTTTCATGTAAAAAAGTAAGTTCCAATGATTATTGTAGCGTATTTTTCATTTTGTAGATATAATTTTAAGGATTTAGAATGATGATAAAATAGTCAATGAAAAATATCATGTTACCACAAGGCTTGTAGTTCCACTATATTGATTTTGTATTTTCCCATAATTCTCTAACAACTCAAAAAATTGTAAATTGATAGATGAGTTTCTTGTGTTATTTCCATGATTCATGCAAATTTTCATATTATTGAAAGTTTCTAGTTCAAATATAATAAAGAACAAATTCATCATACATGTTAGGTGTTGTACTAGTCTAAGCAACCCAAGCTTACCAGAAATTTTTAGAAGTTGCTAAAAATTACAACAAACATTATAATAGTAAAGTTATGTAATCTCACTTGTTTATATCTATCCTATTCATATTTTTATTCCTATCAATCATATTCATATTATATTTGGTTGATATAACATTGCATGATGCATTGGATGCTCCTGTGTCACATGGCTTTCTCTTAGGCTTTGGGATACTAAGCTCTATACCATAAAATATAATTACATCAACTAGAATCATTTACATATTACATTTAACAATCCATATAAATATCTCAAGACTTGATCCATTCAATGAAATAATAATTATAAAATTAACCATAACAATAATCATAAGATTAATTAAGTTTCATGGTAAATCTACATAGCTAAAAACTTAACAACTAAAAGATAATCCAAAATAACACAGTATTAATTCTTTACTATCCGATTAATCTAACAAAATTAACATGGTGCATTCACAACATCTCATGTAATTCTTTGGTGAAATTCTATGACAAATGCTCATTTTTTTGTAAGCTTTAATTACAGAAATAGTATGATTAACTAAAAATTCTCTATAAATTGTGTTAAAATTCACATTGCCTATCACTGTATCAAAACTATGTGTAACCTTGATGATTTAATCATATGAATGTTTTTTAATGATTTTATAATCACATGATTGAGTTGAGTTCATAACAATTGCATTTCTAATTCTAGTGGACTTATTTTAGAATAACCAACAAATATATGTCAAAAATGCCATGGCTTCGCCATTTCTATAAAACTTATGATAGGGATGAATTATTTTTTTAGATGTTCTATTATTCATATGAACTAATCAATGACTTTAATTTCTCATCAAAATTAATAAGTGTAATCATGGAGGTAATTTTGTGTTTGAGTGTACAATGTGATTATAATTCTAACTAAGAAGTTACAATGCAGACATCTAAATATGAAAGTTCTAATGGGATATTATAACCCAAGAAGCGAGCCCACAACATTTACTAAAATTTGAATATATTTCAAAAGGATATTATTTCCATAGTCCACAAGATATTTGTAAAGGATTTCTAGATCAAATTGTATTAGATTTTCAAATGAACATTTTGGTTCACACTGCATGAACCATCATTGGATGGGAGAAGTAAAATAATTGTAACTCTAGGTGGCCAAGTACTTTATATGGCTTAGAAAATATGGTGGAAGCTAGTGAATGGATCATTTGGTTTATATAGACGTCATTCTAGGTAGTCTCGAGAGATAATATTTCTAAGTGTACATTCTTAAACTTATTTGATCCATTTATTTCAATTATTATTTATTACGTCACCAATTTTGGCATGATTAATAACATCTTAAACATTCCACTAATTAAAACATAGATTAATAATTTTATTTTAATATTAATAAATGTGCATGTCAACTATTGAAAATATTTCAATATTTCAACACTCCTAAAATAATATGTTTTTGATTGATAGACAACATATAATTTAATCCATAATTAATTATTATTGAATCCTATACTATTCTCTTCAGGTCTAATAAGTTTTTATGTTGAAATTACATTTAAATTTTCCTTCAACTTATTTATTAAGAAGCTTTTGGTTTAATCAAATGCTTTTTTTCAATTTAAGTCTTAGTGACATATTTAATGACTTTTAATAGTTCTTCTATTTTTTTCACATCTTTGCATTTTTCACTATTTTGCCTTTATTGGTAGAGCATGTTTTTATGATTTAGATATGGTGGTTCTTTTCTTCCTCATTCAATTTCTATTTCTTATATCATTTTTGTATGGAGCATGTAGTTACGCTCTAAACAAGGCTTGAGAATAACTTCACATTCTTCACAAATTGGGTTTAGCCTTTTCCATTGACTTTTATTATGTACTTTTTCATTTTTTAATCATTGGATGTGGGTTTGCATTCCAAAAAATTACTCTATTCAATTAAATATTTATTAATAGGAAAAAAAATTATTATTATTTATTATAACATTTATTGAAAAATTTGAATTTATATTATAAATATATTACATAATATTAATTTCAACAATTAATAAAATATTATGAAATTATTAATATGTTATTTTTAATATTATATAATATTGAATTCCTTTGAAAATAAATATATAAGATTGATCAACTATTCCCATTAATTATGTGTTAAGAAAGTCTTGTGTATGTATTATTTTATCTTAACTTTATAAGATGCAGTTTGACCACTTTCACATTTTCGTATTGTTTGTTCAAATGTTATTATAGTCAAAATGTCTTTATAAGAAAAAGATAGAGAAGAAATAATGCAGAAAGCAAATATTTGTTTTTTATCAATCAATGCATGCGATAGCGCAGAAACAAATGCTGTGAATAGTGTTCAACAGTCCAAATTGTAACCGGAAGGTTCAAAGGAAATGTTGTTTACTTCCAGTAGGAAAAGGTCTCATGAGCTTGTGGAATTTGACTAGCAACCATATTAATAAGAAGAGTGTGAGCAGTGGGCATTCTGTCTGGTTGTGTGTCTACGTCCGCATTTCATTTCGTTGAAAAATTCCATCACATTAAATCTGAACTAAATTAAATTAAATCATTGGGTATGGGAAATGGGCACCTTCACATTTGGACAAATTACAAGGCCAACCATTCGTATGAAAAATAGTAAAAGAGTCAATTCATTTGCATCCTTAAGTGTGAAATGCTTTTAACAAGAGTAAATTTATAAAAGAAATGATATTAGGAGATAATAAATTCATTTATAAAAGAAATTTAATGGAGACATGGTATCTGCATTATATGGTTCTTATATAAGAAACGTATTGTAGACATGGTACCCGCATTATATGGTTCTTATATAGGTTTAATAAAATCTTTCTAAGACAAATTTTACAAGAAAATAATTGAATTTTCTAAGTAAAACTATCGAGAGAATCAAGGAGGAGATTATTATGGTTGCAAATATGATAATACAACATATTTTGATATAAAACAGTAACATACATTTTTTTCCAACATGAGAGTTTACATAAATTTGAGTGAAAATAATAATATTTTAATAGAATTTTATAATATTGTAAATAAATAAAATGAAAGATTTTGAGTGTAGTATATTATTATATTGTTAAAAATAAAAAATAAATTATAAATAATTTTTAGTTTCTTTTTAAAAAGTAGTTGATTAATGCAATAAAGTATATTGATTGATAAATTTGCATGCAAATATTGTAGTGAAAAATAATTATTAAAACCAGTTTTTTAAAAATATAATGTACTTTCAACATTGTAACTTATTTTTTAATATTAGTTTTAATTTTTATTAAATAAATATATAATTTTAAATTAGTTATCTAGATTAAAAATATACAAATTTAAAATATATTTTTTTCACACAAATGATATCTTAAAATTTAAAATATTATAATCTGGAAATATTATCTAATTACATCAAGGTTACTATTTTTTAACAACAAAACATTTTTTTAAAATTTAAAATTTAATATTTATGTTTTTAATTATATGTAAAAAAATAATAAATCTTAAGATCATCAATTAATTAAAACACATACATGCATACATACATACGTACGTACGTACGCACACATGCACATACATACATACATACATACATGCATGCATGCATGCATACATACATACATACATGGCTAAAAAGATTCTAATTATATTTAAGTATAATTTGAGGTGAGCTTGACTATCTTATTAAATTAATAGCTCTAGTTTAAAACTGGCACTATAACATTCCTTTATCATCTTAAATAATTAAGAAAGGAATTATGGTTAGAATTTTGTAAAGTAGTTAATTGTAGGAAAAGTCAAATTATTATTATAAAATTTAATTAATTAAATATATAATTTTTTAATTTTTATTTTCAATTTTGGTTTATAGGTAGGTATGGATTAGTTAGTGTTTATTCATGGATTATTTTATAAATAAATGTTACAAATACATTTTAACTATATAAGAATGTATCGATTATTAAATATTATAGTATATCAATGTATTATATATTTCAATAAAGTGAAAGAGAAAGGAATCATTAAATTATTCTCTCTTTACGGTATTTTCTTTCTATCTCAAAATATTATATGAACTGAAAACATCTAGTCTCAAACAAAGTTTTTGTGAATATGTCTTAAACTACATTATCTATTTGATGAGATATAAGATCAACAATATTATCATATATTAATTTTTAGATATAATACATATGAAATTTTATGTATTTTAGGTGTTAGTTCTCCACTAAATTATGGGAGTTTATGATAGTACTCATATTATTAAATCAAAACATTGTGGGTTGGATCTTTTAAAAAAATCAAAATTAGAAAGCATACATCAAATCCACACTAACTCATGTATGGCAATGACAACTCCAATATATTTTATTTTTTTAGTATAGAAATATATTTTTTGTAAATCTAAGTCATGTGACACAACTGAAAATAATATATGTATTATGGTTGATTTGTGATCATTTAGATTTCCTACCCAATCATTATATGTATAACATGTAATTATGGTTTTCCTACAAGAAGTGTAAAAAAGAATTTGATGTTTTCCTTTAGACTTGTTGTCAATCCCATAGATTTTAGACTGGGATTATACTTTAAGATATGTTTTACAACTTTATAATTATTATCATAATTGTCTTGATAAAAGTTTGAAATGATTTACTATATAAAAGAGATTATGATGAGTTTGAGTCATGTATAGAAAGCTTCCCACCAATTCCTTGTAGAGTGTACCATCAATTAATGGATAAGAAAATTTAATAGAAAGTTTGATTCCATATTGAAAAACAATTCAATGTAGACTTAATACTCTTCCATGTTGAAGTGGTCTAGTATATTTTTAGCATGCTTAGATCAAAGGATCAAAATTCTATTCTTAAACTATGAAATATGAAAACCATAGAGGAAATAAAACATACCCAAATTGGTCATCTCAAATTAGTTCATGAACTATGATTTTAATTCAAGAATACACTTTGTTGAGATCCATGTAATGATTTAGTCATAAACATAAAGGTATAATATTAGAAGTTGACTTTCCTTTCTTGGTGTATGTTGTGTTGTTAGAGAGACTATGTAACAAGAATTTATTAGAAAAATGTATATCTTTTCATATGATATGAATGATCCTTTTCAAATCCAAATAAATAATTTTAAAATATTCATATGATGTTGGAGTTATCACTACTTATGGACCCTTCAGGTTGTAATGTGTATGTTTATTATTGTAAGTCTCCAAGAAAGAATGAAATTTGAGCATCTATATTATCAAATTATAACTTAGTGCAATAGCCAAAGATAGTAATAGTAAGATGGACTTCATAATTGAAACTAAATCAAAGGTTTCATGATAATCAACACCTTTAATGTGTGAAAAATATTTTACAAATAACTTATTTTTTTACTAGTCATTGGACCTATCTATAACATATTTAGTACAATACACCTACTTACATTTCAATATTTTTATCCTTTTTAAAAATGAAACAAAATCTCAACTTTTGTTCTTGTTAAGTTAGAGATTCTATTTAACCATAATTGAGTACAATTCAAAATGCTTAGGAGCCCCATGATAATTCTTTACATCTTGACTCACTATAAATTGTACCAAGCATGCAACATAATACTAATGCCTAACCTATCCTATGTGAATTATTAGGATCCCATTCCCTCTTAGGAATATATTTTTTATAGTGTGGAAATTAGTCATAAAATAAATAAATTTATGAAAGTATTTTTGGTGAGTTAGATGAAATAAATAAATTTGGACTTATAAATGGATTGCTTTTTTTTATTTTCAGGGGGAAGGTGAGGGATAGGGGTGGTTCTTTCTCATTTAGTATCAAATCATTATGATCTAGTCTATTTATAATGAAAATATGATATATTTTTGAGGGGCGAATATATTGTTTTCATATTATCACGTTGAAAGTAAATTATCACACGCTGAACTTACGTGTTATTTTATCATTTTATTGAACAATTACTATAAACTAAATTGTACAAATCAATTTAAAATTTTATTAACCCTATATTTTATAAACACTTATAAAACAATAAAAAAATTATATCACATAAAATTTAAACTAAAAATGTTTATTACAAAAAACAAGTTATAAAACATCAATTTTGAAATATGATTTCAATTTAATATTTTTTAAAAATAATTAAAAAAAAGGTAATTATAAACACTAAATATTGAACCTAAAGTATGTAGTATATAATTAAGAGTATATAATTAACATTGAATTTCTATGTGATGCACTTTATGGGCTCTTTGTCCTTCATTAAACCATGACCGAGGGAATAGGGAAAAAAATGATTGTTTATTTATATTAAAATTATTATATAAATAAATTGTGGTATATATCTATTCTATATATATATATATATATATATATATATATATATATATATAAAATTAATGAATGTTAACTAAGTTATATTCATACTAAGTTATATTCATATTTTAAAATTTTAAAAATTGTTTAGGTTTAATTCAAGATGTATTTTATATCATTATTAATATCAAAAATTAATATTACGTGACATCATTGTATTGATTTTGTCTTTAAACAAAAGCATGGTAATATAGATAACATTTAAAAAAATTCAAATTAATAAAATCAATTATTAAAAAATATGTAATAAATTTTAAAATATATTAAAATAATTTATATTTTATAGCATGCCATTTTTATCTATATTTATGTAAAAATTATTTCTCATAAATATTTAGCTAATATTTATGGTGTCATGTTTATCTTTATATTTGAAGTGCGTTATTCAATATGATTTTTTTTTTTTGAGAAATACAAAGAGAATGTATCCTAACTATAACCCCAATCTCAATAATTTAATAATTTCAAAGTTTCTTAGTTTTCATGTGAATTATTTTTTCATTTTAAGAAATAATCTTAATTTGAAAGATCATGTCATGTATCGTAATTATGTAAGAAATAATTTTAATGTTTCAATTTTTATTTATAATTAATATTTTGTTTTAAATTTTATGTAATGGAAATTAGTCATAAAATTATAAGATATATTTATTTACTTTTAAAAGAATATAATTTTTAAAATTTAATATATACAATATTAATATATTAACATATAAAAGAAAGTTGTCATTTTGAAATCTTTTTAACATTAATTTAAAACAAACCTTCAAAATTTTATATTATAATAAATATATATTGTTTCTACTATTTTTTTAAGAAGTTACCTTATCATTTCGAGTAATGTTGATTAAATAATATTTGTCAACAAAATTTAAAAATAATAAAGACAAGGTTAACCTTTGTAATTTTTAAGTTTAATTAAAATATATACTTAATTATAACAATTTTTTAATTATTTTCTTTTTTAAATTTATTTGCCCATTTTTAAAACATGTACTTTGGCATGATTATTAATTATAATAATAATAGAATTATAATATTTTAGAGTTTTAAATGCGTAAATAGTATAATCTATTTTATTGACCGTATATGATTATGTTTAATTATTAATATTAATAAAATTGTGTGAAATCAACAAATATTTTTCATCTCTTTTGATAAGTTGCCACTTTAGATTTATTGTTGAAATTGGAAAGTTTTAAACAACTTTTTTTTTAGAAAAATCTTGAAGACATTTAAGGATTTAGTCTTTACCATTGTTTTCATTTGTTAGCTTGATAAAATTAAACTTGTAACCATTAATCGTGCTAACATAAAAAATAGAAACTAATAAAACTATGTTTATGCATAAAGTCAAAACTAAATACGTGTTTTCATTATTAATTATTTTTTTAATAATCTTCCAAATTTTATATTTTAACAATAATTAAGAAGACTTGGGGCATGACACCCTTTTTTCTATCAATAACAGGTACTAAAACCACATCAGAACTCTTATTTTGTATAAGAATAAAATTATTGAACTTGTTAAATTTGATTAGCAACCATATTAATAATGGGGTGCCCTATTGTTTGCTTTTGTGTCTACATCTACGTTCCATTTAGTAGTTGATAAATTCCATCAATATGTTAGGGCACCTTTATATTTGGACTACTGATTCGGCCCACCATCCATTTCATGGCATTTGTCCTTCTCCTCAATGGCTAGGCAAATAGCCTATAGTGATAGTTTCTAGGGTTATGGATGAACATTTCATTATTTGTAAGTTCAAGTCCAAGTAGTTGGAATCTATGTGTGGCTCGTTGGTTCCTGATTCTAGTGTAGTGGTTGTTAGATCAACCCTTGTGAAACATCCTTTGCTTACTATGGATTGTTCTACTTTTGGGTCTCCTAGCAAGTTCATCAAAATTATTCAACTTGATCAGCTCTATGAAAAGTATTTTGATCTGACAATTGCTTTTTATTTTTGTGTCTTGGTGGTGAACCTATAACTTTAAAGTATGGATAGTTTCTTGGCTTTTTGTAATAAAGCCAGTCTTTTTGCTAACAAATAAAAATCTTTTCATGACTATTTGTTTTTGTATATATTCTCATTTTTATCGGGAAAGGGTCCTCTAAACCCGATATCTTTAAAAAAAATATGACTCAATTAATTATTGCAAATCTAGTAATAGGAAAAATACAAGCATTAATTTTTTTTTAATAATATAATAAAATTAACTGTTTATTATCTAGTAATATGCAAAAGACATAGTTTTAAACTTTGATTTGATTGTGATTACTTGAATTTTAACCTTTGGATGGATATATATATATATATATATATATATATATATATATATATATATATATATGTATTATATATATATAATGTCAATATTATGACCCATAAATTTAAAATTGACAAATACATGAAGCATCTGCAATGTATATCCAATAATAGAAAAGAAAGTACCTACATAACTCACTATTGAACCTCACATAAAGATGTAGACTAATGAATATAGATAAATATATTAAAAGATGTTTAATTTGGAGTAAGAGTTGACAATTAGCTAGATACACTATTAAATTAATAAAATATCACTACCCATGAAAGATATAAGAATTTAGTTTAATTGATTATTCAATTATGGTAATTGATCCAATAGCATTTGATCAAATTAATATATACAAGGTAGGATGACTAAACATTGATGACATAGCTAATATCTAATTTCATAATAATTAAAACTAATATATAGCATGAGAAATAAAATCCCTCATTTATATATGTATTGCAATGAAATCCCTCAGAAATGTTTTTAGCAATGTGCATATAGTTTTTTTTGTCTCAAGCCAACTAATTGTTTTTTCTAATTTTCTGCTTATTTGGGTAATAGTCCAATTAACTTTGCAATCAATTTAAAAAATACACACATTTAATATCTAATACAATTAAATACCTAACAACACAACTCGCCCCTGAAACAACTATTAATTTTGTTGTTTAAATGAAACAGAACAAAACTTTAAATGTACAAAATAACAAACATAGCTGTTCTTCTTACCTACAAACAGGTACTAAATCCACTTCACAGCGCATGTTTACTTTTCAATTCCTATAATTTTTATAGACCATTTGACTCCAAAGCTAACAATATAAATAATTTGACATTCTACATGTTCAAAGTGTACGAGGTTATTTTAGTACGTTTGGATGGGGCTTTTTAATTTTTTGTCCATATGACTTTTATTATGTATTTTGGCCTTTTTCAATCATATTGTTTTGCATGTTAATAAATTTGTCATTTGTTAGTGGAAAAAAAATTATTGTTGATCTTTTCATACATTCAAATGAAATTATAATGTGGCAACCCTCCATTCAAACTTTAATTGCAAGTGTTGCTCCAAATTATAACAACCCACTTCATATTAGCACATTCGGGTGGGTGTTTTTACTTTTCAATCCATATAACATTTATGAAGATTGTTTTAATTTTTTTTCAATCATGTTATTTCCCATACTAATAAATTCATCACTTATCATTGAAATATTATTATTAATCATTTTACAAATATAAATAAAATTATAATAAAACAACCTTCTATTCAAACCTCAACTCCAAGCCTTGCTGCAAATTGCAAGTACCCACCACATATTGATAATTTTGGGTGGGCCTTTTGATTTTTCAGCCAATGTGACGTTTAACGTTTGTTATATATTTTTGAACTTTTTTTAATCATGTCGTTTCGCATACCAATAAAATCTGTCATTTATCAGTGGGGCCAAAAACATTGTTAATCGTTTTATAATTACAGAGGAAATTATAATGTAGTAACCCTCCATTCAAACCTCAACTGCAAGTTTTGCTGCAAATTGCAACTACCGACCTGCATCAGCTCATTTCGGACGGTCATTTCCCACCAGAGAAGTCAGGTTTATTAAATTTTAATCGGATGTGTAAATAACTGTTAAACAAACTGTATAACTGTTACGATGCCTTCCTAGAATGTTCTGAGAATATCAGATATAACAGAGTTACTCCTGCCAGTAGGGAATACAAATCAGAATGAATGAATTTGTGTCCATGCTTTTGTTTTACCTGTTTCGTGTGTGGGCATTTCATTTTGTCGTTCCATCAAATTAAATTAAATCACTGAGAGTGTGGTCACCTTCATTCAAACGTTATTTCGTCACTCTGAAATGTGTCGGTGACAAGGACAGGCGTTATCAAAGGGACCAAAGTAGAAACATTCTGTGGAAAGTAAACTGCAGACACCAAATTGTGGACCAGAGTGTACCGTGTCTATTTTTATACACGTGGCTGAGTGCCGCTTATTCCCCGTACGCTGATGTTCCTCCTTTCGATGTGAAATCGGTAAGTGGAAAGTTCAAAGGAAATATCATTTTGGGTCGGCGAGTGCCGTTTATTTCTACGTTTGCGTTTACACATGCAGCGATAAAGGAAAAAAAACCTGTGGAAATAGCATGTTTACATTCCGCCCTGTTCGAATTGTCCAAAACGTGCATTTCATGGATGGATTCGAAGCCTATATGTTAAGTTATATATGTCTTCTTCGGCAGCCTCATTCCAATGCCAAAAGTCCAGCTGGAGGAGTTCGCCATGGGGTTCTTACAGAGCCGGCAATATATTCTGTTGGGGGTCAGGATATATATCCTCCACTCTAATAACTGATGTTGAGTCATCCGTAAGTAGGAGGATTCATTAGCCATTGCGGGTGGAATTCAACTCTGGAAATTCTGAGCTTGGGCGTGCCTGTGCTAGCATTTCCGCATTGGTCGGATCGGTGCTCATAGTAAAACATTGGATGGTGGGATTGAGTCTCAACTGCACATCTGACGAACGAATTGTGAATAGAAAAGAGAGAGCAAAAGTCGCCATGACAATAGTACAAGGCGAAGAAGGAAATCGAATAGAAAAACTGCCGTCAAAGTAAAACTGCGAGGGAGGCTGTAAGTAAAGGTGGATCGTCTTTCGACGGCCATCGAGATTTTGCAGACTATTTGAGTAGTTAAGGAATTGCCTGGGTCTATTGCTGAAAGGTTTCGAAATTTATAATGCATTTTATTGTACACTTTGCCATGCTCTGTTAATCATCGTTTAAAAATTAGGAAGAGCGTTTCATTAAGATTAAGTCAGAAAATTTGTTCTAGGAGTTTAACATTTGTTTGAATGTCCTTATCAGTTATTCAATCAAATTTTAATATTTATTTAAATATTATGTATAATACAGACTTGGTTTTGATAAGAAAACTGGTCGTAATTTATAAAAATAGTTGACAGAATATAATAAAATGTACAATGAAAATGACCCTAACTAAAAATAAGTCGGGTTTTACATATCCACAATTTCTTTTCCTATTTTATTTAATAAAATGAATTTTAATATATGGAATGTTTAGACACAATTATTCTTACAACTAGATTCTTCCATTAAAAATAATATTGAAGTGTGTGACTTGAGTAACATTTTACAAATAGATTCTTTTGAAAAATGTTATTATGATAGGCACCATTGTTATTCTTATCTATATTTTATGTAACAATATGCAATATTTCTTTACATATATTATGGAGTTATCAACAATTTATGTAGTTTTATATAACACTATGCAATATTTCCTTACATATGCTATGGAGTTATCGTGCTTCTATGATAAGATATTAATCTCATTTATTTTTTTTCCATATCATATTAATTAATATATTTGTTATCTTCTTTTTTAATTTATCAAAAAAAAATGATGAATAATAATTAGTATCAAATTAGGTACACTACAATATCAACATAATTATCATAAATTTCAAAGTTAATATATTATGATGGACAATTTTAATTATATTGTTTTATTATTAATATTATTTTTTTATATGTGTTGGAGTTATATTTAAATAATTTTTATAAATGATTATTAAATTAATGATATTTTCATTTCTTATATTTTAAAAAATATTTAAAGAATGAAAATATTATTTAATTAAAAATTATTTATAAATTTGAAATGACTTAGAGTTTGAATTATAATATATTTAACAATTATATTTTGTAATTTTATGTCATATTTTTATTAAATTTCAATAATTAAAATTAGTTGGTAGAACATAATAAAGTGTACAATGAAAATGATTCTAATTAAAAATAAATTTGGTTTTACATATTAACAATTTATTTTCCTATTTTATTTAATAAAGCGAACTTTAAAAAAAATATGACCAAAAAAATAGTTTGTAATTTATTTTATATTTAACTATTTTATTTTGTAATTTTATGTCATATTTTTATAATATAAAATATATAAAAATAAAAATATGACCAAAAAAAAATCATTAATATAAATAACGAAATTATATTTTTTATTTTCTTCTCGCTATTAAATTAATATATAAAAAGTTACAATTCAAAGTTTCTCATTTTAGGTCTCTCTGGACATTGATGGAGATAAAAATATTTGACATATGATTTCGATGAAGTTTATCGTAATTGATGGATATTTTGTCGTCGTCATTAACCTGTCTTGGGGCAGTCAAATATTAGTTGGCATTTTTCAGGCGAAAAAGAAGGCATTAATATATATCTCCAAACTTTTCGCGTTGATCACGTTCACACTCTGCAACGAACATGACACCTCAACACTTCATTTTAATGACTTGGTTTTTCATACACACTATGAAAAGGACTTTGTTCAACTGTGCCACAGTTCATTGCCATCACTGAGAATTTTTCAATGCATTTACATCTTTTAAGAGTGAAATACTTTTTAAAAGAAATGTAATTAGGAGCTGCTCAATTCGATACATTAAATTATAAAGGGAATTAGACATGGTATCTACACTAAATGGTTCTAACATGGGTTTTATAAAATCTCTCCCAGATCAATCTTAAAAGAAAAAAAATTGACTTTTTTAAAGTGAAAAATATGAAAGGAGAGTAAAAAAAGGTTATTATTATGATTGAAAGCATAATAAGGCGGCATACTTTTATATAGAAAAGTGATATACATGTTTTTTTTAAAATGAAATGTTATATAAATTTAATTCATGATAAGTAATATATCATTTTAATAATAATGTAAATAAATGATTTGTAAAATTATGAGTGTAATATATTATTGTATTTATAAAATAAAATAATAAATTATTATATCTTTTTACGTTTTATAAGTAAAACAATAATTGATAAGTGCAACGAAATATATTAAGTGATAAATTTGTGCATTCATGTATGTTAGTGAAAAATAACTATTAAAACAATACTTTTTGAAAACATAATGTGCTTCAAATGATATAATATAAAATATAGAAATTTTAATATTTAGATAAATATATAAATTTTAATTAGTTTTATAGCATGAAAATATATAATTTTAAAAACCTTAATTTTAGCACATATAATATCATAAGATTTAAAATATTATAATTTATAAATATTATATAATTACATTAGTATTAAATAATTTTTATGAATTTTAAAAAATTACATTTATATTTTTAATTATGTATGTAAAATAAAAATAAAAGAAATAAAATTAAAAATATCAATTACATTAAAAATAAAATAATAAAAAAAATTAAAAAATTATATATATATATATATATATATATATATATATATATATATATATATATATAAACCAAGGACTAAAATAAATATAAATTAGTTTTTTTTAAAATCGTCAATAACTATGTCTTAAAATATTTAGAGTGATAATACATGGCTAAAAGGAACGGATTAAATTTGATTACATTTGGAGGTGGTAAGTTTTGCTATATATTTAGATTAATAGGTCTAGCTTAAATATGTCTTACCTAATATCCCTCTATATTAATATATAAATAAGAAAGGATACTATAGTTAGCGTTAGGTTTTGGAGACTAATTAATTGAATGAAAAGTCAGCAAAATTTAATTTAGTAAATATTTAATTGATAATATTATCTAATTATGTATTTTTGATAAATGTGAATTAGTTAATGCTTATTTATAAATTATATAATAAATCAATAATGAAAATATATTTTAAATATAAAAAAATTGCATGTAATTAAATATATTAACATCCCACTTTAAGATGTGATTTGGTAGAGGCAAGGAAAAAAGAATCTTTGAAATATTTCACATTCATGGTACCTTTATATTATTTTCATTCACCATTAACTTAATTATTCATGATAAATTCATTACAAATTTAATCAAATGATATTAATCTTTATAATTTGATCTAATAATTTATTCATATAGATATTTATACTCCATCCTAGGAATCAGATTTCATTTTGAATCCTCAAAATCTCTCATTCTATCTCTTGGAATATCTGACATATGTTTAAGATATCTCAACTAATTCTATTTACGTGATTTGTTCTCACAACTCACTCTCTCAAATTATTATTTATTATCACAAGATATTTTCTCACTCAAATATACATTTAACTACCCATATAAATATATACTGTGAGCAATAAACTAGGGTATTCATAAAATTCCCCTCTTGATTTAAACATGGTAGAAAACATCTTAGTCTAAAACAATAGCATATCACCTATGCTTACTCATGATCATGATCTATGTGCATTATCACACAATTCTCCAAAATGGTGCTCTAAGAATTGCCTTTCATGGATGAATACAACAACCACTCAAGTATGAACAAGGACCCACACTTTTGTTCATCCTCTAAACCAGTACACTGATAGTTTTATATAGGTTCCGACCAACAACCCAAACATGTCAAAGGTTTTATAGGAAAACCAAAAATATATAAATATAACCAACAACTTTAAAATATGGTTTTTCAGGGCAGCCAACAAACTTTATAGATGGTTTCATATAGGATGATATAAAAACACTTTTACAAGTATCATGATTGATATAGTAATATGTGATTCAGTACTCTACTATATTTTTACTTTAGGGAATTATTTTTGAAATTGATTGCTCACTATAACATAAGAAAAAAAAAACTAAAAGAATGTCATTAAATCATTATGTGACCTCATCATTGATGGCTAACAAGAGGACACCAAAAGTCCTCCTTCCTCCATTGCCTCTAATCTCATATAGGTTTTCTATTTACTTAGTAAATTTGGCTTTGAAACTCAATTTGAGAATCTCCCCTCCCCACATGGATGTCGCATATAAGTGATAATGCATCTAGTTACAATCGAGGTAGAATTTTATTTTTTATTGTATTTTTTTACAACATAAACTGACTTGATTATTTTTTTATTTTTACTCATGTTTATACAGATCCCCTACCTTACAAAGAGTTTCAAAATACCAACAAATATGATAAAACATAGCTTTTAACATATTACCAGGCAAGCCCATATAGAATGGCGTGCTAAATAGTGACAAAAAATAAACACCCAAAGTGCAAAAAATGAAGAACCAAAGAAGTTTCAAAAGACTAACCAACAAGATAGAAAAACTAAATAAAGGATGATTCCAAAAAAAAAATTAGTTATACCATGTTCAACCAAAAACACCCTTATCTTTTAGATCATCAAAAATTATGATTTCATCACTACAAATAACCAAAGAATAAGAAACACCTACCAATTAATCCTTGGAACCCCTTGGATTGACTTTGATGCCACCCATCAAAGAATCTCCTTGTTTGCTAGCCAGATGACCTTGCATGGCCATCATGGTAGCCTCACAAGGTGGGTTTTCCAACTAGGAAAGAACAACAACACCTCCTATGAGACACCAATTTATTCAAAAGAATTATGCATCCACCCAAGATTTGTTTTGGTGAGCCACCTTCCAACGAGAAATTTCCAAAAATGGACTTCTTAGTTGCGCTAAATGAGGAATAGTGAGAAATTGGGATTCACTTGAATCATTGTCATAGGATTTTTGTTAAATTTCTTCCACAAATCCTACCAAGACCGTGAAACATGTCTCCAAGGCCACGCATGTAGAAATTGGAATTATCCCAACAACATAAAAAACATAAAAGGGATGTTTGGGAAAAGGATCCAGGTTAGTACTGCCAATCATATCTATAAGACCTTGAGGTGATGCTCTAGTTTTAAAAAAAACTCTACCAAATTATAGACCACCTATGAATCTGCCAAAAGAGCCACAATGTTTGAAGAAAACATTACAAGAATTATATATTTGACCATGGTATGCATGTAATGGTTCATGTAATTTGTATCCAAGAATGGAAATTCCCTAAAAGATATCTTAAGAAGAAACCTAGAAATTAGTATTGATCAAACCCTATGATATGCCCCCTTCGAAATCCATTTACTGGATCGAACTACTATAACAAATCATCAAGGTTTCTAGTGTAAAATTAACCTCCCTCTCTATTCTAAGCACCAAGCATCCATGGCATTCCAAATGTAGCTAAAGTGAAAATGCAAAAAATGTGTGGGGTAAGTGCACAGAGTTGGGGCATAATTCCATGTACATGTTCCATAATTTGATCACATTATTAAATAACATGATCATGTTATTCAAATTGTGGTTTGAAAATTACTAAGTCATGATGCGATCATGCTAATACATAACACAATCACATTATTTTAAAAAAGAATAAGGAGATTGTGTTCCTTTTGTTTTTCACATTAAATGATGTGAACATGTACATGGAGCTAATCTTGGTTAATAGATAATGTGATCACATTAATACAAATGTAATATTACAACTACATTCCAATTATTTTACACATAAAACCATGTGAAAATGCACATGAACCCAATCTTAGTTGGAAGCTTATTTTTATTACTCTAAATGTTAAGTAGATGTTTACATTTGTAAATGTGTACTTTAATATTATTTTAGTAAATATAAGAAACTAGGGTCACTCTATATCTGATACAGTTGGTATCATAGTTGCATGCATTACAATGTACAAACTAGTTTTTCAAAATATTATCTAGTTAGTATTTTGGCATTTTCATGGTCTATGTATTGAACCTTGGGATTTTAGGGCATAAATTTTGTAATTGATGTCCATTTTTGGTAAACATATTGTAATTTTTTTGTTTTTTGTGCCTTCAAAATTGATTCCTAACATTTTTGGGAGTCCTAAGTTTGTCAAAATTAAATTTTAAAAATAACTCACTTTTAAATTGATGCAAAGTGGTGTCATTAGGGTAGCATTTATCACATTTATGACCTACAAACATCAAATGAGCTATTTATATTCATTTCACTTATTCATCATCCCTCCCTCATCCTTGACCACTTCCTACTCATGCCTCACCACCCCTAATCACTCCTTCATTGACCCTCACTATCCTCAGTGATCTCTAATCACTCCTTCATAATCCTTGATTACTCCATCATTAACCCTCATTATCTCTCATCACTCCCTCATTGAACCTCACCATCCTTCATCATATTTAATCACTCCCTTATTATCCCTAATCACTCCATCATTGGCTCTCACCATCCCTCATCATCCCCAATCACTCTCTCATTGTCTCTAATCATTGCTTCATCATCCCTAATCACTCCCTCCTCATCCCTCATCATACCTAATCACTCACTTATTGAACCTCCCCATTCTTCATCATTTTTTATCATTCCCTCATCATCCCTAATCATTTCCTCATTGACTTTAATCACTCATTTGTCATCCCTTATCACCCCTAATAACTCCCTCATTAATCCTCACCATCCCTAATCATCCTTAATCACTCCATCCTTCCCAATCACTCCCTTATTGACGCTCACCATCCCTAGTCATCCATATTGACTCCCTCATCATCTCTAATCAGTTATTCCTTGTCCCTCTTCATCCTTAAACACTCCATCTAATACCTCGATGGTATTATTTTGTTGGAGTTTAACAATTCTAGGATATACAAGTGGAAAGTTGAGTGCTAACATAAAATATAAGACATAGTGATCAAAATGTTGTAGAGGAAAATTTTAAACATAAATCTTTAGCACCTATGAAAATATATGGGCTTATTATAAATGATGTCATTTTCAATTGAAGATCCACTAGGAAAATAGAAGCAAGTAAATCCACCATAGCACAAAAAATGGTTAGAAAATATTAAGATCTCCAAGCTACGTGATTACCTGAAACCATTCAATTGTTTCCATATGAGGACATTTTATGATGTGAATAATTACATTTAAGGCCTTTTATTTTTATTTATAATGATTGAGTCATCATACTAGGGTTTGGAAAATAATTTTCAAATGATTAGAACCAGTAGTCCAAGATTAGAAAGTGGTGCTTAATTCATAACTTCAATATTTAATCTAGTGAAGAGTGTCACATTATGATCTCTCTACTTACACATCTCAAGAAGTGGGTATAATATATCTATAAATATAAAATGGTAAGTAGATAATAGATTATGAACCCAATGATATGGTTAATACTAAAAACATCTCTACTTCTTGCCATTAGAAACTATATGAAATATAAATATTGTTTAAATAACAAATTTAAATCAATTGTGAGACAATAAACTTCATAATTTATAATGTAAGTCATAATATTTTAATTTCTCCTAAATCATATCTTCAAAAATTGAACTTGAAATTAATACATCATCTATAACCATATGCTAGTGTATGGTCTAGTGTAGGCCTTGAGAAATGGATCATGTAGTAGTGTCACTTGGTGTACAAAGTGAAGATTTTTAAATATTCAATCCTTTGTGACAACTCATAACTAGAGGTGTGTGATGTTTTACATGTGGTAATTTATATATTTACCATGTACATATATTCTATGAATTAGATCCTTAAAATGTTGTGATATATTATCATGATATGAAAAAACCATATATCGTAGTTAGTTTATAAGGTTTCAATCACTAATTCCAAGAAGTGAAATAATCGTATTAGTTATACTAAGAATTATACTCTTCATGTTAAGATGAAAATGCAATAAAAACATTATGTCACCATATCATAATATCTTCTATCCAACAATAATAAAGACAAAATAATTGAACCATAAACTAGATGAATACAAGGATATGTTTTAGTCATGTAAGTAAGTTCTTACATACTATACACTAAAAATACTATTGATTTGATCCCTTAACTACCTCTACCTAAAACCTCTTTAGACAACATATCATTTCTAGAGAATGAATAGATCAAGTATAGATCCATGAAATCATGCATAATAGACACATCATGCCAAAATCATTTCCTTACAAAATCCCAATTTCAATTGTGCCAAAGTTTTGAATTAATTAAAAAAAATATTAACAAGATTAAAGTACAAAGCTATTATCCTCATCTAGATATTAAGGTATTTTTCTACCATATCTATGGTGTAGAAGTATTTTCCAAAATTGATCTCATGTATGGGTATCATCATATTCATGTTGAACCTCTAGACATTTGGAATTAGTCTTAAAAACAAAGGAAAGATTGATTGACTAGTTGGTTATACATTTTAGGTTAACTAATCTAGTGAATTCATTCATTGAGATGTTGAATGACATACCAAGGCCCTTTACCTGTGTCATTTTTTTAATATACCTTGATGAAATCTTAATATTTACAAAACATGGGATAAATATATACTCCATGATGAACTAGTGTTTCACATTTTTTTAAAATACTTTTTTATAATAACATGAATAAATGTTCATTTTTTATGCGAGAGATAAAATATTTGGTATACATTACACACACAAGGAGTGCATGTGTGAACCTAACCAAGATTCAAGTCATATAGAAATGGGACATGATAAATAGCTTTGCATCTGATTCAAATCTCCTTAGATTTAGAAAATTATACAAGAGATTTGTGTTTAATTTTTATCCTTTGAACCAAGATACCAGAGGTGGAACCAAATAAAGTTTCATCTAGTCAATTGCATAATAAGGATAATTTGATAAACTAAAATTCAGACTCTATTTTGTGTTAGTATTTATTTTACTTGACTATAAATTTGGAAGATTATCCAATTCATTTAGTAATAAAATTGACTATCAGAAATGAGTATTGATAACACAACAAGTAGTATAAAAGAGTTACTTTATATTATAATGGATTAAATAACATATGATTTGAATCAAATAGCTATTTGAGGATATACTTATGTCAAATGATGATAGAGTGATTAGTGATGATGAGGGATAATAAGCGTCAATGAGGGAGTGAGTAGTGATGGTGAGGGATGAATAAATAGTGATTAAGGATTATGAGGGAAGAGGAAGGAGTGATTAGGGATGATGAGGGATGGTGATAGTGAATTAAGGAGTGATTAGGGATTATAATTTCAAGTGATTAGATATGATAATGGATAATAAAGGTCAATCAGGGAGTGATTGTAGATGATGAGGGATAATGAGAGTCAATAGAGGAGTGATTATGGATGATAAGTGAGTGATTAGAGATCACTAGGGATAGTGAGGGTCAATGAGGGAGTGATTATGTATAATGAGGAATGATGAGAGAGTTATTAGGGGTAATGAGGGATGAGTAAGAAATGATCAGGGATGATGAACAAGTGAAATTAAAAGAAAGTGGTTGTTTGATGTGTGTAGGTCATCAATATGACCTACACTATCCCAATCACACCACTTTGGATCAAGTTCAAAGTGGTTATTTTTCAAACTTTAATTTTTACAAACTTTGGACTCTTATAAATATCAAGAATCGATTTAGAAGGCACAAAAACCTAAAAAATGACTATATGTTTACCAAAAATGGATATCAATTGCAAAATTTAAGTACTAAAATCTCTAGGTTTAATACTTAGATCCTAAAAATACTTATGTATTGACCAGATTGGATTTTTAAAAACTATTTTCCACATGGTAAGGTGTGGAACTCTCAAACCAAATCTATTAGATATAGAACAACCCTAATTTATTATATTTAATAAAATAATTTTAAAGTATAAGAAGATAAATGCAACAATATAATCTTCAGGTCAACATTAGGTTCATTTACATGTTCACATGATTTGATATGCAAAAAAGATTCATAATAATGTTGTCTCATGATTTGATTTTCCCATAACACAATCATGTTGTCTCATAATGTGATTATGTTGTCTCATTAATTAATCACATTATCTATTAACATGATCAGGTAATCTCATAACATGATCACATTGTGTCATAACATGATTGCATTCTTTAATAACATGATCGTGTTGTCTAATAATGCAATTTTGTTGTCTAATAACATGACTACAATATCTATCAATGTGATGTAATTACTAATGTGATCACGTTATTCGAGTGATAGTGATATATGAATTTGAATTCAAAAATTATGTGTTTTGGCTTAGGAATCATTGGATTCCCAAGCCAAAGGCTTGGACCTATCAATCTATAACTAAATTTGAGTGTTATAATAAAAACCAACAAAATTCAAATTTGATTTCTAAATACACCAAAAAATTCAGTGGTAAAATTCAAAAACTTAATAACATCATGACTAGAACGCTCTTATCTTACAAAAAATATGATTTTTTATAAGTTTTAGACTAATTTAATGTTTCAAACTATGTTAATTTCCAACTATGCTTTTTTAAGGCCACTAATATTGCAAATATAAATGCCTATACATGTTAATGTAATTTGTTTCTCATTGATCCAAGTGTAAAAAAAATTATATGTTCATAAACTAAGATAAATTCTATACACATTAAATAAAAAATTGATTTTCATTCTTTTTTAGGTAGTTAGGTGCATCATACAAACAATTATCTATGTTTTTATCAGTTATTTAGATCTATTTACTTTAAAATTTGATAAATAAAAAAATATTCATTAAAAAATATTTAAAAAATATAGGTTAAAAATTAGAATATCTTATCTAAATTTCCCTAAAGGGTTTCAAATAATATTAAATACTGCATAAGAGTTCCTATTCAATTTTTAGATATTTAACATAGTTATACTCTACCATTTTAAAAAACAAATAGTATTTTGAAAACTAGACTTGAAATTCTACAATTCATGTTCTTCAACCATCTTCAAATTTGGAGTGTAGATATCTAAAATTATCTACATACAGTCACATTTTCAAAATTTTACGAAAATCATGTCCACAAATAGGCCCCTTTTTCTCCCCAAACATTGTGTACTTACCCTGTATCATCCACCAAATTAAAATAAATCATTCCAAATCTTCACCATAAATACAAATGAATGCCACCCTTGATTTCATGAAAAACACTCATGCTGAGATAGGATCGTAAAATGGCCCAATGAGGTGGTGCAAGTAGATAAGATGGAAATAAACCTCCATAAATAATAATCAATAAATTTCATTATTATAAAATATTTGAATTAGATTTTACAATTCTTTAAAATTTATTTTTATTTTAATTTTTTTAAAAGCCCTATATTAATAGAAGCTAAATTGGGGATGTCTTCCCAAGTAGCTCAAAGGTTATCCATTATTGAATTCTTCAAGTTGAACAATTCCAAATTTAGCAAGGAAATCCATAAAAGAATTAGCCTCTCTAAAACAATGCTTGCAATCTAAGAATGAAAAAATATTTAATTTATCCCAAACACTGGACATAATATTTTCTAGTTTTCAAGGGGATGAATT
The DNA here is from genome assembly GCA_037957365.1 of Torreya grandis. Lineage (NCBI taxonomy): Eukaryota > Viridiplantae > Streptophyta > Pinopsida > Cupressales > Taxaceae > Torreya > Torreya grandis. The sequence continues at coordinate 177,484 of JARHVA010007101.1, forward strand.
TTTATTAAGGACAAAAATTATGATCTAAGATTCACCTTATATAATTAGCTTGTCAATATTAAAATGAATAACAAGATCAATCCCAGTAGATAATGATCGAGATTCATCTTCATTTTTTTTGCCATCTAATTTTTTTCTAGAAATCACCCTAATTAAGGATCCACTGTAGTCTTGGAGAATATATCTAGCCTCAAAAGTGATAAGATTTCCTCAAGAAGTACCATAAAAATTCAATTTGAGCCACCTTGGTGGTGGGGGAATCCAGGTATTATTATCCTTTCTCAATATTTTACCTAATCTTACTAGTGACCTATTAAGAGGTGGAAGAGTAATAAACCACCATTTCACACTCATCCTTATATCCCAAGCTAAGAGACAACCATTCCTACATTTGATTTGAGAACAAATGACTTCTAAAATTATAAACTCTAGGTCTTTTAGGATTGCATCAAGGGATTTTTCTTTTCCTTCAAGAAATAATGAATTTATTTATTTCCATAGTGTCTAAACATTAATAGCAGGGATGACATGGCATAAACCAAACATAAAATTCATAGAATCACTAATTGGCTGAGAAGAGAATGTCAAATACAGAAAAGGTGTTCAAGCCCAAGACCATTTTAGTTTTCAATATAACCAAGCCCCATACCAAGATGCAAAGGGATATTCATATAAAAGATGCTTGGTAGTTTATCCATTAGCTTTACATAGACTGTAATAGGATAGACCAAAGAAACCAATATTTGTCAATCCATCTTATGTTAAAATGTAATTTTGGACAACAAACCATGTAAATGCTCTATTTTTATAAATCCTAATCTTATACTAGCAAATAAATATTGCCCAATTCATCATATCGTCAGTATGATCGACCATCTAATAACAAAGATTGATTGTGTAAATACAAAATTTGGATCTAATCCAATGTAATGAATCCTCCTTGGAATTTAAGAAGACCTTCGCCTTTATTAACTATTCAGTTATATGCATTCACCCATTCCACTAGAATATCTAAATCTTAAAAATTGTTCCAACCCCATGAGGTCACACCATTAGACTAATGGAATTCCACATAATTTGTAACTAACATGCCCCAAGATGTAGGGAGAATAGGTCTAGCCTCCTTCATATGCATTATATCAACTAGGGGTCTATTACCATTGAAATAATCCTCTAAAAACTTATTTTTCCTTTCATTGTTGATCATCCAAGAAAGATGTTCCAAAATCAAAGACTTAAAATTCAACAAAAAATTCCAAACGTGTGAACCTTTGGGAAGGTTAGTTATAGAAACCATGCTCGATGAATTATTTAAATCGATGTATTTACTTCTCAATAGCCTAGACCAAAGAGAGTTGGTTTTGGAAAACATTCCCTAAACAAGTTTATCTCTAAGATATTTATTTTATAGACTCAAGTTTTTCACTCCAACTCCTCCCATCTTCTTAACTTTGTAAACCCTTTCCCATTTCATTAATTGGATTCTTTTTTTATTCTACTTTCCTGACCATAAAAAGTCTTTCTTGATTTTATTGAGCAACTTAACTACATGACAAGGTGGTTGAAGCACTGAGAGATAATAGATAAGAAGAGAGATCAAAACAAATTTTATGTGAGTGATACAACCTTCGAATGTAAGCAAACAACCTTGTCATGAAGCCAATTGATATTTAAAATAATTAACTAGTACTTCCTAGTGAATATTTTTGGGTATCCTAGAAAAATGTGGAATACTTAAATATTTGGAAGGCAACTTTCCAATGTTAAAACCAGGGAACAAGGAGATGGTATTGTGTTCTTGTTTTAAGCAATTAGTAAAGAAATTTTTATACTTGGTAATGTTCACCATTTGACCAGAAGTTGCCTCATAGCTATTGAGGATTTGAGCTTCACCCATAAAATCTTGGCCAAAAATTAAATTATTATCCTCAAATTGATAATCCACAAGATTTTTAATACCTTTCATACCTCAGATGCCTTGTAACAAAGAATCTTCCTTAGCATGTTTCACCTCCCTTCGTAAGGCTTCAACCAACAAGATAAAAAGAAAAGGGGAAAGAGGATCTCTTTGTCCAATGCACCTTGAGGATTTAAATAAACTATCAGGATTTCCATTCACTAGGATGGACTATTTAGGTCTTGAGGTATAGCTTAAAACCAAATCATATCACTTCTTATCAAACCCATCTTTTTATAGAAGTTTGATCAAAATGTGCCAATAAACACTGTCATATACTTTGCTAATATCAAGACCAATCATCAAGCCCTTCCTACAGGTAATGGATAAAGAATGAAAAATTTCATGATCAATAATAATTCCCTCCTAAATATTCCTTCATCGAAAAAACCCAGCTTTCTCTTTTGAAACCAAAGAATAAAGGATAGGCTTGAGTCTTGATGCCATTACTTTAGAGATGATTTTGTAAACAATATTTCAAAGATAAATAGGCCTTAAGTCATTAAATATTTCTTGATTATCCCCTCTAAAAATAATGGAAATAAAGGCAGCATTAAGATTAGGTAAAATCTTACTCCTTATTATGGATTCTTCCACCATGTGTAAGACCTCTACACCCACTAAATCCTAAAAAGTCTTGAAAATAATTGTCGGAAAACCATCAAACCTAGGGGCCTTATATTTTTCCCCAGTAGACACCACTTCTCAAATTTACTCCAAAGATAATGGAGCCAAGAGTTTCATGTTTTGATTAGGAAAAACCAACTTAGAAATAAAACCAAGGTTATGATTGTGATCTTTAAAGTATAAAGCCTTATCATTGTTTAGAAAATTATTAAAAAAATTGACTACCTCATTCTGAATCTTAGGTTGAGTGATCAAATTAACACCTTTTTAATAAATAACTTTAGAAATATGATAATTTTTATTACTAATCTTAGCAAAATTTTGAGACAAAGTAGAATTTATATCTCCTTTTAACCAACATTTTCTAAATTTTGGCTTCCAAAAAATTTCTTCTCTCTAAAGCAATTCCTCAAACTCTACTAGCAAAAGATTTTCCTTACCATATTAATTTTAATCCATTCCTATTTGGTAGATCATTAAATTGATACTCTCGAGCTCTGATTCAACACATTTTTTTCCTTGAAGATGTTTTAAAAACAATTAATGTTCCAGTGTTTAAGACAACCTTTATTAAATTGAAGTTCTTTTGCCATTCTAAATATTATAGAGGAGGATTGCATATTGTAGTTTTTACAACAAAATTACATGAGTCCTAGAAGAGAATAATCTTAGAGGCACATCTTATCAAATTTTAAAGGGAAAAGATATGGTTTGTGGTCAATATTGACACACATATCCATAAGAAAGTGGTAAGAGGCTATGAAAGGAATAATAAAGCTTTCTGTAATGTAATTTTGTGACATCCAGTTATTAGAGACTAAAAATATGTGTAAACACTACATAATATTATGTTCTCCATATACTTTTTTATTCCATGTAAACAACCCCTACTTTGGAATAATATATGGGAACTCAATATTAGACATAAACTGAATAATATTAGGATTACTAGAAGTCCCTAAAGTTTTGCTAGCATGTTTTTTTAAGAAGATAAGATGGAAATGAAATCATCACCTATAAAAATATTTGAATTCACAAAGAGAGAAAAAAAGGTTAGACAACTCAATCCATAAAATCAATTTACTATTGGAATCACTAGGTCCATACAACATTACAAAGAAAGAAACTCAAATCACCCCTGAGACAAGTGAGTTTACAAAATTGCCAATTATTGTTAGTCTCTATCATTTCCACTTGAAATTTGTATGAAAGTTTTAAAACAACTAGCCCTCCTAAGGTCCCATCAACTTCAACAAAGGATCTATTCCATCTCTTACAATTGAGCTGAATCAAATTAGAGGATTCCACCATATTTAGTTTTTTTCTTCTACCAGAATGGCATCAGAATTGTCTAAAGAGAACATATGTTTAATAAAGCATCCTTTGTTAGGAGAACTGAGGCCCCTAACATTCCATTAAACTATCTTCCTCAAGAGTGATGGAATATTTCTACCTCATGCTTCTCAGGTCTAAAGTATTTAAAAAGAGTGCCTTGCTTACTTAGAGAGACTTCCCTCGCAACAAGTTATTTGATATTGTTTTACCTTTCCTTTTAGATTTATAACAATTAGGCTTCTATAAGGAACTTTTTTATTGGGATATAGACAAAAAATCTCTCAAATTTAGTCCTTCCTCTTATTCATAGTCTTCAATATCTTAATCATTATCCATTGCCTCAATCATAGGATTGCCCTCTTGTAGATTCAGACCATCCATTAAACTATCATAGTTCAACTTGTGTTGTAACACCAAATTAAGAATAATATATTTTATGGTTTGTCATTGTTATAAAATAAATTCACAACCTTTGATCATTGAATCTAGAGAGAGTTCATCAATTTTATCTAATTTTTCAAGAAGATCATCTATTTCTATGATTTTGAAACAAGGGGTCTTTGGAAAATTTTGAGTTTTATGTAAACTAACTTGAAGATTTGGAAGGACATCTTCCTTGAGGCCCAAATAAGATGGATTAGGATATTTAAGAGAGTCATCAAGAACCAAATTCTTACCTTTTCTAGCTAAGAATTTACATGCCTAATGAGACAAAAATTTCCCAACATTGCGAGTTTGAAAAGCCTTAAAAGATGAAACAACTAGTTTTCAAACTTCTGAGTATGACTAATACCCCTGCAATTGAAACACATAAAAGGAATATTTTCAATGTTAATCAATTGTTTCCATGAATTACCTTGGGTTTTGATGAGGATGTTTCTAGGATGTCAGCATCTAAATCGATCAAAGCCTTAATTCTTACATAAGAGGCCAAAAATCTTCCTCAATAACTAGGTCCAGTTCGAGAAAAGAACCTAGCATGTTTGTTGGAGCTGATAGCTAATCAAAACCCCAATATTCCATAAGAACACCATAAAATATGACCATGATAGGGTAATTACTCTCTCGAACTGAATGAACATTAAAATTAGGTTTCTAGTTTTAAATCCATAGGCTAGTGTCATGCAGGGATAAAAAAGTTTGTTTGAAGACCTAGTTTTTAAGATCAATATTAGAAAAGATGGATATAAAGAAACCCTTTGGAAGGAATTTAATCTCGATATCCCTTCCCCAAATTTCCTCCACTCAATATTGAATTTCACTCATTGTTGGCCATTTGCCAACAAATTTTCCTATAAGAGCCCTTTCCTCCATGAGTGAAACAACTTGAGAGTGTTTGGTGGATTTATAGATGAATTCCTTATCTCCACAAATCTTCAAGCCATTCTAGTTTTGAGAGTTAAAATCATCAAGCACTTCAAAATTAGTGGTAGTAGCTTCCACCTCTTTATCTTCACATATGATGCTTGGAGATTGTGACTTCACCCCATAGCTCAGTTCTTCTCCATGCTAGAATTTAGAATCCCTTTTAACTCCTTCTAGGACCTCCCATGTCCCCTCTTTCAATTGCTCTTCCACACCTTTCGCTCCATTAACAGATGAAAACCTAATCCATATCTTTGCTATTAGCAATCTTCTTCCGCAAGCTGTTGACTAGCCTTTGGATGTCTACACCTGATCCCTATTGCAAAAGTGAAGGCTTATTGGTTTTTTCTTCCCTAAGTCATACACCATCAATACACATTAATGATTTAATTCACTTGATTATTATAATACCTAAAAAGTGACTTTTATGGTATGAATTGATTTTGACATGACATAATTTTCATGACACTACAATTAAAATTTTATATATTAAAGAATAAAAAATGAATCATATTCTAAATAAAATAATACAACTTGACCTTGACTCAATTTGGAATATACAATATTTTTAATGGAATTTTAGATTATGACACGGAATATCTCTATAAGAAAAAATATATATAAATAAAGTAAATAAATTGGAACATTAAACCGACAATAAATTAGAATAACCACCTATAATTAAGGAACTATTAAAAATTTACTTCAATTTAAAAGCTATCATAGACACACAAACAACAAACGCAGACTTTAAAAATTAAATATAACAAAATTACTAGTTTAATGACTCGAATCAATGCTAATCGACTTAAATTTAATTTCTAATATGGTTACAAGTTATAATAAAAAATTAAATCGCTTAAACCACAACTTGACACCTATGTGTTGAAGATGGAGAAGCACACGACTTGCAAGGTACACATGACATTCTAAAATGCCAGTTATGATTCGGAAGATGCACACAGAGGTTACAGCTCAGGTAATTAGCATGTGGAGAACACGGGAATTGAAGAGATCTGTAACAAGTTGATTACGCACGGTGAGAGAATCTGCAACATGAAGATGGCGACACACAAGCTGACTATCGAGTCTCCAAATATATAAACAGATATGCCAAATATTTTTGGCTTATTATCTGCAAAGTAACGTTCACAATATATACTCTCATGATAATCAGTCATTTGCTTTAGATTTATTTATCAAACACTAAATGAAATCCTCGTTTGAGTCAAAGTGTAGTTTCATTCTTCCCGACTAACTGCACAAATCTGTATTTGGATGGCACTATTGATTAGACTCCTCCAAGCTTCTTCAAGTGAACTCTCACGATCTCGAATAAATTTCAATATGGGTGCTTCAGAAAATATGTTTCAGCTATGCCAAAGCATTTCACACTGTTCTTCCATTCTCATTATTCACAAGGATAAAACTATAGGTGGCTCTGATACCAAATATTATTTTGGTTCAGAATTAACTCAGTTATTTACAATAAATTTATTGCAAAGTTAATTCAAATTAATATCAATCTTTATAATGTAATCTAATAATTTATTTATTGATAGAGATTACAATATATAAATATTTTCACTCCATTATTTTAGGAGTCAAACTTCATCTTGAATCCTTAAAATCTCTCATTCTATATCTTAGATTATCTCACATGTCTATTATATCTCAACTAAATCTGGTATGTGAGTTATTCTTACAACTCACTCTATCACATTATCATTTATTATCACAATATATTTTCTCACTTAAACATATATTGCGAGCATCAAAATATGATATTCCACTCACGTCTTTCACTATCAATAGTTATTTGAGCTAGACAAATCATCCCTCAAGCAAGGGCTTTGTTAAGTTGTTTCAAAATTGATCATCTATTTGTCAATACTTGAGTTTATCTACCTTATTGTGTATTAGTTTTTTATTATAATATGTGTATTTCAATGTCTTTTATATGTTAGTACTCAATCAGGTTGTGAGAGATGAGGGGATTACTCTAATTATTGTATCAAACATTTTTGGGTTGGATCTACATAAATTTGAATTAACAAGTGTACATTGAATCTATATTTACTCATGTTTGGAAGTGATAGGTCCATTATACCCAACTTATATGGTTGATAAATCTATTTATTGAAAGACAAAGTCACATGACCTACCCTAAGATAATACATGTATCTTATGGTAGACTTGTGATCATTTGAATCTCCTTCCGATTCATTATTTG
>JARHVA010007101.1:192500-262500 GCA_037957365.1 Torreya grandis
AATTACCAATTGCAAAACAAATTAGTGATTATGTATAAGTATTTGCATAACATATACAATAGTTACAAGAAGAAGTAAGAAGAAAACTATAGGAAAATAATGAGAAGTACAAAGAAATAATAGATTTTAGAAGAAGGTAAAAATATTTGAAGAAGTATATTTAGTGATGTTTTACTTGAGGGAAGAGATATTTTCAAAAGGCACATATAACAAGTTGAAGTAGAAGAAAATCGAACCATGTAGAATTGTGAAGAAAACTAATGACAATGCTTATGAGGTGAGTTTAAAACATAGTTTTGATATCTCTATATTTAATGTTTCAAATATATATTATCTACATGGAATAGATGGTGAAGGTGAATAATATGAAGAAGTAGATTGGAAGCAAGACGTGCTAAATAAGAAGAAAGAAAAGATAGTGTAGGTTCTAGACAATAAACATAAGGCATGGAAGTTATGACAGGTATTTGGTACAATGTGAAAGATTAAAGAAGGAATACAACACTTAGATTATAGAATGGGAGATGAATAATATTGACAAGAATAAATGGAAGTAGTGCAGTTAGATCAACTTGTTGTAGATGATTTATTTTCAACCAGAGGACAATGAGGTAGAAAAAGTGACCGAACTTATAAAGGCCATAGCTTTTTATCCATAGCTTTGTTTGAGCCCATATTCATGCCAAAATGACTATAAAAAAATTAAATGAAACCACAACCCATACTCCTAGTTATGGTACATTTATGATATTTTTAAGAGGTAGTACGTGACCATTTGAGTGTCTAAAATTGTATTTAATTTTATTTTTAGTTTTTCTTTAAATTTAGAAATTCTTTTTTCATAACTAGACTTTAACATCAATTTAAATTAATTAAATAGGTTAATTATAGAGTTTCATTTATTTTTAGAGTTTTGCATACTTGCATACAAAAGTTACTAAAACTAATAGCCATTAAAAATAACAAGTTGAGTTTTATTTATTTTTAGAGTTATGAATTTTGCATGTCAACTCCAATTCAAAGTTGAGGTTTGTTTATACATGTTTTATAAATATTTTAATCATTAAATACAAATCAAAACTAGTTATTATTTATAATCTTGGCATATTAAATAATTATTTGTCTTTATAATACTCTAATTCATTACAATTCATTTTTTTTTCTTTAATTATTCATCAAGTTTAGATACCAAAACACTAAATTTAGAAGAATAAATTGGGAATATGGGCAAAGAAACAAATTAATGGTCTAAATAAATTAAGTGACATGGAACTAGTTTTATCTAGACTACAATGGATATATGTTTTGAGATATAATTAGAATATGATGATGCAATAAAATTAGAGGATAAACATACTGAGGAAATGTAGAAATGAAAAAAATTAGCTCATGAGTCAAAATAATTCTTTAATGATGACCCAGATGATCTTGTTTAAGTAAGAGTTATTAAGAAAAATTAAGTTATTTACCTTACTAAACTTATAAAAGCTACAAAGTTGAGAATTCACATCATCAAGGAATGTACCAAAAACTTCTATGATTCTAAATCCATGGGAGGAGACGTTATTCTTATGATAATATCAAGAATTCATAAATTTCATTACATAATCAATGAAGATGATAGTAAGATAGTTTCTCTAGATACTGTTATCAACCAATTCAAGAAGAACATTGAAGAGATTATAAATTTTAAAATTGCATTCAATCTTGAATTAATTCAAAGGTGGATCAAATTCTAGTTTCCCTTAAATAATGGTAATGTAATGGTAGAGAGACTTCATGGAATAAATGACAAAATGATAGAGCTATATTGTGTTTCGGAGATAAATTTCACATACTTAGATGGTCCTGAGGAAGAAAATGTTCATAATATGTTGAAAAAAATGATAAATATTAAAATGAGAAAAATAAACTATAGAAAATGAATGAGGAAACTACCACCATTCTCAATGATGAAGAAGAAGGTTGAATTTGCATAAATCCTTGATCAATTCTCTAACTTAGAATTTTAAAGTCATATTTTGTGTTAGTGATTTGCATAGTGTATTCCATGCAATTTTATTAATTTATTTAGAAAAATTTTGATTCATGAAAATTTTCATTATACTTTTTCAAGTCATGTAATTTAATTACTAACACACTTTTATAAGTTATAAAAATACCAAAACAAGTTTGCAAGTTGTGCAAATTGCTCAACACATTTTTATAGATTTCAAGTAGTGAAAATTCACTAACATGTTTTTTCAAGTATTTAATATGAAAAAGGTGGTTATGTTTCATAAACAACCATTTCAAGCTATAAAAATGAGTTATGGGATCATTTTTAAGAGACTTTTTGATATTTGGAAACCTCTAAGAGAACTTTTGAAAGTGGAAACTGTACTTTCAATCCATCAAAGATAAATACAAAGAGATTCTACAAACTTTGCATTCATAATTTCTATGTAGATAATATATGTATATTATATTTACATGTATTTAAATCTTTTTTATTTTTAGAATGTTGTCATAGTTGATATAAACTAGTAAAAAATATATGAAATTTTCATTATAGTATTTATTTTTGAATCTATATTTGTTATTTTTATTTTTATAAAATATTGATAGAGTCAGAAGGTAATTATTTACTTTCTAGAAAAGAAATACAAAGTGATCATTATTTTATTTTTTCATTTATGTGATTAGTTTGGTGTATGTTGTACGTTTATATAAATGTGTGTATGTCTTTCCTATCCATTGAATGATAGAGGTTTTTCATCATAGATCATATCCCAATTTCCTTGACATTTATAACAAGTTTTCAAGTTTGAATTGTGGGTTATGTTGTATTTTTATTCTTTCAAAAACATATTTCTCTCCTTTTTATTTCTCTACCACATTTTACTTTCTTTATCCTTTTCAATCTTTCTGGTTAAAAGTACCACCCTGATGAAACTCATTTTTCTATAAATAATTTAATTTACTAGATCATTTCAGATTTAAATAGAAGTAGATATGCTTACTAATAGGATGGGTTATTTTTACCCTAAGTGCTGATGATAATCATCAATTTGTCTACCCGACAAATTTTCACACCAACACTATTTTTTAGAATTTTGTAACAATAGGTGTTGTAAACTAGCCATTTCCCCCTAGTTTTACATTAAAAATTAATTAATAATAAATAAAAAATATTTTAAATTAATTTATTTTTCATGTGGATTCAATTATAAAATTGGACAACATTGGCATTTTTTATATTAAAACTCTATCGTTTATGAGAAATGAAATTAATCGTTTTCCATCAAACCTCCTAAAAAGGATTGAAAGTTTCAAATTTCACAATTTATAAAATGTTTTAAAAATATTTATTTTGTACATAGTTTAGGAAAATTAACTAGAAATTTATAAATTATTTAGGTTTTTGTTCCTTTCCATTCTCTAGATACAAAATTAGTAAGTTTTTTCAAGCAAACTGTAAAGGAAAATATTAAAGTGACTTGTCTAATGTTTAAATAAATAATTATTTTGAAATATTTATTTAAAATTCAACTCCATAAAATTTTAATGATTAATTAAAATTTATGTTAGAATTATTTAATATTTTATTTTCTAATAAAAAATAACCTGTGTAGTTACATGACTGGGGTCCTCCTCATCTAGGAGCTTCACTCTTTAAAAAATATATATTAGATTGGAATTTTTATCATCTCTCTAAATAAGAAACCACATATAAAATTTTATGAAATCTCAAATATCAAATTTTAAAATCATATCTCCATCACACCTTTGCACAACTATGTCATGATTTTTTATAATTGCATCAGGCCTACATCACTTTTCTAGGGATAGGTTGTGCCTAATTTTTCAAATGACACTCTTTTTTTGGTTATATTATTAGATAAAAGTATGATATGTTAATTTTTGAACTTATTTCATCAAGTAAATTCTCTTTAATTATGGTTTATTCTAGGTGGATTCCTATAAAGACATTCACACCTCATTAAAAGAAAAATATGATCATTAACAGAGCCCCACTAGAGTTTCATTCATGTCCATTTATGCCTTGAAAAAGACAAATTATATTATTATATATGGCTATTTTTCAAATATCATTCATAGAGATAACTAGTTATATTTGACAAAAAAATAATGAGATTCATTACCCATTAATGCTTTCAACATCTCTCTAGGCATATCATGCCCTTCTTTAGGAAATTTGTTCACATCGAGCACCTCAAACTAGAATCAAACATTAACTAAATGATGTCTCATCTTAAATAATTCCTCACATATATTTCTTACTCTTTTTTCTTGAATAACTCTATTTTAATTTATATCACCATATTCCTTATTTTCAAAGAAAGTCTAACTTATTTTGTTCTAGAAAAGTATTGGTGATGGAGTCATGGTTAGTGGGTCCAATGAAGGAAAATATTATACCATGAAACCCATAAAATTAAAATAAAATATGGACTAACATTCAACCCTACATGCAAACAATATGATAAACTGTAATAACAATGTTCTTTATTGATTCAAATGAGGAATTACAAAGTGCATACATTTTATAGTTTGATTATAGACTTACATAATCAATATAGTCTCACAATGATATGTGTGAGTCTTTCACACTCTCAAATATATGACTTACACAAATAACTATTTTAATTGATCCATTTATCTTTCTCTAAAGGACTCTAATATACTTCCAAGTCTTACCAAGGATCTAACTCTCCCTGAATTCCCTCTCACAAGTGTAGTGATGTGTTTACATATATAATAGATTCCGCCAAATAAAATTAATTATTTAAACCACGCACTAATTCCAAAATCATTAAATAACACACTAATACATCACCTAAAATCAAAATCATTAAACAATTATAACACATTAGTATTTATCATAATTATTTAATTCTCCTTACATTCTCAATGTCCGTAAAACATCAAGGGTTCTATAAAATGTCACCAAGGATCATCCTAAATTCCATAATCAATTTAATAGGTCACATCCTCTTGAAAATAAATTATTCAAATGTTTCAAAAAAACTTATGCTTTTTAAATATTCCCTAAACATGCACCATAAACTAATTTTATAGATGGACTCAAAATGGTGTCAATGTGCTTCGTATAAATCTACAAGTTCCCATGATGCATGTTGTGTATTTTTCATTTTATATCCAAACCATGATATATATCTAAGATGTAATTTTACATATGTATTTGTAATGATGATAATAATTTCATTGTAAAACTACAACACTAGGCTTTTAGCTTCATGAATCTTTTCCTACATTATAACTCTACTTTGATTGAGCTCCTTAAATGAAGAGCTCTAAGATTGATTTTATAAGCTTTCAAATCCCTTGAAATGGGTTAAATTTGACAATGGTTAAGTTTATTAATTTTGGTTGAGTTTGGCAATTCTTAAAATATTCTTTTAGATATTTTTCAAAAGTGACAACTCACAAAGATAATGAGTGTGTTCTACGATGTTCTAAGATGTTCTTGAATTTTATTTTTATTAATTGATTTATTAGCTCATGGGTGAACTCAATTAGTATTTGAAATTGATTTAACTTGCTAATTGATTTTGATTAGGGTGTGCAAGTTAATTAATTCTTTTTAGGTATTTGCTCATTTCTTTGATTTTGATTAATTCAATGTGTGTATTTGTCTTATTTAATTGATTTAGTAGGCTAAATTGATTTAATGCAGGACTTTATCTCCATTATGACAATTTTCCATTTTTTCCACAAATTTGTAATAACTTATCTAAATCCAAAATCAAAGATGTGTTCCTTATGTTATTTCTATGATTCCTAAAGAAAAATATGTTACTTCAATATTTATATTTCAAATAAAATAAATAAAAAATTCATTTCAATTTTCAAGTGTTGTACTGGTCTAAAGAACATAGTATTAACAAACAATTTAATAAGTCGTTCAAAATTATGATAAACATTGTAATAACAAATATATGTAATCCCACTTATTACTATCCATGTTCATTATGTTTTTATTTTTATCCATCATATTCATATTTTTTAATTTTATTTAATATTTCATGATTCCTTGGATTCCCTGCATCGTACATGTTGGGTAAGATTTTTTTAAGCATAGTGCTTAAAAATTAGGTTAGTTAGTATAACTGTCTTTTTAATTTGAAGCATAAGACATGGTATAAATTTCCACAATGTGGTATACCTATGAATATTTTCATTCAATTACTTCTTTCTTTTCCATCCAACTACTAAAATACAAACTACTATTCTCCACCCAGATCTAATCAACATTTTCCTTTTCTTTCCCATTGCTTGTGTACAATCCACTATCTCATCTCATTATTTTTTTTCTATATTTCCTTCCTCTTGTGGGACTTGGACCACCTCTATCCATACACCTCATCTAATTCATCTTCCTTACACTACTCCACTCTTTTATATGTTTACATCCATTATAACCTGACCTCCTCCATCAAAATCCACTATGCCTTTGTTCAACAGTTATCCAATCTACTATTGGAATATCATACTAAATGTATTTAGATGATTTTAAATATTTTTTATTCTTTTTAACTTACATATTTAATCTTATTTACATATTAATATTTTTAGATTCAAAATATATTCATGTAAGCTTCAATGATATCTCTATAATAGTCTTCACATCATCTTATTCTGCTTCCCTTGTTGTGGTATCAAACAAGTTCAATATCAATGTCAGAAAAAAATAATAATAATATATAGAATCAATATGTCTTCAAAAAATATATATTGCCCTTATTTTTAATGTTAAACTAGATAAAATTTATTCACTTCATTCATTAAATGCTGTAATTTTGGGATGCTCTTATTCTAATGATATATATCTTAAAATATCATCATCCTCTACAGATGATTCAAATATTAAAAAGTAGCTAATTTTGCTCATCCTTTTTATCTATGTCATGTATGTCACACTCTTTTTCTTCTCTTTTCTAAATAATTTTTGGATCAACACCTTAATATAACAACTGAAATTCATAATGGATTGAAAATGCATCACCCGTATTTTACACCACCAATTTTTTAATTTTCCTTATGTTATTCTATTTTGTGGCCCTAATGTCAAAATTAAATATATGTATTATGAATTTCACATAAAAAACATTCACTTCTTCCACTTCAACCTATATTATAGATTTAAAAATTCCATCTCTATCTTCACTCTCTACATCCACTTTTGTGATACAACTATAATGTGTATCTGGATCTGAATTAGAATATGAAATTATTTTAGTATTTATATATTTATCTATATCTAAATTTGTATTTGAGTAATTACACATCCACTCCATCATCTTCCTCTATTTTGAAATTAAGATATAGTATTCTTCTTCTCCTTGGTCAAATATGGGATCTCTAGAAATTATCATCATATTCACCATGTTTACACATTCCACATGCCCCTTATATTGTGAAAATGAAAAATATTATTCCTCTGCATATGCATCATGTGATATTTACCATGTATATTCTATTTATATGTATTTGAAAAGACATTATGCTTCTTTTTCCAATTTAAAATCTTCTTTCCTTGTATTTATCTAGATCAAACGAATTTAGTTCTTCATGAGTCTACTATCTTCCTACTTATATGTTTTCTATGTATCTTCATGAAATCCATCCACATGTATTTAAATTTGGTCTCTAATTCTAATATCACTCTTAAAAATATCTTCAAATAACTCTTTAATGTCCATAACATCTTCATTCCATACAAATTCAACTATCTCATTTTCTCCATTTTGTAAATATTTTTCATTCCCTTCTCTATTTCATCTGTTACACATGCATTAACACACTAAAAATCATGTACTAAACTATAATTTTTGAATTCAAAAGTCAATTCATGTACTCCTTATAATCATGATTTTTATGCATTATTCTTCAAGTTTGATAGATTTTTAAGAAAACCATCTAAATAATTAAGAGGGTAGAATAACCTATACAAAAGGATGAATAAAACTATTTTAGAGTAGGGCAATTACTTGTAAACTCATATAAATGAACATTTTGAATTAAAATACTAAAAGGTGATAAATATATAAAGTACCAAATTTGAAATATATTTTATTGATTTTAATACCAAGGAGAAATAATACTTAGTTGGATTTATACTGTGTAGGTAGATCTAAGTTGTACAAAGGAAAACGTGTACATGATCAAGATTATATGATAGTTTTTAAATTCTAGAAATGATGTTTATAGAGCTAAAAAAAATTCTATCAATTTTGGGACACTAATATGTATTATATTATTCATCTTGAAATGCTACTGTATTGTAGAAAATATGAACTAGACTATGATGAGACCAAGTTCAATATTATGTGTTTTCTATTACCTTTGTAGATGATGTACTTAGATATATAACATAAGGTGTATATATTTTATTATGGATCAAATTCTAAATATTCACCCTTGGGATGTAATTTGTCAAAAATGGGTTAGTGTGCTCATGATGTCGATTTGACCTCAATAACCCATCTCTCGATGGACATGACCTACATATCCAATACTCCAAGGAGGGCCTCAGAATTATGTAAATGGATGCAATGAAATAAATTATAACTTGAAAAATACCACTCATCAAATGCTCTTTGAATGTTTAGTCATATAAAATGTCACTTGAGTGTAATGAGTACCTCTTATGACTACCCTATCCCTATATTATCCCTAGACCTATCTTAGGTCCTCTTTCGATCCTTATCTAGATTTCGTGAGCATTTAACCCATCCCTATATATAATGAAAGTAGTCATAGATAATCTCCTAGGTATTGAGGCTCATAGTTCACCATATTATACCACTTAGAGACTAGTGTGGACCTTTAGACACTAGCTCACTGTGCTAGTGAGTAAAGTATAACACTACTATCCTTTACCTATTTTCTCCCCCAATGGACATATTTCCATTTCTCAAGACACCTTAGGGTTAGCCTAGAATAGTTCTATATCATGACAAGCACCATATCAATATATATACATTAATTTTATAACTTTACCCACTAGATGGAAATCATATGCAAATACACACAAACAAACTCAAAAACAAGTTGTGCAAATCAAGATTATTGATCTATATTCTACCCTATTCTTGTGTAAAACCATCTACAACATCCCAGAGCTTAGAATACATAGGTTTCCAATCTAAAATCATAATCAAAGAACTCAAAATGATATTCATACTTGCATTCACTTGTACTTGCACTAACACTTAGATTTGGAGAACTACATCAAGCTTCATCCCCTCTTGAGGTATTATTATGTCAACAACTCTCAACATAGAAGGGTTTTGAGGTTGTGTCTAACATATCTAGTTAAGAACATACTTTTTATACTTATGATCCTCAAAGATCCTAATAACATGGAGTTCTAGGGTTTTGATTCCAAATCAGTCAAATAAAGTGATCCAGCACTCAGGCACACATGGATAAGAATCTCAAATTCAGGAGAAGGTACACATAGAAGATCATATTATTTGATTGCAAGGGACACTATCATGACCCAAAGTACATTAGCATAGTGTACTACTATTTAAAGGACAAAACTACTATCGAGGAGGAGTTATGACTTCAAATTATTTTTGACGACACCCTACCCAATCTATATACCATTTTCCACCCTATCAACTATCTTTGTCAATTAGTTTCTAGCTAAGTACATCTTTGTTTAGTTCATTGCTATTTTTAGAATAATCATATTAGTTCAATTATTATATAAATCAATGGTTATATTTATCACATATTTATTCCTTAATTTTAATATTCTAGACCCTTAACAACCTAGGGTTTTAAACTTCATTACACACTTAAAAGTTAAATCATTTGGTGAACCTAACTTACTTCAAACATATTGATTCAAGACCCTAGTGTACCATTATAGTTTTACCTTCCCATTTTTTACCCATCATCTACTCAATTTTTAGTTTTTTTCTTCCATAATTATTATCATGATGGATGCCATTTTTTACTTTTTGGTAAAAATTCTTGAGGTTTGTCTAGCATGCCCATTACCTACTATTTTTAGAATGATGCACATGTACATCAGTCCTCTCATCAATCATGCTATAACTTAGCTTATTTAACACATTGATCTACCTCATCTTGAGCTTCCTTATATGGAGAGCATTATCATATGGCTAATTTCTATTTACCTCTGGTTACTACTCAATGATGGAGAGATCATATGACTCATTTTGTTCCTTCTTAGCCTAGACCCACTGACTATCTTTGCTCACATCCTATGTCTACTACTCACCCTTAGTAAATAGTAAACCATGCAGTTCGAATTATCATTTGAAAAAATCATGTGCCTTATCTACCTATAAATGAATAATGTAATCCCACACTCCATCATCCCCAACATAATATAATGGGAACTACATATTAACATATAGAGCATATGATATTATAGATCAATTGAGAAATATAGTCAATATTTTTATATTTGAATTTCTTCAAAAATAAACCATTTTCAAAGATATTATTTTTTAAACACTGAATCATGCATCTTTACCTCATGACATAGATCCAACTGATATTGCATCTATCATGAACACTATCAGGGACATCAATGATGTTATATCTTTTGGCAAAGAGGATTTTCCCTCATAGTCAATCATTCATAATAATCTACCACTATTCTTTCAAGAATAAATCAAAACCATCACTATTAAATGAGTTGTAATTGATAGTGGTTTAGGACTTAACATATGCAACCTCGCGTTTATATAGACTATGGGGGTTGATATAACACCATTCAGAAGACATATAAGAACATTATATGTTTTGATGACAATACATGACAAGCATTGGATACTATTTTGTTGTATATCACAGTTGGACCAAAAACCCTATCTATTATCATATTATCACAGTAGGATGATAGAACATTTTTTTATTTTCATAGGATTACTGGACATGATATAGACTCATGCTTAAAATTACAACAAAAAAAGAAAAATTCAAGGCTCAGGGCTCTATTTAGATTACAAAGCCTTTGACTCCGTTAATAAAAACACCATGATAGATTCTTCATAGACACTCAAGGAATGATCCATTGACTACCCAGATTTTATCTATGACAAATACATCTCTAACATTTTTATATATGAGGATTTGAATCCGAATGCTTTCACTTTGGCATTCTTACAGCACATAGGACATCATGAGATTGAGATACAATATGCCATACATTTTTAGGACTCTTTGGTGTTGGTGCTCGTATCTGCACCAGGGCCTTGTATCACTATTGGTGAATGTGTGCATAGAATAATTTGCGATGTGCCACATCAACACTTAAACCCCACGCTAAGCTGTCCACGCATATGTGGAAGAAAGTTAAAGAAACTAAAATGGAATTCAATGTTAAATATTAAGAATAGCATGGCAGGGGTCAACTCATTTACTGAACGTTAATAGGATCAAAGGTGCAAGGTGCATTCCCCTTTCCAGATCCCCCGTAGATGCCAAGGAAGATGTGTGTAGTTGGCGGAGCATCAACCACTGACTGCATGTTTGACCAAGCAAAGTGAAAATGAGGGATGAGACTTCTGCCACGATTTCGAAGAGCGAAATGCAAATTGCAAGCGAAGGGGTCAATGTTCGTGGGAAGTATGTGGTAAAGAAATAACTACAAAATACACCGTGGAGTTCCACTGGAAGTCCGCAGAGAATGTAATTGCAAAAGCACATTCAAACGGTGGTATAATGTTCTACACGAAAGAATACGGCACTGAACCCCCACAAATGCACCTTCCTAAAGTGAAAATTGCCTTGAACATTCCGTAGCCTGCAGAGAGAAAATGTGGAAGGTGAAATACGCCCTTGTAGTTCCTCATTTCGTGGAAGGAAACAAGAAAGTAATGGATGCAAGAAAGCAGAAGCCCGCATGCATTTTACACCTAACAATGTGTAAAATGCAACGTGCATCTTTATCTCTGGATCCCATGAACTAAAGAGTAGAGATAATAAGAGGGGAAAGTTAAATTAAAGAGCTGTGGACTTGAACAACAATTCAAAAGGATTTAATACTTCATGAGTGTTCTTGCTGTAGTATTGAATGGTGACTACGAATGTTGTGGTAGGAAGATTTGCCAGGCTAAGCAGCTCCAAGAAAGGACGTAGCTTTCTCATAAATCTCATTGCACCATGAAACCTTGCAGGTTTGAGTCAGAAATTGTCTACAGATCATGCAATACCCTTCTAGCTCTTATTATGGCTTGTATTCCCCAGATTTCGATCTAAATCACTCATCCATGTCAGATATATTAGTGGAAAATGAGAGCGAGGAGTTTTTGTTATTCATTTGATAATTGTTGATCTCTGCAGGGTTTTATTGAAAATAAATCTGGCCTTTGTCCTATTGCAAGTGCTACATGGTAGAGATTGGATACGTACTGTGGCTGCAATGTGATTCTAGTGTTTATATTTTCAACCTATTTGACATGGACCAGTTATCATGGGTATTGCATAAATGATGGATAGTTAATACCCTTGAAATGAATTTCGGTGGAGATGGGAGGTTGACTTCCATTTTACACCAACACAATGTACAAAGTGTAAAGTGCATTCCCATTTCTGGATTCCATATGCTAAAAATGGAGATTTGAGTGGGAAGAACATTGTGCAAATTGCATTTGTGGAAATTGCACCATGCAAATTGCACTTGTGGAAATTGCATTTGTGCAAATTACATTGTCAAAATTGTACTTCTATAAATTTCACTTGCGCAAAATTTCAAAAACAAATAAAGGACAGGATTTGCCCAAAAATTGAAAATAACCTAAGTTATTGTATTTTCATTTGCTTTATTTGTCCAAGCACCTCCACAAAAGGATATTACAGGTTTACAAATTCAAGGTAGGCCATTCCAAGGAAGATCTCTCAAGCAGCCATTGGTCCAAAATATTCCCATGCCATCATTGTAAGAGCAGGAGGTTCCAACTATGCAAGTAACTGATCAAGGGAATCTTTAGGTGGTTACAGAAAAGAAAAATGGTTTGTTTAAGATTCCACCATGTATATTCTCCTTCCAACTCATGTGAAATGCATCTCCAACCAAAGAGAAAAATGGGTTGTTGCAAATATTCATCATTTCTTAAAAAGGCAGTTAGAGGAATCATTTGCTTTACAAATACATGAAGATTCCAAATGTGGTAAAGGGTATATTCTAGTTGGGAGCATCTTGGTGGAACATGAATGGGTGTTTCTCGCTTTTGAAAATTGAAACTCTCATTCTCAGATTTGAAAAGAGTAAAAATGTATAAATAGAGGAATTTTTCTCTATTATTGAGGTTGTTTGGCTATTCTATCGGTCATTGCATTGGTCTGTGTCTTCCTTAGTATAGGCTCTTTCACATTTTGGGATCATTACTGTGTGTATTTTGTCTCTCTTACTAAGGTGGTTGCATCTGTATAACCATTAGCAAGCTCTGAGAGCATGTTTGTATGACTCCCCTGCCAAAGATGGAGCAAATCTAGCATGCTTGTCCCCATGGCAGCATTTTGAAACATTGGTGTGTTTAATATTTTTCTTTCAAGTTAATGAAAATGCATGTGGTTCTCTACTATAATATGTTGATGAAGTGAAATGATATGTCTTGAAAATGATGTTGATAGGATATCTTATTCTATGCTCATTAATGGTTGTCATCTTGGGTTTTGTTTTGGATTATAAATCCCTTTTTGAATTATATTCATAATATGTTGTTGAATAACTTGTTAGGACACCCTAGGTTTATCAATTCAATGGAAGAAGACAAATCATTCCTAGTAGTTTCATTATCTTGCATTTAGGTTTTCTTCATCTTTGCATTAGGCGATGTCATGAATGATTGCAAGAATCCTTGCTGATTGAAGACCTCTATCACACTATCCTCCCCTTTTTATAACTATCAACTTGTCCTCCCCTGTCCTACCCTACATATAACATGCCCTTTATGTATATAAAGTTTTATTTTCTTACAAATGCATAAACATTGTATATTTAGCATGTGTCTACATTTTATGATTTTAAGACCAACATTACAACTTCTTATTCATCCCCTATTTTGTTTAATAATTTTTTCAGTTGAAGGTTGTAATCACATACTCATATCTATCTTTAGTAGCTTGTGTCTGACCTAGAACATTTTATCATTCTCTATAACAACCCTTCTTGAGTGGACTGAGCAATCCTGGTTGTGTTCTAGTCAAATTTATGTTCCATTGTGCCAATAATCCCCATGGAGGTTGAATTGTAGAATATCTCCATATGAGCAAGCTACCCCTTAGGTCTTCTCACCTTGGTTCAGGCAAAAGCAAATTTAGTAGGGAGATAACCATACCCTTTGTAGGTTCCTTAGTAATTTTATCCATTCTAGTCCATTAGTAATGCCAAACCCTTCCCTAGCTACAATAACATACTAGTGGGTTTCTCATCATTTTTTTTCCATATTACATCAAGTGTGCAAGGCCAGATTAGAGAGGTGTAAAACTAGGAACCAACACTCACTTGGCACCATTATCAAGGATTAAATTGAAATCCAAGTTACTTATGTTACCAGGGACTCTTGCAGAGAGCTATAAGTATTTTCATGTCGTGAAGTTCTCTACTATTATTTACTACACTCAAACTATCTTGGTTGTGAATGTTGTAGCACTCCACTGGGGACATGCCAAGAATTTGAGAGATTTGATAATTAACTTATGCTGAAATTGTTGTAAAGAGCCAAAATTTTGTCATGTTTTAATGTAGTTTCCCTTTGTTAAACATTAATCTAAAAGTTTTATTGTCTTTGATTTCATACATCATCATTAATTTTATCAAGATATGGTTTCAGTATGTATCACTACAAGTTTTTAAATGGTTATATTATAGAAATTTGCTTCTAGTGATGACTCTAAAACATCATTTGGTTTCAAATAAATATCGGTGCCCATCTTCAATATCTCCACCTTTGAGAATTATCTTACTTGTGAAGCTTAAATGACTGAGGTCATCCTTCAACCATGACTCATCTGTGAAACTTGTCTCACCTTTAAATTCTCATCAAAAAGGAAGCATACAAGTTTGGAGATATGTTAAAGGACATAGTGGAATTATAAAAGACTACTTGGGATATCAAGATTCTAGTAAGTCTAAACTTTTCTTTGTTAAACTTCATATTATTGAAGATTTTCATGGTTCTTCTAACTATTTAAAATCATATAGTCCAATTTATTATCGAGCTCCTTCTCAATTAGTTGAATCCCCTCCTAAGTTTTATCCTACAAATCCACCCTATTCACCCCCTCACACACCTTTGCCATTTTTTCTTTAACCTGCCATTAAACTAATCATGAGACATAGGGATCAAGGTTAAATTGAGTGTCCTATATTTAGAATTCCTAGATTTAGACCAATTTATTTTACTAACATGGAAGGTTTTCCTAATGAAGTCCCAAATGAAGTTAGGAAATGCCTCCTAAGATTCCAAGGGAACAATACAATTAGTGGTGAACAACATTTTAGGGATTTTCAAAATATCATTAAAGACTATGAGTTTTAGCATGAGGATATGAGCATTAAATTTTTTATGCACATGCAGGAGGAAGATGCTCATGAATGGTTCAATTCCCTTCACCATGGATGCATTGATTCATGGGAAGAGATGTTGGATGTTTTTAGGATTTAGTATGGCGATAGAATTGATCCCAGGTTCCTTTTGTCTGAATTTGAAAACATCAAAAATAACCCTAATGAGTGTGTGATGGACTTCAATACATGATTCAACAAAATTATGATGTAGTTGCTTGAAAATATTAGGCCTAGTGAGACATCATACTTGATCAAACATTATGATGCATTTAATAAGAGGGTTACATATTACTTGAGGGATAAGTCTCCCAAGAACCTAGGGTTGTAATTCAATTATGGCTATCGAAATTGAGATCAATATGAAGGCTATGGGTATGCCCTTGAACAAACATGTTGATGCAAAGTTGGTTGATTTGGAAGAGACATAGTTTAAGATAACCAAGCTCAAAGATAGTGTTAAGACTTTAGTCTACACTATCAAAGAGATATCCTAAAATCTAGATAAATATAAGAATTGGTTTCCCCATAGGCTTGTACATGATGTTATAAATCAGAATAGAGTGGATGTAAATAGGGTACCTGATCCATTACATGTCAAGGTAAATCCTATAAATTTTGATGTTGACATTGATTGGTGTTATAAGTGCTTATTTCCACATCCCCCATGTGATACTATTAATTCAAGTGATGAAGATGTGGATTATCCTATGTTTGTATCTAATGGTGATGATGAGATTATGATGTTGAATTATCAAGACACTCAATGTATGTTTTTTTGCCTCCACAAAATGATGAATGTTACTACTGTAGATCAGTTTTGGATTACAGTCAATAGGGTATGTGATCTAACATATGAATTTTCTTATGATGATAATATATCACAAGTAAATGAGTTACCTGATCATGCTATAGTTGAAGATCTATAGTGTGCTTTGATAGAAGTGTTGGACATGGATGTAGAATTGGGTGACTCTATTGGGATTGTGGACATTGTTGAGCAACTAGTTGTTCTTTATAATGTGTTTGATAATGAAGGTGTTGTTTGTAAAATGACATTCAACAAAGATAGAGTTAACTTATATGCCTTGAGAATGATTTTTCTCATACTTCTTTCAAGCAGTTCTTTGAGGTCACAAATGACATTATTGATCCTGATGCACTCTTGCTTGGTACTCACATTATTGCAGCTAAGAAGCATGTTTATTTATAACTACTGAAAGAGTACTAGAATCTTTTAGCTTGGTTTTATCTAGATATAAGACCTTGTAGATAGGATTTTTTTCAATTTATCATCCTATTAAACATAGTAGTAGAACTTTCAAGCATGTGCAAAGATTAGTTTACCTCATTTGGGCTACCAAACTGTTAGAAAAGCTCAAGAAATTAAGGGATGACAAGATTCTAAAGCCTCCAATTAATAGTAGGCATTTGAAATATTTCCTAGATTGAACTGGTGATAATGTACATAATTTTATAGTGTATAGTCTTGTTTCTATGATATTTTTTGCCTCTATGATTTGGGCCCTTGTTTGTACTATTCCTTTCATTTTTTTTTATCTTATGTTAATTTTTTGATGCTTTTGATCTATTTTTTCACTTGTGGAGCCTTTATGGTTCTTTCCTAATAATTTTATCTAATGTTTTACTCTTTAGCCCAATGGATTGGCACTTGGTCTTGTGTTCTAGGGTTTTTTGCACACCCATAGGGGTGTATATTCTTAGGCAAGAACCAATGTTAGTACTCATATCCACATGAAGGCCTTATATCACTATTTGTTGTTAGACACACTTAATTAAAATTAATTAATTATGAAATAATATGCAACATAATAATCATTCCTTAGAATCATAGTAGCAAAAACATATGGAGGAAAAATTTAGATGTAAGAAAAAATACATAGATAACACTAATATAATGTGGTTCACCTAATGTGGGATACATCAACCAAGAGGATCTAAATAATATTATAAAAAATAGTAAAAAATAACTCTAAATAAGAAACCTCTCATAGATATAATTTTCTTCAGCCTGAATTCACACCAGAATTCTTGAGATGCAAAGCTACACCTCAAAACCAAACACACTAACTGTAGAAAGAATGCATAGTTTAAAACTAAATGCAAAACACAATGAATAATGTGCTACCCCTCTCCGCTATTTATACTTTTCAAAATACCTTGAAAAATGTGCCATAACCATAATTATAACCATATCCCCACAAAATGAGGCAAAAAATGAGGGAGTTTTCAACCACATAATCCCCCAATTCTCGTGACACCTTTAAATCATACCCACTTCCCAAAAATGTGCCACAAAAAATGCAAGTTGTTAAAATTCATCTCAACATTATAAAAGGTGAATATTCATGTTAAAATTGTCTTGGTAATTTTATTTTTACCTTAGGTGTTAAAACAAACTCCATATTTAACAATATCCCACTTGGAGTTTGTTTCCCCTTGAAAAAATTTAACACTCCTCCATGATCTTCATGAAGACCAACCAAATCTGAACATAACCTCAACTTATCTAATGTGACTAACTTATTCACCATATCCATAGGATTATGGCTCATATCTATCTTCTCTTTAATCACCATGTTTTCCTCCAAAGCTATCTTGATGAAATGATACAGCAATCATATGTGCTTCATCCTCAATTGGAAAGTAGAGTTCTTAGAAAAATGTATAACACTTTGACTATCACTATGTAGTCCCCTAACTTCCTACTTATGCCCCAACTCATTAAGTAATTATTGTAACCAAATCATCTCCTTGTTAGCCTCTATATCAACAACATACTCAGCGTCTATGGTTGATAAAGCCACAACCTTTTGTATCTAGGAAATCCAACTAACCACTATATCCCCAATAGTAAATACATAACCTATTGTACTGCTCCTACTATCAACATCTCTAGCCATATCCTATTCCACATAACTATGAAAAGTGGTGTTTGATCCACCAAAACATAATGTTATACCCATGGTTCCTCACAAA
The DNA here is from genome assembly GCA_037957365.1 of Torreya grandis. Lineage (NCBI taxonomy): Eukaryota > Viridiplantae > Streptophyta > Pinopsida > Cupressales > Taxaceae > Torreya > Torreya grandis. Next base: position 211,081 of record JARHVA010007101.1, read on the forward strand.
TATTGAAAAATCCATTTCACTACTTGCCAGTGCTTATAACCTAGATTACTCATGTACCTACTTACTACTCCCACTACATGGGTAATATCTAGCCTAGTACAGACCATAGCATACATCAAGATACGAAGCACTGATGAATAATGTACTTTGGACATCTTTAGCTTTTCTTCTTCTATCTGGGGACACTGCTCCTTTGATAATCTGAAATGGCCTACCAAAGGAGTCCCAACCAGCTTAGCATCCTACATACTAAACCTCTCCAGAAAATTACATGTACTCTTCCTAAGATAAGATTAGCTTCTTCTCCTTCCTATTTTGAGCTATCCTCATACTAAGGATTTGCTTTGTTGCACCCAAATCCTTCATAGAAAAGGAATCACCAAGTTGGTTCTTGAGTACTCGAATCTATTACATGTTATTTCCTGCAACTAACATGTCATCTACATACAAGCACATGATAATATAATTACCATCCTCAATTATCTTGACATACATGTAATGGTAAGAATGACACATGGAGTAACCATGTTCCAACATAAAATTGTGAAATTTTTTATACCATTGTCATGGAGCTTGTTTAAGGCCATACAAAATCTTTTTTAGTTTTCACACCAATTTATCCTTTTGTTTGACCTCATAATCCTATGGTTATTCCATATATAATTCCTCCTCCAAATAAACATGAAGGAATGCAGTCTTCATATCTAATTTTTCTAAATGTCAATCCTCTACTGCAACTATACCAAGCATAGTTTTAATAGAAGTCATTTTAACAATAGAAGAAAAAATATCATCAAAATCAATACCTTTCTTCCGTGTAAACCCCTTGACCACTAACCAGGCCTTGTACCTTTTCCTTCCTCCATCCTCTTCTTTGATTTTGTATACCCACTTATTCTTTAATGCTCTATTGCCCTTGGGTAGCTTCACCCAATCCCATGTCTGGTTCTCCATGAGAGAACTATGTTCTTCTTCTATGGCTTGTTCTCACTTCTTCCTGACATTCACCTATATTGATTCCTCAAAAAATTCCAGTTCTCCACTATTAGTAAGTAAAAAATAACTCAAATATGGGGGAAATTTTTTAGGATATTTTCTTACCCTAAGAGACCTTTTAACTATAGGATTTTGGGGTTCCTATGTCAGAGGTTCCTATACTATTTCCTTGGACACTTTATCATTCATAATATTATCCAACATTATGTACTATGTTTGTTCTTATTCCTGAAACTGATCCTTATACATTAATTTTTATTTAAAGACAACATCCCTAAAACAAAATATTTTCTTTTCTAGTAAGACTCCAAACTCAAAACCCAAATTCATCCTCACCATAACCAATAAAGGTCAATCTCTCAAACTTATCCTCTAGTCCTATCCTTCTTGGGAAGATGAACCAATACCTTACATCTAAAGACCTTAAGAAAATCATAATTAACTTTCTTACCAGACCAAACTTCCTCAGGTATGCCTCCATCTAAAGGCACTGAAGGTCCTTTCTTAATCAGATATATCATTGTGTTAATTACTTTTACCCAAAAAGTTAGGGTAGCCCTACATACAACCTCATGATCTAAGCACACTCCATGATTATCCTATTCATCATCTCTGGCACTCCATTCTCTTATAATGTGCCTGAAACCATCCTTTGCCTGTGAATTCCATTATGTGAACAATAATCATCAAATGCTTTGCTACAATACTCACCTCCATTAACTGACCTAAAAATTTTTAACTTGAGACTTGTTTTATTCTCAACTAAAGTTTTCCATCTCTTGAATGCTTCAAACACATCAGATTTCTTCTTAATGCAAAAAACCCAAACTTTCCTAGTTGTATCATCAATAAATGTAAAATAATAATTTGAACCACCAATATGAGATACCTAAGTTGGCCCCATACATTTTAGTGAACCAAATCCAACTTATTTGCCTTCTTTGTAGGTCCAACCCTCAATAACTTAACTTTTATTTTCTTACCATACACCTAATCATCAAAAATTTCCAAATCAACCTATTTCAATCTAAGTAACTTATCTTTCTAGATCTCCATGACCTTCTGACTCATATGCCCAAGCTTGTAGTACCATAATCTTACATCTCCATCTACAACAACTAAATTACAATGATCAACACTAATAGTCAAATAAAAAGTGCCAATTCTTTTACCTCTCACAACCATAAGAGAACCCTTGGTAACTTTCTAAGAGTCTGCTAAAAACATCACTGAATAGCCCTCAGTGTCCAATTACCTTGCTAAAATTAAATTTTACCTTAACTGTGAGACATGTTTGACATCTTTTAGTAGCCATGTGTTCCCATTCTGCATCTTCACCTGAAAACAACCTTTCCCTACTATACTACATGGTTCATCATCACCAAGATAAACATGTTCAAAATCTCCTTGAACATAATCCATAAAATGATGCCTATGTGGGGTAACATGAAAAGAAGCCCTTGAATCTAATATCCAAGATTTAGAAACATTGTCTAAGGAAAGAATTAAAGCATTCTAACTAACATTACCTATTATCATATTTACCTCCTTGGTCTCCTCATGTTTGGTCTTCTTGTCTTGAAGTTCCCAACATTCCTTCTTTATGTGTTCACTTTTCCCATAGTGCCAACACACCATATTAGTTCTAGATTTAGATCTTCCCTAACCCTTTGACTTTCCATGGTTTATTTTTCTTCTATCCTTTTGTCTCCCTCTAGTCTCCATCATCAAATCATTCCATGAAGATGATATTCCAATGATCTTCCTTCACATTTCCTCACTAAGAATCACACCTATAACATCCTCAAACTTTAAACTTCCATTAGCAGGGATGCCATTAATCACAACCATAACCAGGCTATCCCAACTATCTGGTAAGTAGCACAAAATCAATAAAACCTTAACTTCATCTTTAAATTTAATACCAATAGAAGTTATCATACTCACAATCATATTAAAATTATTCAAATGATCAGCTACAGAACCATTTTCATACATTTTCATATTAAATAACCTTTTCATCAAAAATATTATATTAGAGGCAAAGGGTTTTTCATATAACTCCCCTAATTTTTTCATCAAACCAAATTTAGTCATCTCCTCTAAAATATTGAAGGCAACCAATAATGCAAGGCACAACCATATGGCTCTCACTGCTTTCTTATCGAGCAAATTCTAATCTGCCTAATTCATACATGAAGGTTGTCCTATTTTCCCCCCTCAAATGGAGATGAAGATCCTTTTGAAACAATTAATCTTCCATTTACATCTTCCACAATCCAAAATTCTTCCCATTGAATTTTTCAACTCTAGATCTACCATTATCTACCATAGCTCCCACTCAAGTTAATATCTTTCCTTGTGATTCACCACTTTAGCAAAACCACTAAGCTAGCTCTGATACCAATTATTATTAATAAGTGCTTAAAATTAATTAATTATTAAATAATATGCAACATAAAAATCATTCCTTAGAATCACAATAGTAGACATATGGAAGAAAAATTTAGATCTAAGTAAAAATACACACATAACATCGACATAACATGGTTTACCTAATGTGGGTTACGTCCACCAAGAAGATATCAATAATATTTTTAAAAAGAGTAAAAAATAACTCTAAACAAGAAACCTCTCATAGAGATAATTTTATCCATCCCAAATTCACATTAGAATTTTTGAGATGCAAAGCTACACCTCAAAACTGATCACACTAACTGTAGAAAGAATGTAGAGCTCAAAACTCAATTCAAAACACAATGAATAATGTGTTACCCCTCACCCTTATTTATACTTCTCAAAATCCTTTGAAAAATTCACCATAAATATAAGGATAACCATATCCCCACAAAATAAGGCACAAAATAAGGGAGGTTTTAGCCATATAATCCCCTAATTCTCTCAACACCTTTAAATCATACCCACTTCCAAAAAACATTCCACAAAAAAGGGAAGTAGTTAAAATTCATCTTGCCATTATAAAAAATAAATATTTCATGTTAAAGTTGTCTTGGTAATTTTATTTTTTACCTTAGTGGTGTTAAAATGAACTCCACATTTAGCATTAGTGAAGGTGTGCATAGAATAATTTGTAATGTGCCACATCGACACTTAGACCCCATGCTCAGATACCCTTACATATATGGAAGATAGTTATATAAATTAAAATAGAATTCAATGTTAAATGTTAACAATAACATTGCGTGATTCAACTCATTTACTACATGTTAATAGGTGGAAAGGTGCAAGGTGCATTCCCCTTTTCAAATGCCATGTAGATGCCAAGGAAGATGTGTTTAGTTGGTAGAGAATCGACCATTGACTACAAATTTGACCAAGCAAAGTGTAAATGATGAACGAGACTTATGCGAAGTGTTTGAAGAGCTAAATAAAAATTGTAAGTAAAGGGGTCAATGTCCATGGGAAGTATGTGGCAGAGAAATAACTAGAAAATACACCATGGAGTTATACTGAAAGTCCATGGAGAATGTAATTACAAAAGCATGTGAAAATGGTGGTATAATGTTCTATAGGAAAGAATGCAGGGATAGACACCCCCAAATACAACATCTTGGAGTGCAAATTACCTTGAGCATTCTACATCCCATAGAGAGAAAACATGGATGGTTGGTAGAACTTTCAACCTTAACTACACATTGACTAGAGTCTTGGAAAGTGAAAAGTGACATGTAAGTTCCATAGAGGTTTGGTGCATAAATAATAAGTGCACAATGGTATAGAGATGCCCATGGTGACAAGAAATAGGGATAAATTACAAGGTGGATTCTCATATTAACTTTACACCAATACAATGTGTAAAGTGCAATATGCCTCTATAGTTCTAGCATAAGGAAACAAGAAAGTAATGGATGGCATAAAGCAGAGACCTACATGCATTTTACACTTAGAAACATGTAAAATACAATGTGCATCTCTTTCTCTAGATCCTATGGACCAAAGAGTAGAGAGAATGAGCGAGAAAAGTTAAAGCAAACAGTTATAGACTTGAACATCAATTTAAAAGGGTTTAATTCTTCATGAGTGTTTTTGATATAGGATTGAATGGTGACTATGAATGTGGTGATAGGAAGATATTCTAAGTGAAGGAGATCCAAGAAAGGATGCATATTTCTCATAAATCTCATTACACCCTGAAACCTTGTAGGTTTAAGTCAAAAATTGCCTATAGTTCATGTAATACCCTAATAGATCATATTATGGCTTATATTCCTCATATATTCAATATAAATCACTCACCCATGTCACATATAGTCATGGAAAATGAGAGCAAGGAGTTTTCGGTATTCATTTGATAATCACTAAGCACTTCAAGGCTTTATTGAAAACCAATCTATCCTTTATCTTATTGCAAGTGCTGTGTGGAAGAGATTGGATATATACTATGGCTACAACATGATTATGATGTTCATCTTTGAAACCTATTTGACATGGACTAGGCATCATGAGTATTGCATAAATTATGGAGAGTTAATACCCTTGAAATGATTTTTTGTGGAGATGGGAGGTTGATTTGCATTTTGCACCAACACAATGTGTAAAGTGAAAAGTGTATTCCCATCTCTAGATCTTATGGGCTATGAAGGTAGATATGAGTGGGAAGAACACCATTCAAATTGCACTATGAAAATTTCACTTGTGAAAATTGCACCATGTAAATTGCACTTGTGCAAATTGTACTTGTGCAAATTTAAAAACAAAGGCCCAGGATTTCCCCTAAAAGTGAAAAATTTAAATTAACCTAGGTTGTATTTTCATTTTCATTATTTGTTTAAGCAATTCCATGGAAAGATATTGTAAGTTTGCAAATTTAACATGGGCCACTCAAAGAAACATCTCTCAAGCAACCGTGGATCCAGAATATTCCCATGCCATCATTGCTAGAGCAAAAGGTTTGAAGTGTGCATGTAAGTGGTCAAGGGAATCTTTAAGTGGTTAAAAAAAACAAGTGGTTTATTTAAGCTTCCACCATGACTATTCTCCTTCCATCTCATGTGAAATGCATCTCTATCCAAAGGGATCAATGGGTTACAAATATTCATCATTTCTTAAAGAGGCAATTACAGGAATCATTTTCCTTGCAAATACATGAAGATTATAGGCATGGTAAAGAGCATATTCTTGCTGGGAGTATCTTGGTGGAATATGGAGGGGTGTTTGCAATTTTAAAAATTGCAACACTCATTCCTAGATTTGGAAAGGGTAAAATGTATAAATAAAGGACTTCTCTATTCTTGAAGCTAGTCTGCCATTGTGTTGGTTATTGTTTTGGTCTTTGTCTTCCTTAGTATAGGATCTTTCACATTTTGGGATCATTGATGTGTGTGTTTGTCTATCTTACTAAGGTGGTTGTAACTGTATATCCCTTAACAAGCTTTGAGATCATGTATATATGACTCCCCTACCCAACATGGAGCAAATCCACCATGCTTGTCCCCATGAAAGCATTTTCAGACATTGGTGTGTGTAATATTTTTCTTTCAAGTTAATGAAAATGCATATGTTTATATACTATTTTCTATTGATGAAGTGTAGTGATATGTCTTTTAAATGTTGTTCATAACATATCTTATTTTATGCTTATTATTGGTTGTAATCTTGGGTTTAGTTTTGGATTATAAAGCCCTTTATGCATTGTATTTGGAGTATGTTTCTGAATAAATTCTTAGGGAACCCTATGTTTTTGGATTTAATCGATGAAGGTAAATCACTCCTGATAGTTTGATTAGCTTGAATATAATTTTTTTGCATCTTTTCATTAGATGACATCATGAATGATTTTAAGAATCCTTACTGATTAAAGACCTCCATCACACCACTCTCCCCTTTATATAATTATCAACCTATCCTACCCTATCCTACCCTACATACAACATGCCCTTTGCATCTCTAAAGTTCTATTTGCCTACAAATGCATAAAAATTGTATATTTAGCATGTGTCTACATTTTGTGCCTTAAAGACTAGTATTTCAATCTCTTATTCAGCCCTTATGTTGTTCAATATTATTTTCAGATGAAGGTTGTAATCACATATTCATATTTGTCTTTAGTTTCTTGTGTCTGACCTAAAACATTTATCATTTCATGTGACAAGCCTTCCCAAGTGGAGTGAGTAAGCTTGGTTGTGTTCTGGTCATATTTGTGTTCCATTGTACCAATAATCTCCATGGAGGTTGAATTGTAGAATCTCTCCATGTGAGAAAGATACCCCTTAGGTCCTCTCACCTTTGTTCAGGTAGAGCCAAAAGTATAAGGGAGATAACCATACCCTTTATAGGTGCCTCTCAGTCATTTTCTCCAATCTAGTCCATTGTTGATACCAAACCCTTCCCTAGCTACAATGACATACTAGCAAGTTTCTCATCATTTTTTGCCACATTCCTTAAAGTGTGCAAGGCCAAATTAGAGAGGTGTACAACTAGGAACCAACACTTTGGACATATAACACTATTATTTGCATGTGGCCTAAAGGAGTTCAACACATTTAGTTTTGTCATGAGCATGGGTACTCACATATAGGTCACACTTAGCAGGGCATGGTTATATGTAACGGATACCACAATTGATTTAAAAGACATATGTTTGACATTTAGTTATGAGGGAAAAATATTTCACATCTTATATGATGGAATAGATGATAACCATAGGTTTCACATAGATAACTTTTGGTTAAATGTGGTCTACCCTAGGACCACACATGAGGCTTATTACATATTAAAATAACATGCCATTATAATTCATAGAATCTAGACTAACACCAAGGACAAGTAGATACTTTTACCAACAACATGGTAGGATGATCATAGTGATGATGTTGTATTTGAGTTTGGTCATGTTCAACATCCAAAATTGGATGATCTCCCACTATATATACCATTTAACTATCCACATCTTATAATTGTGCTCTTAAGTTTATAGAGGTACTAATTTTCATGTTCCTATACTTTGTGTTACTTACACATTACTAGATATACTTTTTTTTTATCTTGCTCACTTATATAGAGTTTCATTTACATTATTACTTGTACATAGCTTATTCTCATAAAATATAAAAAATATATATATTATATTCAAAATACAAAAACATTCAAATATTTCTAACAAAATAGAAAAAACATATATTTTATTCATTTTCATGTTTACATTACTTATATTAGTCATGCACTACATTTGCTATCTATGCTAGCCTAGTTAGTTTTATCATACATACATTCTTCACTTATTCTCTTCGAGTGTTCATATATTTTTACAAGACTAAGGTCCATCACATAAATCCATATTTTATATTATATACCAATTGTGGGCACATATATAGATACACAAATTTAGTAATAATGCATTCACCCATTGGGGTAATCATACTACATAGCTTCTAGTTTACCAGGTTATATCTTTTTATACCCCATACCATATATTTCACATTGATTATATGTTGAGATTGATTATCCTATACTAAAAATATTTTTTTACTGACTATCACTATTATAGACTCAACTTATGTACATTTTTCATCTTATATGTATTTGTACCACATGTTCATGCATACTTTCATTTCTATCTTTCATAGTTTTATATTAGATTGTGCCTTTTTACTTGTACAGATATTTGAGTGAATTTAAATATGTCATTTTTTTATGGCTATATGCTGATTATTTTAATTATGTGTATACTTTGGACATGTTCCCATGTCTTTGTGTGTGCCTTCTTAATTGCGTATGTTGACATTTGAACATGTCCTTCCATGTGTCTCTAATCAAAACTTGCTCATTTTATGCATATGTGGACATTTGAATATGTCCTTTTATGTTTGATATTTCTTAGACTTAGTGACATGTGTCTATGCCCCTTGTATTTTGGCCCTTATCCTACTTTGCATGCCCCATGTGTTTATATGTATGATTTCATGTATGTGTTATAGCCATGACACTCATCTATTGCTTGTTATGCTTACATCTATATTGTGATTCCATGCATGACCTCATGCATCTCAAATTCCTCCTTGGGTGCCTTTATGGAAATCATGCCACATCTACCCAAGTATTTTACATATATTATATTTATATTTATTTGTCATATACATGCTAATATATATATATATATATATATATATATATATATATATATATATATATATATATATATATATATATATAGACAACCATGTGAATGCTAAGATCCAAGATACATCATACATTACGATCTTATTATTAGACTATGTTACATTTAAATGTCATGTATATACATTATATTGGTTTATCACACAAGTATCATATATTTTTATTCTAACACATATGATGTAAATATTTTATTTTGAGGATAGTTCTTATATAGGTTCAATAACTCCCATAAAAAAGGGACATTTAGAAGGGCTTATAAAAAATATCAAGCCATCTTGGTGCACACAAACACAAATTTGAGAGCTCAGAATTAAAAAAACATAGTGGAAAATAGTAAGAAAGATTAGTTTTTAGTTTACACTAAATAATACAGTTGGAACACCCTATCCTTAGCATAGCCCTAGACCTATCTTAGGTCCTCTTTTAATCCTTACCCAACTTTTCTATTTCTATAACCCATCCCCAAATGTATGAAAATCAATAAAAAACTATCTCCTACACATCTAAGCCACTAGTGTACTAGATGTTTCCACCTAGACACTAGCATGGCCCTTTCGACACTAGTGCACTATGCTAGTGACCAATGGACTGCACTACTATCCCTTACCTATTTTATCTTATAAAATAATTATTTATATTTTTTAAGACACCTTAGGTTTTCCTTGACCTATTCCACATCTTGAAAAGAACCAAATTACTATATGTACACCAATTTTATCCATTTACGCACTATATGGAAATTAGATGCAAAAATACATAAACAATCTAAAAAATAAGTTGTGCAAATACAAGGTTATTGATATCTAAATTTACCTACTTATACATACAACTATATACAATAGGATAAAAATTATAATACTCATATTTCTAGTCTCAAGTAATAATCAAAGTACTCAATCTTGTACTCATACTAGGATTCACTTGAACTTACACCAACACTTAGATTAGGAGAACTAAATTAACCTTCATCCCCTCTTAAGGTATTTTGTGTAGGTAACTCTCAATGCAATGGGGTGTTGTTTTCATGTCCAACATATCCAACTAACATCTTGCTTTTTATACTTGTGCTCTTCAAATAACCTAAGAACATGGATGTCTAGGGTTATGATTCCAAATAATTCAAATACAGTGATCCAACACTTAGGTACATAAGCACATGCATCTTAAACTCAAGAAAATGTACACCCATAATCTCATAGTCTCTACCTACAAGGGACACTATTGTGTCCTATAAGATACTAGTACAACGTGTTATTGTTCAGAGGACCACACTACTATCTAAAAGGAATTTTGTTTTCAAATTATTATTGATGACACCCTGTGTAGTCTATATACTAATTTGTAACATTTCAAATTTCCATCTAAGTCAGTTTACAACTAATTATGTCTTTGTGTAGTTCATTTTTAGTTTTAGAATAATTACACTAGGTCAATTATTATACAAATCAAGAGTTGTATTTATTTCATATTTATTCCTTCATTTTAATATTATATACCCCTAACAACCTAGTATTTTAAACTCCATTACACCCTTAAAATTTAAATCAAAATGATTCAAACCATTTGAATGACTATTCCTATTATTCAAATCAAAATAGGGAGGAATAGGGTAGTAAAATATGCATGTAATTGATTAAATGAGCTTGAATATGTGTTTCTTAGTATTTGATAGATGAATAATGAGAATGCTTATAACTATATTTATACCACACCTTTTGAAAATATCTCATAGTAGGGTTCAATAAGGCAAATAGTCTAGCCCGTACTCCTTGAATAATTTTTAATATAATGACATCAGGTGACTAGACACTAGACAAGGATCTAGACACTAGTATCAATGTTAGTGTCCTTTTATGGTCTATTGTGTCCAAATGGATATATAATCGGTATGGATTTTTAATCTCTAGTGAAATATATATATCAAATTTCAAGCTTTATATAGTATACAAGTGGTCTAGTTCATCATAATGATAAGGGTTAAACTATAAGATAATAATTTAGGCATAATAAGATAGTGGATGCGAGCATTTCAGTAGCAGGAATGTTAAAATTTTAAGGGTATATCCTTGGTATGTATTTATAAAATATACAAGAGTAAGATCCTATAAATATTTAATTTTAATATTTACATCCCTCCCCACCTTGCTAATATTGTGATGAATAAATATGTAATTAATAGGTTAAAGGAAAGAAATTTGGCACTAGGTGTGTACAACACACCTTGCCTTTTCTTGACCACACTTTGAGTATTTTTTTCATGTATGAACTATTGCGAAGAACATCTTAAAGTGTAAATAAGTGCATATAATATAAAATTTGGAATAATTTAAATTATTTATAGGAAATAAAGTGAGGAAGTATTTCACTTATGTTCCAATGGAACCATTTCACCCCTTTGTATTGTTATAGGTAAAGATGCTTCCTTATTCAAAGCATTAGCGTTGAGAGAGATTCAAACATAAACCTTAGAGACTTGAAGAGTGAAATTGGAGGACATTATGCCCCTGATCTAGTGTAAAGATGAGTTGTGACATGGGCATCAAGATCAATAAATCTTAATTGCACAACTCAAGTGTGAATATATATAATCTAGTGAGGGTGAATGATTTAATCAACTCAAATAATAAATATGGTGAGTTTGGGTAATTTAATAAACCCAACCTATAAATATATGGAGTTTTAATTATTTAATCAATTCAACCCATAAATGGAACCAATTGTTTCACATAGAAAATATTTGATAACAACACTTACTAGTGTAAAATTTTGCTTTGTAGTGATAGTAATATCGATATATAACTGGTAAATTTGTTATTTTTTGGTGTGAAAAAATGTCATGTATACCTCTAATATGTCTCAAAATTAATTATATGTGTAAAAAATATGAAAAGTTGTATTTTAAATTTTGTTAAATGTTTTGCAATGTATATGATTCTAACCCAAGTGTATATCAAAAAAATTTAACTATATTGGAGACTATGCAAGTGTGGAAGTCATGCCTCTATAACATGCCCCCAATGATATCTATGGATACTAATAACTAAGTGTGGATGTCATGTGTTTATAAAATGACCTCACTAAAATATAGAAACTATGTAAATGTGGAGGTCATGCCTTTATGACATGTGTCCACTGATAATACCCCCATTTTGAGGTGAGAGAAATATAATTTGGTGGGTACTTTACCTTAAAATAATAATTTAACTATATAATCTTTATATGAATCATGTAGCTTATATGAGTAACACATATAACTAGATATATCAATGAAGTTAATATCATGTGATCACATCAAGTCCTAAGATACATGATATGTATCATGTCAATGTCTATAAACTAACAGTATAAGCTCACCAAAAAATCAAGCACACACATAATATCACTCAATGTAATGCCAAAGAATGGTCCAAGGAAACCTCATACAAGGAGAATGTTTCAAAATAAAATTGAAAGTAAATTACATATTAAAATGTCTAATAAATATATAATGACATATTCAAATGTCCAAACAACATAAAATGGCACTAGGGTCAACAATAAAGGAACATATTCAAATTTTTAACAATCAAGATAATAAAAAGTAATGAAATACAATCAAGGAAGTAGTAATGTGAATAAATGAAGTATAATTAACCAACATAAACACATCATCATAGTATATACATTTAATTATAATAAAAATATGTCATTTAATACAAGATATCAAGTACACTATGAAATATATGAGCATGGATATAGACATGTGTGAAAGCATCAATATATAATCTCAAACATGATAATAAAAAAAATGATCATAAAGAATATGTAATAGGTATCAATCATTATCAATGATGTACATTTTTCCAATGTACTACATGACACAGGTAGAGGAGAGGACCAACATCAATAAATGCATATATCATGTATTTTTGGTATTCCTATATCACACACAAAAAAACATGAACAAGTATGTGTATATAAATGAAATGATATGGTATCTAATGCCATGAAACATATACCTATAACTTGTAGTGACCTTTGATCCAAGGAGGACAATAGTGTCAAAACATGATATTAAATCATGGGATGGGTTCACACATGTATGGAAAGGCCTAATGGCCCAAGTGGAAACAAAGGTGTAAGGGAAATAAGGCATTTGATCATCTATAAGAACACCATGACTCTGAATTGAGTCAAATGGGCTTGGAACAATAGTGTCAATGTGGCATAGAGAATGAATGATGCATGGTTCTAAGGCATGATTTGAGTCTATTCAGATATGAAATTGTGATAATGGTCTAGGGAGAGATAAAAGGGTGTAAATGCAATGCTCAAACCTAAATAGTTACCTATAGTAAATCTTGACAACACCTATAGTCTAATTCATACATAGATTGACCTAAATCCATAAGAGAAGGTAGACTTGGATAAGGATCAAACACATAAAATTAATTAATATGTATAGTCACTTTACGAAGGGTTATTTTATTTCCTATGTTTCTCTCAAAATATAAACATCTACAAGAATCATTTGAATTTTTTGAAAATTTCACCTATAGTTGAGACAATCAATATGGTATATAGACTAGTTCATGAAATGGAGGTTAGGTGAAGATGAGAAGAGGGATTTATAGTGGAATACCATGTTGAATACATCCACATAATTATATATCACACTGTTTATGACCTTCAATAATAAGATAAAAATAGTAAATATTAGGTTTCCAACCTCAGTCTACAGTCAACCAAATCCTACAAGTACACAAACCTAATGAGCCAGTATTGAAAAATTGGTTTGATGGATCTATGTGTGTGATCCAACTCGAAAAATTGGTAAAAATAATCCTCATGAGCTGATAAATTCCTCCATAATATCATTTTTATTTTTAAAATAGGGGATATTACCTTTGTTTTGTCTTATAAAGGGGGAACTCCAGGAGTAAGGTAAGCCTACAAAATTAGCACATGAATGGTGAAAGGGATTTTAGGAATATTTGTAGAACACTGTGGAATGATGTATAATGTTGATTTGAATATAAAAAAAGGTGGATAAGACTCTTCAATCAACATGATTACTCGGAGGTGGTTATATACATACATGTACACATTTAGGACTATTAGGCCTAGAACTAAGCCTAAACCCTACAAGTGTCTACTTCCATTTCCATGACCATATGACCTTTACAATCACCTTGAAAAAATTTAGAGGATAATTTATATTTGACTAGAGACATTGGTTTATATTGAACATCATATAGGTTGTCAATTATACCTTAAAATATCTTAAACCTTTCCAGAATATGTGAGAGAGCTCAAGAGGCCATGTTTAAGTTCTCATATTTTTATAGACCTTATGAACGAGACCTAAATCACTTAGGTAGAATTGAAGGTTGTCATATACCTTAAATTTTTTAAATTGGTTCGAATGTTGGATGTTAGGATTTTATAAATAATCCTTAATAGTCCAAACCTCCTAAAACCCTATCAAAACCCTTGTTTCAACCCAATGGTAAATATATGGTGGTAAATTCTTCCAAGATGGATAAATCAGCAATGAAATTTAATTATAAAATTATATAACTATCCTAATCTCCATGACATATAATTTGGTCATATTGTCATCTAAACATATAGGGATAATACTAAACTTCTTACAAGATTTGAATTGTTTTACAGGTTTAGAGGAGGATGGATAGGAGATAACCATTGAGGGAGGTTTTTAGGTACCTTTTGTATCCTTAAAAACTCAATTCCTACCATATTGAATCATATAAACATCTATATGAAACCATTCATGGCAGATAGTTAGAATATAACATAGTGAGGTCAATGTGATTGCCTAGTGAGATGATGATCAAGGTGATTTAATATTTTTTGAGGTATATTTGATAAAATAGATCATAAATATTTCTTCAAAATATGTCCTACATCCTCTTTAATGCATTTCTTGGAACAACTGCAAGTCACTTTGGCTGACAAATATGAGGACAAACCTAGAGGACTAATGATGAATGATTGCAAGCAGTGAATGAAAGGTGGCAAGGATGAAGGCATTAATTAGGAAGGAATAAATGAATTGAAAAAACTTATTATTAACCTTCTTATGTCATATCATATGTGGTAATGATTCCTATGGACACTCAAGTGCACTCCTCACCATCATGAAGGTAGTTTCAAAGAAAAACAATGAAGGGTCTATGCCAACTCGAGGAAGATGCTCTATTTGAGATTTACACATGATCATGAAAAATAATTAAATTATTTTACACTTAATTCCATGGAATTTTAAATATTTTATGAATTTTTAAACCTGGTCTTATGACCATGCATCTTCACTTCTTCCCTCTCTTTTCCAATGTCTATATATTCAACCCTTTTTGGCTTTGTAATGGATCTACAATTGGTATGGGGAAGCCCTAATGGTTTTGACACCTTATTTTCCTTTGAATAAAAATTTATAAGTTTATTTAATTCTATTTAATCTCCTAATTAAGTTTTTTAAGTGGTTTTTTTGGTTGACCAGTGATGAACATGATCTCCTTGCTTCCTTTTTTGCTCTTATATATATTGTGTGAGTGATATTATAATAAGTTTCATAAAGTATATTATTTTTTAAGTGTGTCTTGAAGTGTGGAATATATTATTGGTGTCCTATTTAATAGCTTATTTTAACCCACCTCTATATAGGCATATAAATCTACCTCTATGAGAAATACTTATGCTAGAAGGACATAGAGTTAAGATCAGTTAGGTAGTCTTCTATCTTTGTGAAGATGGAAAATGTGTTATGTGGACTAGTCTATCCTGTAGCACCTCATTATCATATTTTTATTTTATGTGTCCTTATTCCATTTTCACCCCCAATATATATTATATTAGTGTAGTGTGATCATTAAGTATAAATGAAGGGAGCTATCCCTTTCAAACCTAGAGATCTATCTCTTGTAGTGGCTTATCTATGGAGGTACTTCCATGTTATCCTAAACTTAAAAAGGTATAATTGAGTTTTCTAGGGTTAAATTTTAGGTTAAAATAGTTTTGACATGCCTAATAGGACATGAATTCCATGAATTTTTTTCAAGGAAGATGTTGGCTTTGACAACAAGGAGATGTAATAGCCCACTTCTTGCAACATTTGATGACTCCAAAGTTTCAATCTTGGTTGCAGACTAGGCACTCTTTTATGCCAAAGTTAAACACAAAGTCTCTCACTAAAGGAATACACTTTGAATTTCAAGGGCTTCATCCTTATTCCTACAAGGAAAGTAGATTTAAAAATTCCCATCCCTATCAAAAAAGATCATATATTGCTCACAAGCCCATATCTCTATTAAAAGTTAAAAATGTAGACAAACCTCTTCCATTATATCTACCCATAATTATTAGAGATTCCTTAGTACACAATTCTCTCTTTGATAATGGAGATAGTACTTATGTCATTCCTAAGATAGTAGCTAGGAAACTAAACTTGAAGTATGAACCCCATGCCAAAGGAGTACTACAATAGGTTGGTTAAATTGCCAATACCATTTATATAATAAGAGATTTGAAAATAATTATCCATGCTTATCTTAACTTCACAATTTATTAAGATGTTGTAGTGGTAGATGTGGCTCCTCATTTTGTACTTTTTCTATCTAGAGATTTCACTACTAAAATTGGAGGTTATCTAACTTCAGAATAGTACTACATGGGTTTTAGGACTAGATATGGTGCAAAAGTGATGATCAAGTTATATCATCTTTCTATTTTTCATGTTTAACCCTTTTTGAATTAAACTTATAACATGAGTTGAAATATGATTTAAGAAGATGATCACCCTAGTGATCAATAAACTCTAACTCTCTTAAATGGCGTATCTGATTTGTATCTTGATGAGTGGGGAGATGAACAAGGTGGATTTGAATAAACTAGTCTTGGAACTTACATACTTCATGAGGATATTTATGTAGTCCTTGAGTCATATCATGATAGCATTCTAGGGTAAGTTGTATTGGGAAACTATCTTTTACTTATGGATGGCTATGTTAGTATCCTAGCTTTATCAAAACATGACAATCCTAGTTAGAAAACATATTCTTCCTACAAAAGAAGAAAATAGTCATGAACTTGATCATCATGAGGAGTTGGATTACATGTGGTAGAGGTTCAATGCCAGTATTCATGAATTTAAGGAAGTTA
This sequence comes from Torreya grandis, assembly GCA_037957365.1. Classification (NCBI taxonomy): domain Eukaryota; kingdom Viridiplantae; phylum Streptophyta; class Pinopsida; order Cupressales; family Taxaceae; genus Torreya; species Torreya grandis. The sequence goes on from JARHVA010007101.1 coordinate 228,373, forward strand.
GTAGACATTCAGTTCTTGAAAGTGAGTGCAGACTTGATGATGAAGAGAATAATATTCTTAATAAGCACAAAGAAGAGCTTGAGATCTCTATCAAGCAATAAATAACCTTGAAAATCCAACATGTGTTTGATGATCATAAATAAAATTTTGATACCTTTCACAAAAAAGGAAAAACATTAATAGACCAAGTAGTGTTTGGCAAATAAGAAGACAACCTTGAGCATTCTAAGAAATAGACATGTCTTGTTTCAAGTGCATCTGAAGTTGTATAAGCTTCATCATCTCTAATAACTAGATTGAAGACTATCAAATAAACATGACAAAATTAAAGTCAATGGTAAGGAAAAACAAGTTTCTAGGAGAGCTGGATGGAGTGTCCTTGAGTACCAAAAATGACAAACTTGTAGTCAACAAAAGATTCAACCATGGTAAATATCTTAAATATCTCCACAAAGAAGTATCCATAGAAAAGCATGCCTCATATGGTGGATTATATTCTTGGATTATAAATGATGCATAGAGAATTGTATTTGACCCTATTGAATTAATGAGGATGGTTCTCCACCTGAAGTATCTTGAGGTATTGTAAATATTAGGATAGGTGTTTTTCCTTCAAGTTTGTATGTGTTTTGCCTTAGTGTTCATGAGAACACAAGTGTGAGTTTTGTTTCTTATATTTTTTATTGTTTCCTTATTATGTATGGTGTGTTTGGTGTGATTTAAAAGGTTTATCAATGTCAAGAATAGTGTATAGGTGACCACATAACCTAATGGATAGGAACAAGCTAATGGTCGTTGGTATAGCAGGCTTACCAACCCTAGGAAATCACCAAAATGTTTATCAAATTTGACCCTAGGTTAAATTATGTCAACCCCTATTTATTAAAACTTCTTATAGGGTATTACCAAGGTCAAAAATATGTGTAGTCATGTTTAGTAAGATCACTTAATGTGTTTTAATTTAGTCATATGTTTTACACTTTGGTGATTTGTGTCATTATCACAACATTCCCTTATGTCACTTTTGGACTTTATAATGTTTTGTATAGTTTAATACCAAGAAAAAGTGGGTCAAGTGAGTATTTAATGTACAAGGTATCAATTGAGTGTCAGATGTTAGTTTGAAACTGAAGGGATGCAAGGTCAACATGGATTCAAGAGGGTAATAGTAGTTTCAATTAGCTTAAAGGTACTTGTGGAGTCTATAATAGTTAACTAGCATGTACGACTACTCAAGAGTGTCCCTTAATATTTTTAAATTCCATTTTCATCCTCTATAATTCATGATATGTTCAAATTTGGTAAAAAATGATCAATCTTCTCCATCACTTTTTAGACAAGGTCAAATAGGTCAATTGATTTGCTTTCATTACAGATAGTAAGGGAGGAGTTGAACTGAATACTCTTGGTGGGTGATAGTATCCTTCATACACTACCTTTTCAAAGAAATTTTTTTAGGTTTGGTGTACTATGTTTTATGAACAATCACTAATATTATTGATGACTTCAAATTTCCTGCTTATCCCCATGGCGTCCAATTTTCTTATCTACTTGAAATTGTTTGATATTTCCAAGTGTCTTACATGATATTTTTTAGTGTTTTCTTATTCTTCATGTTTTTTATAACATAGTTTTCATGTTTAATTATAAGGAGATAATCATGGTCATCCCTGAGTTTGGAGTGATCACCTCATGGTCTGTTGGAGAGGGTTTTGTCAATTTCAAGGTTATGTTATCCTATGTATGATTCTAAGCCAATGTTAAATTATTTTTATCACTTATGTCATAGAATAAATGGTATATGTTTCCCATTTAATGACCTATAAGTTAATTTAGAAGAGTTTATAATTCACCAATTGAGGAATGATCAGATTTCTAACATGCTCAGTCACCCACAGCCACCTGTAGGTGCATACAAAAGACTGTAAAAACCATCCAAAACATAAAGAGAAGGTTATACACATTTCCATGATTTAAATGAAGTTTCTCAAGTCATATATATCTTATATAATTTATTCTTTATACCATTTCAAAACCTTTCAGCCTATCAAAGAAATAAAGTTACAAATGGGACTAAGTTACCTTAATATCATCGAAATGGAATTTTACACTGTATATTGATATCTTGTGATAAAAATATATGGGGTCTGACTGAATCTTGTGTCTCCATAATTACATCATATACATAGTAGTAATGTTTAAACATTAAAGGAGTTGGTTTTGTTCAATATAAAAAAATGTAAAGGATCTCCCAATACAAGCAAGTTCTCACTGAATCCATTCAGTATAATACATTCCCATTTTAGTCAACATAAACTATAACTTGTAGTGACCTTTGGTCTATGGAGAATAATGGTGTGATAACATGATATCAAAGCATGTGATGTTTTCAAATATGTAGTGAAATTCCTAATGGACCCATTAGGAACAAAAGTGTAAGGGAAGTTAGGTATATGCTCATCAACATGAACATCATGACTATGCATTGAGTCAAATGGGCTTGGAAAAATAGTGATAATGTAGGATAGAGAATGATATATGGTTACAATGCATGAATAGAGTATATTAAGGTATGAAATAGTGATAATGATAAAGTAAGAGATAAAAGGGTGTAAATACAATTCTCAAACCTAAATAGTTACCTACATGAACTCTTGATAACACCTATAGTCAGAGTCATACATACATTGGCCTAAATCCATAAAAGAAGGAAGACTTGGCTAAGGATTAGACACATGAAATGAATGAATATGTATAGCCACATACATAATTTTGATGTCATTTCCCATGTGTCTCTCAAACATATCAACATCTACAAGACTCATTTGAATTCTTTCAAATTATCACCTATAAGTGACATAGCCAACATGGTATATAGACAAGTTCATGCAATGAAGGAGGTTAGGTTAAGATGATAAGGAGGGTTTTAATTGGATGAAAATATTGAAAACATACACATAATGATATATCATACTCTTTTTGACCTTCAATCATAAGATAAAAATAATAAAGACTAAATTTCGAACCTTAGTTTATAGTCAACCAAATCATGCATAGTACACAGACCTAGTGAACTAGTCTTAAAGAATTGATGTTTTGAGGGGTATATGGGTGTGATATAACTATAAAATATGGTAAAAATCATACTCAATATTTTTAAAAATCCTTCATAGTCTCAATTTTTTTAGGCAAATAGGGGAGATGCCCTCTATTTTGTCTTAAACAAAGGTCACTCTAGGAGTAAGGTAAGCCTACAAGATTAACAAATGAATGGAGAAAGGGATCAAATGAAGAATTTTGTAACACTATGTAATGATTTATAATTTTTATTTTAAAATTAAATAAAGGTGGATAATAATCTTAAGTCAACATAAATACTCAGTGGTGGTCATATACACACAAGCACATACTTAGGCCTATTAGGCCTAGAAGAAGGCCTAAAACCTATAGCCTAGAAGAAAGCCTAAAACCTATAGGTGCCTAGTTCCACTTAAATTACCTTATTCCCTTTCCAAAAACCTTTAATACCTTCAAAGGATAATTAATATTTGACTGAAAACATTAGTTTATAGATAACATCATATAAGTGGTCAATTGAACCTTAAACCATCTCAGACCTATCTTGAATGTGTGAGAGAGCTCAAGAGGCCATGTTTAAGTTATCATATATGTTTAAAAAAATAATAATGAGACTTAAATCACTTATAGATATTTTAATGGGGTATTATACCCACAAAATGTTAAATTGGTTCTAAGGTTGGTCATTAGAATTTTATGATTAATCCTTAAAAGTCCAAACCTTCTAAAACCCTCACAAAACCTTGGTTTGAACTTGATGGAAAAGATATGGTGGGAAATTATTCTAATAGGGATAAAGTGGCCATTAAATTTCCTTATAAATTTTTTTAACGCTTCTAGGTTCCAGGAATTACAATTTGGCTATACTACCATCTATACAAATAGGCTTAATACTAAATTTCTTGTAATATTTGAGATGTTTTACAAGTTCATAGGAGGATAGATAGGTGAGAATCATTGACAGAGGTATTAAAGGACTTATTTAATTTTATAAAGCTAAATTACTACCATATGAAATCATGAAAACATCTCTACGAAACCATTCATGGCAGACAATCAACATATACCACAATGAGGACAATGTGACTGCCTAGTGAGATGGTGATCAAGGTGATTTAGAATTTTTTGAGGTCTATTTTAGAGACCATAGGATAAATATTCCTTCAATATATATCGTACATCCTATTCAATTCATTTCATGGAGAAACTATAAGTCACTTTAGGTGATAAATAAGAGGATAGACCTAGAGGACATGATGACCTATAAGTAGTGAATGATAGGTGATAAGATGAAGGCATCAGTTAGGAATGCATAGATGATCCAAAAATAAAAATTTTTGATTGATATATATATTTACATAACATGAAAAATAACATATTAAAAATGAATTCTCTTAAAAGAGATATTTTATTACTCAATATTGCAATATAACCATATGTTTTTCTTTGCGATGAGATGTTTACCTTCTATTTCAGGTTACATCTTCATTTATACACATTTTTAAGGTAGGATGAGGATGTATAAGGTCAGAAATCTCAAGGGCGATTAAGTGGTTTGACTTCCATGATTTAAAACAATATAGAATTTAAGGAATTATTATTTTTAGAAACTTACTATTTTTAGACTACACTACTAAAATTGAAATTTGGAGCACTTACATTAGGTTTTATGGGTTAAAAAACCACCAAGTGTATTTTAATACCATATCAAAAAGCTATCCTCATTATTAACTTTCCAATGGTTCAAACGGGGACTCAATTGGAGCTATGGTGCAAAAGTTATGGCTACCAGAAGTTTTGTCATCAATTGGGGTAGAACCATCACCCAAATTGTCACATGAATTGTTGCCCAAATCAATAGATAACCTACACAAACCTATTATTCACCTTATAATGTCACATACTATGTTTCAATCATTCATATGATAGTCTTAGACACTTAAGTTCACTCCTCACCATCATGAAGGTAGTTTCAAAGCAAAGCAGTGAAGGGCCTATGCCAACTTGATGAAGGTGCTTTGTTTTAGATTGACACATGTTCATGAAAAATTATTGAATTATTTTACACTTCATTTAGTGGCATTTTAGCTAGTTTCTAAACATTGACAATGGATCTTATGACCCTTCATCTTCATTTCTCTCTTTTCTCCTATGTCTATATATTCAAGCCTCTTTGACTTTGAAATGGATCCAAAATTGGTATGGTGAAGCCCTAATGGTTTTGAAACCTTATTTACCTTTGAATAAAACATTATAAGTTTATTAAATTCTTTATAATATATTACTTAAGTTGTTAAGTGGTTTTTCTGGTTTACAAGTGATGAACATGATCTCTTTCAATCCGTTTCTGATCTTGTATATTTTTTGTGAGTGATCTTCTAATAGGTTTCATAAAGTGTATTATTTTTTATGTGTCTTGAAGTATGAGATGGATTAACAGTGTCTTGTATCATAACTTATTTTCACCCAACTCTAGATAGGCATAATAATCTACTTTTATTAGAAATACTTATGCTAGGACATAGAGTGAGGATCAATTTGGTAGTCTTATTTCTTTATGAAGATGCAAAGTGTGTTAATTGGAGTAATATTTAGTGTTTTATCTCATTAGCATAGGTTTATTTTATGTATCCTTCTTCCATTTTCACCCACAATAGTGATTCGCTTAGTATAGTGTGAGAATTAAGGATAAATTAATGGAGCTATCCCTTTCAAAACTAGAGAACTATATGTTATAGTGGTTTGATTGTGAATAAGGACCTATGAACACTAGTATTTTTAGGTGTCCTAAAAATAATCTTGACTCTTCTATCCTCTTATTATCTATTTCCTACTTTTTATTTGCATTTAGATTTACAAATTTATCTATAAAATAATAAAACCAACTTGTAACATCCTCTTCTTTTGCACTTCTTCTTCTCCTAAATGATAAGTTAGGATAAGTGGATGTGTAATCTTCAAGTGAATGGCTCTATTATAAAACTTTTTCTAACTTTGAATTTGAACCTATGATAATTCTATGATATAACCTAGCTCCTTCTTATGGATATATTCCTTCTGAAGTACGTAAAATATACCTTTCATAAACTATGATCTATTTATATCTTCTAGGTATTATGATATTACCATACATTTCTCTTCCTACTCTATGAAGTCCATATCTGCAGTATGTCTATTCCTTTTTTCCTCTTCATTGATCCCTTATGAATACTCTCCAAATTATTTTCTTCCAACATATTTCACAAACTCTTTATGTACTTTTACATATCTATCATCTTCTACTCTACTCCTACTCCTATTAATAGTTGATTTTGGATTACTCACTTTGTTCCATCTCTATTATCATGGTTCTGTTTCTAATCTAGAAATTTCTTCCCACTCTGGATGTTCTCATCCTCCATATTTTGGTTTTAGGTTTAAGTTTCTCTATATATATCTACATCATTCACTTCTATCCTACATGTACTTCCATGGTCCCCAAAGTGACTACTCCATGTTGGTAGTAGGCACTATTATCACTCAGAAGTGTACCCTATAAGAACATGTGCCATTTCTCATTTCTATTGTTATAATTAAAAATATTATAGGTTTGGGACATTTTATTAGAGAGAATATATAGATTAATTGATAGTTACCTTCATTAAACTTAACTATTTATGTCTAAACTCTCTAATTGTGTGCTTTCTTAACTAGGAAAAGGGTAGAAAGAACGATTCTAATGCTAAAATGGAAATAAAAACTAAAAATTAGTGTGATGCATCATTGTGAAGGTTTATTATTCCTATAATTGACACAAATTTCAATATAAATATTTTTCACACATTCACTTCATCTTCATACAATGGCTCTTGCATCAGTATTTCACATAGAAGTCTAGCCAAACACTCATACTAGCTTCAAAGGAAAGGATAATGATTGAATTCAGATCCAGATTAGGTAGAAATTAGACTTAGGAAATTTATATAACCTAAAATAATTCTCACTTTATCTATAAAGATCAAAAAATTAGGCATAAACATAGGAAGAACAACCATTCACTAAGTTATATCAATGAAGATAGAACACACACTTTACGAATATCTTAAAAATGGAGGAAAAATTAGTTATTCATTATTTAAAATTTGATATGGTAAACATTTTGGTATATTTTAATTAATAAAAAAATCATAATATCATAATAATAATTCAACACTTTAATTTACATATATATAAATTGAAGAGAAAGAGAATACAATAAGCTATAGATGAGTCTTCACTACTCCTAGATCACTCCTATTTCAACTAAACCTTGAAATGAAACTTTCAAAAACACTTCCCAAATTCCAACATAGTATTTTAAGATCATAAACATTAAATAAAATTTATATCCTTATAATATTTTTCTTATATTATAGAGATAAGGTATTTTTAAATTTTTAAAGTCAAATATTCTTGCATGTGTCTGAATAGTCTTCAACCTTGAAGAAATTTTTAGTTAACTCTTATAAAACTTGAAAATTATATTAAAATATTTTTTATATTAATATAAATCCTTTTTATTTTTCAGTCATATTGAATTTTGACTTTAGTTACCTTTATGTTTATCTTATATTTTGACTTAAGCTTCTTGACTTGCAACTTATGTGCATCTTGACTTTCTAAATTTAGCCCAAAGGGGGATGCAGTATGAGAGAGATTGCATGTTGACATTATAATGGTTATTTTTCATGAAAATAGGCCATAAAATATTAAATAATACTTTAACTCCACTTATCCACTTTTACATGTTTTGAATTTCAATTTTCTAGGGATAACTGAAGACTCTTGTTGTTGACTTGACCATTTCTAAATTTAGCCAAAAAGGGGGGAGACTTGTATTTTGGATTTTTGTATCTCCTAAGGTAAAATAAAGAGATTTTATCACTTTAAAAACTTAAATTACATTAAAATATACTTACTTATCAAATTTAATGAGGTTTAATTCAATAAAATCCAAAATATGCACTATTTTATGTTGACTGGCTTAAATAATTTCATTTTTGAATACCTATTGGTCTAAGTTTTACCATTTTATTGAGTTTTATGAGGCCTAAATACCTATTTTTTTTTAATTATGAACATAAATAACCTATATCATCATTTCAACCATTTTATGTGTTCAACTAATTTATTAAACCTTTAAAAAAAATTCTCTTTTGACTGTCTCTCTTGCTTACTTAAAACATTGATAGCTATACCTTTGCCTTTATTCATTTTTTACCTCAATATTTTTATTTATTAAAATATTTTAATTTAAATTATGCCACATAGTATCCCACACAAATTTTATTTTTCAACAAGGATCTCATTAATGCAATTATCTCTCTTAAAACTGAGCCATTGGAGTATAAGAAGGGTTTTAGAGCATATATTCTTCTTAACAATTGTTCATAACATTAAATTAATTTAAAATTAAAAAAATCATTCATTATTTCATAAATATGTGAAAAAAACTCTATTTATGACCATTTTAACCAACTCTTATTTACCTTCATGTATCGAGCATTTAAAAACTACCTTGAATAGTTTGTAAGTAGTAGTTAGTTAGAAGAATAAAAGAAACTTCTGTCAAAATATGGACTTGTGATTTGTTCCTAATCATGGTTTTGGACTGATGAATGTTGTATAATTTTTTTATACCTTTTATAATATTCAATTCTTCAATTGATTCTTATTTAAAAACTTCACATAATCAACTTTGACCAATGGTGGTAAAATTGTCAACATTCTTGGTGACTTTATTCAGACATTTACCTACTAAACAGTCAAGACCAGTACCTCTATCCATTAGTTTATGTATTTATGAAAATATAACAAAATATAAAACTAAAAATTCCCCCATACAATTACACCACTTACTCATACAAACTAATTGAATTGAAAACATGAACAACTACTAACTAAAGAATGTGTAAAATAACATTTAGAGGAAATTAGAAACTAAAACAACTACCAGAACATGTACATAACATCACTTGAAATAAAATGAAATGTAAAAATAATAATCTAACCTATAATAACCTAGTTTAATAACTTGATATGTTCATATACAAAACCATTAACTGGTAGTGCAAAGTAGTTACCCTTCTTTACCAAACTCATGTGACTAGAAAAATTGATGGAATCTATGAGAAAATGGAATCAAGGAAACTATATGTTGATCATGACATTTTTTTCTTCTTAAAAATTAACCTTGTACACTTTATCCACTTTGATTGAAACATGAGTAATATAAAGTTCACACGTGGGAGTTTTTTAAACATGTTTAGTCTCTTCTTTGTGTTCTAAATTGAACATGATAAGTAGTGGCTCATCTTTTTTAGCCTCCAACTAGGATATATATGTTATATACCATGCTATTTTGGTAGTATCCAATATTATATTTATAACAAATCTATATCTCATCACTAGCTAGCTTCTCAAACTTAACAAATTGAGATAAACCTTGTGGCATACTTATAGGATTGGCTTCAAGAGGAAATACATGTTGCTTCTTGAGAGCTTGAGGCTAATGGAGGTTTGTTTCATATTCCAAGAGTGAAAAAAAGTATGCAAACTAATTGAGAGGTTGACAACCTTCTTTAATAACATCAAAAAAGTCATCATGAAATAGATTTACCTCTTGGAATGTTAGAATTGCAGGATTAACTCTTTCTTTCATGTTTTATTTCTTGCCAAACCTTCTCTCTTCCATATTTACCTACCCATATTCTCCTTGCAGAAGAGTGAAATTTGATCCAATTACCTCAATCTTCAAAATTACTTTTATTAGATTTTACATCAATTAGGTTTTCTTGTGTCTCATAAAATTATTCTTTGAAGCAAGAGAGAGGCTCATAAATTTGAAGGAAAAAAGGAAATTCAAAACTAAAATTTACCTTTTCTTGAGGATTATTAATTTTTGATTTGTTTGGGGAGATTACAACCCCCAATGCATATTCATATTGATTGGATTGAACTAAAACTTCTAAATGTTTGGACTAATCCTAAATGGATGAAACATTATTTTTTTTTATGCCAAAATGAATCTCATTTAACCAACACAACTCTTGATCATCTTATTTTGAAAAAAATTCTTCTTCACCTACATGTTCTTCTTTTGCCCTACATACAATAGGTCCTTCAAAAAGGGAGATAGTGGGAGAAAAAGAGGTTATATCTGGTGGAATAATAATATAGGTCATTATTGGATGATTTTTAATGGGATTTGGGATTAAAGAGGCATTAAGAATTCTTTAATTCAATATTTATTTGAAATAAGGGAAAGAAATTTGTGTTAGGGATTCATGATTCAATGCTTCATACTTCTATTTCCATTCAAAAATCAACCTATCACATTAATTTTTAAGGACAACTTCATTTTTAATAATATGTGGAGGGATAAAAGTATTATAAAAATTCTTGGTTTGGCTTCAACAACTTTCTCCTTCTCTTGATTTGGATAGGCATGGGAAAAGGCTCTTTTTCAAGAGTAGGGATTTCATAATTAGGGGTCTTTGTCTAGGAAGGTTTCAAATATGGAATGGTATTATTATCTTTCATAGGGTTAATAGTCCTAAAACATGAAATTTTAAAGCAATTATACCCCCTTGAAGGTTCATTTGGTTATAATTCTTGTTTCCAACATGAAATTATGGACTCAATTCTTTATATTATCATGGGCAGCAATTGTATTGGTTCTCTTATAGCCTCACTATATCTCTTCTATGATTCATTATATTACTAATGTATATAGACCTGATATTCAATATATTATTGATGTTTATTTTATTCCTCTTCCCTATCAATCTCCATACGTTGTCTCTCAATGTCAAGAATTATCTCTTCCACACATTTTTCTAGGTGATTGGAAAGAATGTGATTTTTCCAAGGCTAATTAGAAACATGATTAGGGATTGAATTATGGTAAATATCATGATAATGTTGATATTATTATGGTTCAATTACACTTTATGTGAATCCATGAATATTATCATCTTTATATGAAGAATATGAAGGTACAAAAGTTGTATTTTAAGAAAATGGAGGATTGAAATACATACCAATTGATCATTTTAGGAAATTAGATTCCTCAATATAGTTGTATATAACTTGGATTCACCATATGATAATTACTTTAGTGATTTAATATCTAAAATTATTAAAATTAGAGCCAATATTTAGCAATCTTCTATGTTATTGTCCCATCGATCGTGCCCTAAATTGTTATTACTCAAAAATGAACCCTACTGAGAATGTGTGTCTATTCTCACTTTTGTTGATACAATGGAAAGTATCCAATGTGGGATATTTTATTGGAGAGAATATAAAAATAAAGGTATGTTTCCCTTTTATACACTCAATTACTTATATCTTAACTCTTTAATTATGTGCTTTCTTAACTAGGAAAAAGGTAGAAAGAGTAATGCTAAAGATGAAAATGGAAACGAAAACTATAAATTGGTGTGATGCACGAATGTTAATATAATTTATGCCTATCCTTAAAAAAAATTTGAATCTTAATATATTTCACACATTCACTTGATATTCATACAATATATCTTGCGTTAGTATTTCATATATGCGTATTGACAGACACACACACTAGCTTGAAAGGACTGAACAATGATTGAAATCACTTCCATATTGGGTAGAAATCAAAAAATTTATAAAACTTAAAATAATTATCATTTACGTTATAAAATTGAAAAATTAAGACATAAACATATTAAAATTAATTATTCACTAAGTTACATCAATGAATATTAAGCACACACTTCATGAACAACTTGAAAATAGAGGTAAATCATTTCTTTATTACTTTAAAGGTGTGGTAGTATAAATATTGGTAGAGTTTAAATAAAATAAAATAATAATATCCTAATATCTATTCAATAACTAATGTACATATATAAGAAAAGAAGAGAGAGAGAGAGAATACAATAAGCTCTAGATGAGTCCCTACTAGTCCTAGTTCACTCTTGCTTCAACTGAAACTTCAAACTTTCAAAAACACTTCCCAAATTACAATATGGTATTTTTAGAGTCTAAAAATTAATTAAATATTATTTCCTTATAATATGGATGTAAATTATTGATATAATGTAGTTTGAATGTTTTAAAAGTCAAAGATGCTTCCATGTGTTTAAATAGTCTCCAACCTTGAAGAGATATTTATTTGACTCCTCTTGAACTTGCAACTTGTACAGAAATCATTTTAATATTTCATACTTCTTTATGTTTTAATTTAGTTACATTTATTTTAATCTTAGATTTTTACTTGAGATTCTTCACATGAAACTTGGAGTTTAACTTCACTTATCTTGACTTGTAAATTGCATGCATTTTGACTATCTAAATTTAGCCCAAAAGGGAGCACAGTATGAGAGAAATTGAATTTTGAATTTCTAAGGGGTATCTTTAAAAAAATATGGAATAAAGTATTAACTAAGACATTAACTCAACTTTTCCACTTTTTCATGTTTTGAACTCCACTTTTCTAGGTCTAACTAAAGACTCTTGTTGTTGACTTGACATTTTCTAAATTTACCCAAGATAGGGCAACTTGTATTTTGGAAATTTGTCTCTTCATAGATATATTAATAAAATTAAACCACTTTTAAAACATAAATTACATCAAAAAATATTTTTGTGTAAAATTTCATGATATTTTCTTTAACAAAACTCAAAATATGCACTTTTTGGTAGTGACTAACTTACATAATTTCATTTTTGAATGCTTGTAGGTCTATTTTTGTCATTTTATTGATTTTTATGAGGCTTAAAAATATAATTATTTTATAATTTAAACAATTTATAACCCATATAATCATTAAAACCATTTTATGTGCTCAACCAATCCCTTAAACCTCTCAAAAGTTACCTTTTCTCACTGTCTCTCTTGCTTACTTAAAACCTTGATATATGTACCTTCACCTTTCTTCATTTTTTGAAAAAAAAAATTGATTAATAAAAATTTAGGAATATAATTATTTTTTCCACATAATATCTCAAAAAAAAATTATTTTTAAATAAGAAAATAAAAAAAAGTAATTATATCTTCTAAAATTAAGCCATTAGGGTTTTAGAGTATCTATTATTTTTAACAATAATCTATAAATTCAATCCATTATAACCTAAAAATAATGAATATAATAACTATTTAATATGAGACTAAAAATCATCATAATACAATTTTAACCAACTATTCTTTATCTTCATGTACCGAGCATTTAAAAACTACCTTCACTAGCTTACAATTAGCATCTAATTAGAGGAATAAAAGAAACCTCTATAAAAATTTGGAATTTTGATTTGTTATTAAACATTTTTTTGGACTTATAAATATTTTATTATGTTTTTTAGACATATTTAATATTTAATCCATGAATGGAGTCTTCTTAAAAACTTGCATATAAGCAATATTGACCAATGGTGGCAAAATTATCAACAGGCACCATGGCCTTTTCCACAACCAAAAAATTGAAAAATGTAGCTAGTCACTAAATAAAATTGCCATGTATTCCTTATAAAAATAATTATTTTTTACATTTGAATTCTATATAACCTTGAATATGAAATTCCATGATATATCCATAAATTTTAGTCCAGGTCTAGTAGTCCACAACATGGGTCCAATTAGTATTTAGACTTTGTAGTCTATATAAATTTTCTTATATAAAAATTATACACTCTATCCTTTTTGGATATAAATATTAATAATTAAGTATTGATAACCATGCAACTAACAATCTAAGTAATTTTGCACTAAAACATTTCATAAATCTCTCCATATATATGCTCTTGAATTATCACCTTCATAATCACTTCAACTCTTCTCAATTATTCCTATATAAATTTTCGGATTCTCTCATCCAACCATATTTATAAATAATTTTATCCTAAAAAAAATTCTCAAAATGTTTTAAAAAAATAATTCTCAATGCACCATTGTTAATAGAGGTTTCTAGAAAACTCTAGAACATTCTAAGTACAGGGATATCTTACGTAGTTATTAAAAAAAGAGATTTTTTTTTAAAAAAAAAAATTAATAACGAAAGAATCCATTAAATACTAATTCAAGATCATTATATTAATACATATAAAATTAATGTATACCAAACAATCAACATAAACTATATGAATAATAGATTAAAACATCCATAATACTCAGTAGCCATAGATCATAAGTAAAAGATATATATTAAATGAAGACCTTACTTTTTTTTTTTGCTTTGCAAGGGTTTCCTCCATGTACACCATTGAGTTGGCCCTTGTTTTTCTACTTGCATAGCCTTGTGTTTAGGTCTTCTCACCTTTAGGCAAGGAAAGAATTTATAATTATTTATCCCCATTCTATTATGTTTTTTTTAGCTATGGATAATAATGGTGGAGTATCAATTAATGGCCCCTTGTAAACACCCAAGGAAGTTTTTCCCAAAGATTTACCATGAGGTAATTCTTCATAACGTGATGTTATATTGCCTATTACTAAATTTAATTATTCATGTTAACGGATAGATAAATGTTATTTAATATAATATTTTTTTGGGAGAATCCCCTCTAAAAGTATGTTACAATCTTGGGTTCAAACTCACTGGGCTACTAATAGCATTAAGTTGGAGAGAATCTAGAAAATTACCAAGGGTCTTTTATCTTTCACTTTTCCAACCCTTCCATGTAAGAGGAATCCTCCATAGATCTACCACTTGGTATGTCAAGAACTTGCTTAATGTTCTCTCCCCCTAGATATGAGACTTTGTGGGGTCAGAGCACACTACTCTTAAAGTCCCAGTTAGGGTCTAACTTCCTGGCCTCCTACTCTCCTATTAGCACTTTGTTCACCAAAAAACATCCTCCATAGATATTTTAGTTTATGATGAATAAAACTATTTCTACTCTACTAGACCACAAAAAAGGGTTTGTGTATAAGTAGACCTCTCCCAAGACCTCAAGGAGTTTATGGAGATTCAATTTGGGAATGTGAGGCACTCTCAGTGACTCTTGTATATCAACTTGCCTAAAATTTTCTTTTAATACCAAGTCACATACCATAATATATGATATTATCACCTTTATTTGGCTCAAAACAACATGTGCAACTACTCATCCTCTACCCCAACTCCTCTCCTGAAGTTGGCAAAAAACTATCTAAGGATGAATAGACTATGTTAGGGAAGAAAATGCCCACTCTAAAGATGTAAATGTAACTTTTTTTCCCAAAGGAGGAAAGCCATCTTCAATCAATGGCCCATAGGAGCATGATTTTATTGAAAAATATCCCACTTAGGTTGAATCACTAAAATTGGTAAAAAAGCCAAGGGTGTTCAAAACCCCACTGGATGCTAACATCTTGTCCCAAGGTTTTGAGGCCTCTGTACCTAGTTCTTCCATATTTTTAGACTTAAAACCAACCACTCTTCCACTTCCATCTAGACAAGATACACCCAAATTCTCTCATAACCCTCCTCAAAGGAGTGATGAGGTAGAGGAATGGGATTACCAAGTTGACCTTATTGTGAGGAAGCATTTTGATGATTTTTTAAATACAAATAGTGGGCACTTTCTATAGAATAGGTATGATTCCCTAGAAGGGATAGACTCAGTGGACATATCCCTTGACACCCATCATCTATGAATTGTTTTTCATGGAATGTTTGGGGTCTCATAGACCCAAAATACAAGTTTGATGTGTGTGATTTAAGAAGGAAGTTTCTCAAGATGGACATTCTCTATCTGAAAGAAGTCAAGGTGGTGGATTTTTTATTGATTACTATCAATAATTCCATCTGGCATGATAATATCATTCTTCATGGAAACTATGATTTAGGACATGGAGGTGTGATCACATTTGTTTCTCCAAGGTGGTAGCCATACTTAGTGCAATCTACTATGGACCCCACCAATCAGTTAGTATGGGCTCTTTGTAGCATTGAAAGCCAGTATTTTAGATTTATTAATATTTATGCCTTGAATTATGCCTTTGGATCATACCCATTTATGGCAGTGGATAGTAGCTAATATCCTCAATACCCATTAGGTATTATGTTGTGACTTTAATATAGTAGCATCTCCCAAAGATAAAGTGGACCACTTTATTATGAGGTGAGTATATTGAAAATGGGAGTCATGATTTCACATGTGCACTAAATGGGGTATTTATGAGCCTAATTTAAACCATCAACTTATAGATAGAGTATGGTACACCTGAAGTAATTTTTGGGAAGGCCCCACTCATATTCTAAAATATTTAGATAGGGAAACGATGTCTACCCAACCATCATTCTCTTTTGATAATGATTTTTTTCCTCTAGTGTAGGTGGTACTAGATTTTGGGATTTCTAAATACTCCCTAATTCAATTCAAAGTGACATGGTAGTTTATGAAACTCAAAGTCCATAAAACACAATTCTTCCTTAACACCTCCTTACTCAAACATGGGCCCATAGTGTCACACATTAGAAGAGTATGGAATTTGGATGCATGTCCTTCCCAAGAATCTAGTTAGATTCTTTGGTGGGATGATACCATCAGAAGGGCCTCTCACTTTTTGTGAATCTATGGCCTACAACTTGCTAAAATTTGGAGACATTCTTACTCTGCTACTACCTTAGAGCTGAGCCACATGGCTTTAGCCCTAGAAAATTATCCCTTCAATGAGATATTGAATATGAGAGTTTAATCCTTATGGCATTGCATTCATATTGAAAACAACTACAATGCTTAGGGAGACCAAGTCAAAATTAGGCTTCATTGACTTAAGATAGGGGACAAAACTTTAAAGGAGTTCTTCCAAATGATGCAAGCCAAGAACTCAAAGTAATAAATTCAAGTCATCTCTGAGGCTAGAAATAAATTCATAGACACCTCATAAATTATGCAATATTTTTTCCACCACTATCAACAAGTGTTTGAATCTCAAGCCTCTTCGGTTGAGCATGACATTTCCCTTTAACAATGCATTGTAGTGGTGCCATGCAAACTCACTCCTGCCTAGTGGGTAACTCACAATAGGCCCCTCACTATTGATGATTTACATAATGTAGTGTCTCACATGGCTAATGATAAAGCTCCTAGCATTGATGGATTCCCCTGCATATTTTATAAATCCCTTTGGGACCTTATGGGTAGTGACTTGCATAGGGTTTTTCAAGAAGTATTTAGTGTGCATTCACTAGGTAAAAATATAAATAAAGAAAATATTAAATTCAAACCTAATCAGGGAGATCCTAAGTTGATCTACAACTAGTAGCCTATCACCCTCCTAAATGTCTCTTATAAAATCATTTTCAAGGATCTAGCGATCCAACAGCATAATATGTTGCCTCTCATTGTCCACTCAGAACAAATGGGTTTCATCAAAATTCATTATATGTTGGATAACATCATTTCCATATAGGGAGGGATGTATTGGGCTAGATGATCTAAGCAACAAGCTATGTTCATTAAAATTGACTTTCAAAAAGCTTATGATCACATTGAATGGCCATGCATACTAACTATGCTTCAATCTCTGGGTTTTGGGTCCATCTTCATCCAAACCATCTAGATTCTTTTTACAAATGCCTCAACTATCATCTCTATTAATGGAGTCACCTATAAGAGGTTCAAATTGTTATGCTCCATTCATCAAGGATGATTGGTGGCTCTCACCTTGTATGTGCTTGAAGCTGAGGATTTTAGATATCTTCTTAATAATTCCCAAGCTAGGGACCTTGTTAAGGTAATTTATCTCCCTCTTGATGTTGTGAACCCACAAGAAGATATACAAATACTTAATGGCCACTTTGGGGATGACTCTTTCTTTACTCTCATTGATGATGAATTCAATGTGGACAATGCCTTATAGTATCTCAAAACCTCCTACCTAGCCTATCGTTCCAACATCGAATAGAAGAAAACTCATTGCTATAAACAATCTTACCTCCCTCTATCAGTGTGGGCTACTAAATTCAATTAGAAGTGGATTTAACATGATGAAAAATTCAAATTTATTAATAACCCCATTGATTTTGATGCTTCACCACCCTTGTTGTGGTAATATGTAGGTGACCAAGTCTCTTTCATTAGTAGGAAAATTTAAAATCTGCCAAAAATTACTATGACTACCCATGTGTACTACTCATCATGTTGGGTGCCCTCTAAAAAATCTTACTCAAAGTTGGAGAAATTGATCAAATATTTACATTGGGCCACTTCCCCTTATGGTAAATTATTCCTTAGGGTGTTATTGGAATATTACCACCTCACCTGTAATGTCGAAGGGATGGGACTCATTCACATATCTTAGCAAGGAACTACCTTATGTGCCAAATGGATTATGTAGGAAACTGTGGGTAAGGAAGCTTGGAAGGTTTTGTTTAGACACTATATCTCCTTAGGCTTGCCTAAGGGAAAGAAATTTTACAATCTAGGATATATTTTACAAGTGATCTCGCTCTTGGCTATCATTAGAGGAGGTGAAATCCAAATTTTGGCTAGCTAATATGGATCAAGAATCCTACTAGGAGATTTTTAATGTTGTGATAGCCTCCATGCCCGACAAAATCTTAGTCCACTCTACTCAAACATGGAATAAGTACTAGAAGTGGTATGTAGAGACCCATTTTCATAATTACACTCCTTGACTTGGATATGGATGGATCACCCCCCATTCACCCATGGTGGACAAGCTTAATTCCCATTGGTAGCTAGACTCATCTATTACTATGTGGAGTTTTTGCTTCAACACTATCTAGGGTGTTTATGTGGAACCCAAACTTGTTCATTTTTCTTGGTGTATACTATAACAAGGCTTACCCATTGGAAAAACACTCATCTAGCTAAGAGTCTACCTACCTTCATGCCTTTTTTATTGTCACCCTAAGATGCTTCCTCATCTTTTTTGGTACTATTTCAAATCTTAAAGGGTCTAGGCTTGGATCCATGATCTCTTCACACCTTTCCAGCCCAAAATTTTTCATTGGCAACACATCCTCCTTGGAGATAAACCCATTATACCCTTCAAATACTCACAAGTCTGGCATAGTTTGAAAGTGGATATTCTCTTTTGGATGTAGAAAGAAATAAATAATTCTATGTTTAATAATGCATCTATTGATTGTAATATTTTTGCTATATATAAGTCTTCTATCATCTCTAATGGTCTTTTACAAATTTAAGTCTAAGCCAATAAAGTGGATATGGAACTTGGGCATCTTCAAAATCTCCTCTCCCATTGGGGAGATGCTCCTTATACAATGGCTTAGGTTCTACCATGTCCACCCAAGGCTCCCAAGATAGAGGATAGAGTGGCTCTACCACCTTGTGGTGGGCATCATCATAGTTATTTCTTATACTGAAATCACAATAGCACCCCATATCATCACATGACCCCTCCTTGGTAGTAGTGAGGGTGATATCCACTACCTCCTTCCCCAGTTAGGTATAATGGTTGGGATGATCCTCCTCTTTTGTGCCTGGATACTTAGGGGTACCACCTGAAGGCTAATTAGATGTTCTAAACAATCTCCCCAAGCTTTTTTTGGTCATTTTTCCCACTCAAACATAAGAAGAATATGATGATAGGGACATAACTCAAGCTACTAGCCAGGAGCGTACTCCAAATGGAAATGACTTGCCAAGCTCAAGATGGTGTCTAGATGATATATATATATATATATATATATATATATATATATATATATATATATATATATATATATATATATATATATATTTTGTCATTACTCTTGCTACTTAATGTTCTATTTTATTATATAAGTTATTCATATGCTTTTCCTAGTTGTTAGTGATACTTTTGTTTCTGGTTCTTAAGCTTTGCCTAGTGTGACTACATGGCGTGCTCTCATACCACCTATATTTCTTTGTGAATTATTTGCATATTTATGTTTAGTTAATATATGGATATATTCATCAAAATTGATATATAGGAAAACCATTTAGATTATTGTATTAATCTTTATCACATACAAAACCATTCTCAATTACAATTGGGTGCTATTTATAATTACTTTGTAAAGAGTTTTATCTTTATATTCTAACCTTTTACTATGTCAAAAATAAATTAATATTCACATTCGAAGATCAAATACTATTCTATCAAATGTTGAATACATACTAAATGTTACAAAAAACATAAATTAGATCAATTCACACATGTATTCATCAACTATACTTTGAAAATTTATCAACCCCTAGTCTTCATATAATAGAGATTTGACCCCTCTTCAAATTATTGGTATGTACCCAACACTCATCACAATAAGGTGTTGAGGTATATCACAAATCCAACTGTTAACTCATTTTAACTTCTTCACATTCATCTATCTCATGTGTTATAAAACTAGGGTTTCCAAATTCAAAAAGGGATATATAGGATTATGGACACTTCTGAGGGTTGAAAATTTGCACGTGAATCTAATTATAGTTTACACAAGTGACTGCAACTTTAGTTTTATATTTTATCTAAAGAACAAAATTACTAATAAGGATAAAAATTATTCCATTATTGTCCTTGTTTTTTTATTTTGTCCAGTTTTTTAGCTTTAGCTTCTAGTTATTTTCTAATTTTTATTCAATTTTCCTATTCTTTAACTCTATCAATCAATACATTTACCAAACCCATAAAAAATAATTAAATATATATTTTTCATGGTTTACCCTTATTTGTATTCATTCTATTTCATTAATTTTAATTGTTTGATTTTAGTTTCTTATTTGTAAATGTATTTACTATTAGAGAATGTCATGGATCTGTTGAATCAAATATTTCATCGGTGATAAATGTGAGACATGAATTGCATAAAGGCAAGCCTAATAACACACATACAAAACTTCAAGTTATGAAGAACAATGATTTAAAATGTAAAAGATGTAAAATGGCTCTAGCTCAATATGATCAAATAGAATAATGTGAGTGATGTACATATAGGCGGTGAATATGTAACCTCTTCCAAGAATAAAGGAAACAACCTCCTACATTAAAGTAAACCTCCACCTATAATAGTTTTAACTTTCATACCCAAAATAGATAGTCAATAGACAACTGGTCAAGGGTAGTAACTACCACTAGCTAAAATAGTGTGGTCAGGTGTACACCTAAGTAAGCATATCTAATAAGTGTAGGAAAAATCCAAGCAAGGTGGAATATCCTAAGTATAATAATACAAATAAAATGAGAAAAATAAATCATAAATTAACACACCCCCATAAGCACAACTTAGGTGGGTGAAAATAAAAATGGGTCTCAATAACTAGGACATATGAGGTAACCATGTACAATGAAACTCTCAAAAAGTGGAGTAAAAAGACAAAACCTAGGGGGAAAAATTAACCCCCCTCCTAAAAAAGAGACAAAAAAGATAATGTATCACTAGAAATCCCCACTTGAAGCTACAACTTCCTATAGCCACCCTGTATCCTACAAAGCAGCCTCCTGAAGTGACTGTGGAGTAGAAGTAGATCTAGTGGAAAGTGGATTGCCATGAAAAGGTTAATAAATCTACTAAGTATCTAATGGATATCTAACCAAGGTGTGTTTCCCATATAATTAATTATGCTCCTCATTCAAAGTATAAATGGAAACTACTTCATGAAGTGATGGTGTATTTGAAGTAGACATGGAGTGTGGAAGGCCATGTAAATATGTAGAAGACTTCCTAATGTTTGATGTGTCTTGAATCAAAGATATTTATTCCTAAAATATCTATGGTGGAATACAAGTAGGTGGATACATAAATAAATCCTTGATACATGAAATGTTTCAAGGAGATGGTGGAAGTGGGTCCCCATCACTACGGTAGTCATATATGGTAGAAGAGAAGTCATCAACATCGAAAATGTACTCAGAATCTAAAGTGTCATAAAATGTAGCTGAATCTAATGAAGAATTTGAAAGAAGGACAAAGTGAGAGAAGGAATGTATCCAAGTTTCATGATCAACTAATCCCATTGCAGTGATATTATCACTATTCAACTCTCTGACATACACTAAATCTGGAGTGAACTCAACTCACATGCCCTGACCAAGGTGGTTAATATGATAGAGTAATAGGATATTATTTAATAGTGAGGGATTACTTAGAACATTATTAAATGTTTCATCACTCAAGTTAATAAACCCTATCCCAAAAACATTTGTATAAGCATTACCACCTAGTTGAATTGAAGACATGTCACATGCCTCCAAAGAAGTAAACTTTAGATGTGAAGAAGCCATATGATTTGATGCTCCAAAGTCAAAAACCCATATAGGATTTGTAGGTACCACTAAAACTAGAGATCACTCCTTTGTTTTCTATTTTCTTGATTCTTTCCCTTTAATTTTTCCATTGTCATTTTTCTTGGATTTGTGGTTTGATGAATGTGGTTTGATAGACATAGGAACACCTATGTTGTTCTTCTCAAGAAGATTCGTAAGGTGATCAATCTACTTTTTAAAACACTTTCCTTCATCATTTTTTCATGTGTAATACCCACATTCAACCCTCTACTTTTTGGATTTAACACTAGAATAGGAAGTGTCAAACTTTGGTTTGGTGGTGGGTTGATCCTTATTGTTCTCATGATCCTTGGTGTTTTGTTTCTTCTCTTTTGAGATGTTTTTGATTTCATGTCCTTCAAGTAGAACATATGGTTTAGTGGACTTTATTGTACCCATTTGAATTATTTTATCTTGGTCCCAAGTCAAGTCATTAAAAAAATCATCAAAGGATGGCATAGTCCATGAAGTACCAAGTGCTCTCTTGGTTGTATGGAAGGTGGAGATGAAAATAGAATAGTTAGGTCCAAGTTTTACAAGGACGGAAAAGATGAGATATTAATCCTTCCTATCAATTTTACATTATTTTAGTTTCAATCTCAATGATTTAAACATGGTAAAGTAATATTGAAGTGTGTCAAAATTTCTAGGGATAAGACTAATCATCTCATTTTCTAGTTCATGCCCTCTCATCTCATCCAGGTTCACAAAAGGTTTCTCCATGGTATCCCATACTTTCTTAGGTGTTTTGGTTGATTCAATGTGAAAGTGCAGATCTAGTAACATAGAAATACATATAAAACCAAATGTTTCTTCACATTTACCAAGCCATTTTTCCTTATTTGTAGTAGGTTCCATTTTCATATCAAATTATGTAAAATTGATTCATATATAAGAAATTATTTATTAAAAAAAAATAGTAGAAAGACAATCATAACATCAATAATAACCTATTTTATTTACTATATTATAATACTACTATTATATAATCAATATGAATTATAAAAAAGTAAGAACTAGCCATAATATATTTCACAACTTTAAACTCTTTTTGCATAATATTAACACTAATTATTTTATTTTGGATTAAATCATTATTATATTATTAACATATATGTTTAAAATAATATTTATGTTTTTAACATGTAGATCTGTGTGATTAATTTTTATTAAAAATAATTAATCATTTTCCAAGGATTTCAAAAATTCAAAATATTGGAAAAGATTAATATTGTTTAGTATTTCATTTATAGAATTACTATTGAATACAAATAATTAACTTTATTCAATTTATTATTAAAGACTAGTATACTTTTATAATTTAGATTCATTCAACTATCTAAAACTAATTTTAAATTATATATATAAATAGACTTTAATCTTAAAACATTTTTTCCAAATATTTTTTCCTTTGTACATATCAATTGTTACTAATACTCTTGAAAAAGGTCTCTCAATTTTTTTATTTTTTTATTTTTATTTTTATTTTATTTTTTAATGTTGTATACTATCATATTATTATATTTGTCATAATAGGCTAGTAGGTGATCTTATAGTAGAGTGAGCACACAAGTATTCGGAAATAAAGATGACCCTGATCATATTTAGAAATGAACAAGAAGATGTACAATAAGTAATTGATATATTAAACTACCTTTCTTACCAAATATCTGCCTTGCTCAACTCAATTATAATATCTCGGTTAAAAGGAATATACAAAAGGATTAGGGGGAGTTAAATCATATGAGAAATCATGTGGAATTGAGTGTAACTCATTATGGAACTCATAGGAGAACTCACAGTGGAACTCAACCCCTCACCCACTTAACCTCTTATCACACCTAAATAAGTTGAAGCTACATGTGTAGGGATTATTCATTTAATAAGTACATAGAATAATTAATATCCTACACCAACACCCCCCTTAAGCGTAGCTTAGGTGGATAGAAAATAAAAGATGGATTCTGGCAACAAGCCTAGATGAGGTACCCACACACAATGCAAATCTTATTATGTGGAGTAAAAGGGGAAAACCTAGTGATAAAAACCTCCCATCTAAAAGAAGGATAAAGAAAAGAAGGTAGGACTAGAAGGCCCCAATCCAATACCTTCCCTTAAGCATAGCTTAGGTGGGATATAAAATTTAGTCCTATAAATGATGCTTGATAAGGTACCCAAGTACATAGAGATGATCTTAGTATCCTACAGAATATGAAGGATGTGTGCTTCTATAAGGAAGAGAAAGAATGTATGTGCAAAATGTAACATGACGAATGTTATAGTAGGTCCCTCTATAATAAATCTTGACTCTTGTTTTTATAATAAAGAAACCATGAGCTATCAAACTATTGAATTCACACTCAAGGGGAATGTGTTTAGGAATCAAGATGTATACCTCTAATAAATGGTCAAATGTCTCCCTACTAATTATCAAATGTGCCAAAATCTAACCAAGTATCATAGGACTAACTATAGAAGATGGTAATGAAGAAGCATGCAATGAAGGGGAGAGAACATCTAGACAAGAATATAGGCATAGAACATTTGCTAAAAGAATGCCCATGGGAAGAGGAGAGCAAGGTTTAAGAACCATTGAAACTGAAGACTAGTATATAAATGAAGCACTTATATTTACAAGATGAATGCCCATAGGAACATATGATTCATTGATACTCTCAATATTTATATTCTCACTAAAATTAGTAAAGTACTCTAAAATGCAATTCTATGAAGGCTCTGAAATATAAATAATATGCACATAAATGGAAGTAAAATCTATAATGAGACAACTAAGGTCTGACAAAATCTCATCCCATAGTGGGGGCTTGACAGAAGGAAGAGCACTGTCCACCATGGATGTATCATCAAAAGAAATAAAAGCATGAGGAGAGAGTACAACAATCTTATAAGAGACAATAAGAAGTAGAGGAGGAAGTGTGACATAAATCTTAGCAAGATCAATGAAAAGACTCTATAGTATGCTCTAAACAATGCATGGAGACTTTGTATATTCCAAATGGAAATGAAGATCTAAGGAAACATGTACTAACATAGTGGAAAAACATTTTCACAAGTATTATCCTACTTCTCGAGCCAAATAGGATTAGTGAGTACAGGAATATGTCCATATAAAAATGGAATGTGATTTTTATGTGTGATCAAGTGTTTTATGTAATCACACGACAAAGCATAATTATCTTTCCAAATAAGGATCACTGGAGATGAAAAAACTCTCCTCATCTAGAGTCTCTCAAATAGGGTCGACATGACCAAGAGAAGACACTAGGGAAATGCACAGCTACACAAAATACTATCTAATGAACTCTTGAATCATGCTCATGAAAGGGACATCAAGCACAACCAAGAATGTGTCCAACTAAGCAATCATTGGTGGATTAAGGGAAAATAATGGTACACACTCTAGATATAGACTCTGGATTGGACAAAAAATGAGTCCATACAGATGAGAGCAATCAATGCATGAAGTATGTTGTAAAAAGTAATAAGGCCCATAACCCCCCTAAATATAGCACTTTATAACTTAAGTGTGTTTTGTAAAAAAAACTAGACCAATGGAAAGAGGATGAAAAAATATACACTTTTGGAAAAAGTGGTACTCAATTTTGAGTTACCAGTCAAAAGTTAAAGCAAAATATATTTTCCATCATTAATGGCCTATTTAATTAAATTACACTTAAAATTTTAAATGATGATAGGTTTAAACACAAATCATACAGTGTAACCTCTCATTGGAATCAACAAAAAAACCTAGACCTCCTCACGTCAACAAAAGTCAAAAATACATGGCCTAGTTACCTCTACATTCATTTTTTTGAAAAAGCTTCTTTAAAAGGTGTTTTAATTAGAAAAATTAAAAATATATTTAAATAGAATTAAAAACAAGATTTTCTTTTTAATTATTTTTGGACAATTTAGGTTTTGACTTTATGAATTAGAAACTAGAATGAAGAGAGCTAATGCCGCCATTATTCATGCAAGGAGTGGGTGACCAAATATTTGAGTTGTATGGTGTTGTTATCCATACACAAATTTGCATTGCATGTATAATTATTTAACAGGTTGGAGGTGGTTGTTGAAGGATCAAAACACTACCATATGTATGCACGAATAGTGGTTTTAGCAGGAAGTGGGGGTTCAATCTACAATCATCTTTCTCAATCCAGAAGCTAAGAGTATGAGTCAATCAAGAGATTGTTAGATGTTATGATTGAAGATTCAACACAGATCTAATAAAACACTACCAACTCAAGGTAAAGTGTCATGGTGCAAACCACACATGGTGAATTAGTAGGAGATCATCGTGGGAGGCACCAAGATGGAAAAGAGAATGGCAATGAACATGGCAAGGCAAGGACTGAGGTCTTTTAATGTAGGAGGCAACTGGTGAAAGTGTTAAGTAGTTTATGAATGGTGGATGCACAACAATAGTCTAAGACTAGGTGAATGTTAGAGAGAAACCTTCATCGTCAATAGTAGTTTCTCAACAATAGGCATGGCTGCAAATGTCTCTACAAATGAAACCCCCACTGCTAGTATAATAATAGTAGTAATAGCTTTGGACATGGTTCAAGGTAAGAAGGATGACTGCAGGCATGGGGATAGCTTAGTAGTTGTATTTGAATGGACAACAGTTATAGATTCATGATGATTAACACTATACACTTTTTATATTCCAGTTTAGAAAACACATGAGGCTTGAAGATGCAGGCTATATGAAGGATAGATGGCTATGAATGGAGAATATGCCTTTGTACACCAAGCCATGGAAAGCACCCACCAGGTTATAGACCCAAAGCACAGGGCATAGATAGAAACACAACTTAGCTATTTGATAACCAGATCATCCACTATGATCTTACACTGGAATACATACTTTTAGATCCTAAGTATTTGCGAAGTGTCTAGTTCTCCACTAAATCAGATGTTTACAACATGGGAGTCATCATTTTTTAGCTTCTTACAGGCCAACCAGTGTTGGGATTGGTTAATGCGATGAGAAGTTAGAATCAAAAATGGAATCTCATGTCTAGTAGGTAGAGATAAAAAGGAATGCCCTCCTTGAAGGATAGAAATGGCTTTGTTTTAAACAATGCTCCAAAAAAAATATGCTTATATCTTATACACCATAACACAAACCATGCAAAAAGCACTACAAGTAATACCCAATTTCTTCTTTAATAAATTCAAGAGAATACAAGAAAAAAAGAAATCAAACAGATAATCTTGATGTTGTTTACTAGAGCCTAATGCTCTGATACCAGAACCTAAAGTTCTGATACTATGTCAAAATAGGTCGGTAGGGGATCTTCTAGTAGAGTGAGCACACAAGTATTTTTCAAATAAAGATGATTGACCCTAATCGTATTCAGAAATGAACAAGAAGATGTGTAACCATTAACTAATATATTAAACTACTTTGCTTACCAAATATCTATCCTACTCAGCTCAATTACAATAGTTTGGTGAAGAGGAATATAAAGGAGTAGGTGGAGTTAACTCACAAAAGAAATCATGTGGGACTGAGTGTAACTCATTATAGAACTCATAAGAGAATTCACAGTAGCACTCAATTGAACTCTAAATGAAACTTAAAGTAGAACTCACCCTCCTATCACATTTAAGTAAAATAAAACTAAATAAATAAAGATTATCTATTTAATAAGTAAATGAAATAATTAATATCTTACACCAACAATATTTCATGTATAAAATAATTTTTATATGAATAAAATTTTACTAAGTTATATAAAAATTTTAAATATATAACTATTCGTAAAACATAACACCATAAAATTTCATTCATATAAAAACCAAACTTTAAAATACTAATTTTTATTAGCAATGGAACTAGCACAACTCTCAATGTCCACAATCAATACTTGACAAAGCATACTAGTCAACTTTGTAATACAAACTGGCACAAAATACCTCTTTTTAATATTGAGATATTTTATAGTCAAAGAGAACAATTTTACAATGGATGATTTCATTAATAAAGTCCACATGAAATTAATATGTAAAAAAAGATGTTAATAACGCCTCCATCAAAACTGTACTATGTGTTCTATTTCTGATCTCAGGGTTTTCTAATAAATAAGGTACGCAATTAATTGTTTATTTTTAACATGAAACCCTATCGGGACGATAGTATATATTAATGTTCAAGGGAAAAAATCTTTCAATATATGAATTTTATACTTAAAAATAAATATAATATAATATTTTTATTATAAATTATTATATTTAAGAATAAATATTAAACTTAACATGTATAATTAATTTTGAAAAATTTAATTATGAGAAAGAATACTTTATTTTTATTTACTGCATACATCCATAAAAAAATAGTCTATATTTATATTTTCCCCTGATTTTTTTTTTGTGGAGAACCTTACATCTGAGAAGGTGAAGTTTTTAATATTGCAATTGATATAGTACGTATATTTGCTAATCTCTACATAATATCATAAGAAAAATCAAATATGAAATATATATGTATTGAAACTTTACAGATAGCGCAGTTCATTTTAATAAACAATACAGGCTTTAAATGCATTAAATTCTCGAAACCTTTCAGCAATTACTTAATTACTCTTTGGAGATGCCAAATAATCTGCAAAAGCTCGAAGGCCGTTGAAAGACGATCTACCTTCAATTACAGCCTCTCTTGCAGTTTTACTACGTTCTGCGGCAGTTTGTCTCATTTGATTTCCTTCTTCACCTTGTATTATTGTCATGGCGGCTTTTGCTATCTCTTTTCTATCCACAATTCCATCCTCAGATGTGCAGTTGAGACTCAATCTCACCTTCCACTGTTCCACTATGAGCTTTCTGTTTGTGTACTGATCCGACCACTGCGGAAATGATAGCACAGGCACGCCCAGGCTCACGCTTTCCAGCGTTGAATTCCATCCGCAATGGCTCATGAATCCTCCTACTGACGGATGACTTAACACCAATACCTGTGGAGACCACGGTATTACTAATATTTTATCCTTTCCAGCCTGTTCCAAAAATTCACGAGGTAAAACATTCGAGGAATTAGTAGACTGAACGAGATCCATCCGCACCACCCACAGAATATATTGCCCACTCTGTAAGAAGCCCATGGCGATCTCCTCCAGCTGGGCTTTTTGCATATGAATGAGGCTCCCAAAGGAGACATATAGAACTGAACAGTTGGGCTTCGAATCCAGCCATGGAATGCAAGTTTTGGACTCTTCAAATAGGCTTGAAAGTACTGCGGCGTCGTCGTCGTCTTTCAGATAAGCAGATGGAAGCAAAGGACCCACTGAAATAATCGGAGATTTGCTACGTGTGGAATCAGTCGCTTCTGCTTCTAATTCGTAAATGGTGTTTCTCAGAATCCAATCTGGTTCGCCCAGTAATTTGAACTGGCGAAATATGAGCTGCAGGACAATATCGGAGTCGTCGCCTTTCTGGATGAAGGAGGGAAGATCCTGAGAATGCAACGTAGGAAGCCCTGATATGTACTCAATTTTATCTGTATTCAAAACAGCCATCATAGCAAAAAATAACACGTTATATACAGATTGTTTAACAGTTATTTCAACATCCTGTTAAAATATAACAAACCTGACTTCTTAGGCGGGTAATGACCGTTGGAAATGAGCTGAGGTAGCTGCGTGTATAAAACGTAAACAGCAACAGATTGAGTCCAGAAAAACACCCACGGCAGGCGAAATTTCTTGGCAACATCGAAAGTCCACGGCAGAAATGAATCAGCAATTATACATGTAACTGGAGCGTCGCTCTTCTGAAGATCTGTTATTAACTCAGTGAGAGCGTCTCCCATGGCGTCCACAGAACGTACGAAATGATCAAAGTTTGCAGAGCGATCGTAATCCGGAGGCAGCCCGTCTGATATCTGTTCGAAACGGATGTTTGACGGAAGAGTGGATGCTTTGGTCATTCGAGCATGGCTGTCGTGTGTGTTAACAAAGGTGATGATGACATTGCTGGCCGCGACAAGCTTCTGAGCGAGCACCATCATGGGTGCAATGTGACCCTGCGCAGGAAAAGGAATAATCATAGCATGCCCATTCCCATGCCCTGCCATTGCTGAGGATTAATTCCAAAAGAACTCCACAGTCACGGTTTTGAAACTAAACCCTCTCCGCAATTAAAAGGAAATGGAAAAGAGCGGTAGTTGCAATTTGCACCAAGACTTGCAGTTGAGATTTGAATGTAAGGTTGACACATTATAATTGCTTTTACCACCGGGAATTGACATGATTGAAAAAGGTGAAATACATAATAAACGTTGTATGTAAGGTTGTCAGATGGGCTGAAAAAGTTAGAAGGCCAACCCAAGCCTGTCAATATGCCCCCGTTGAAAGTACGTAATAAACGTTGTATGTGCCGAAAAGTAAAATGTTTGTCTATTATCAATAAATAGATTTGCTTTTTTAATTAGATCATTCATAATGTGCAAAAATTACTTAACAATTATAAAATAATTTCAAAAGGTTAAAAGATATATAAAAGATAGTTTTATTAACATACAAGTCAATATTAAATGATTGTAAAAAGGAAGAATGCTTAATAAAATTATATTCGTCAAAAATAAAAAAGATTTATTTTAACATTTGGATCATAAAGTTACACTCTAGATATGTTTACAGTGCAATTACATGCTTTAGATAAATATAATATAATGGTAAGAAATCTAAGGAAGGAGAAATCTATAACAATATCTAAAACATAAAAATATTCTTTAATAAAATAAATAAATTTATAAAAAATCAAAAGATGTTAAATAAATACAATAATTATTAAAAGTTAATAAATATATTACAAATATTAAACTTAAAATATAATAAATAAATACACAAATATCTTTAAAACATGTTAAAAGAAAATATAAATTTTAATATATATATATATATATATATATATATATATATATATATATATATATATATATATAATTTTTTTAAAAAAATTAATTATTTATATTTTAATTGATAATTATTTTTAATATATTATTACCCGTACCAAAATAGTGGATATCATAAATAGTGATCGTGATAAATAGATTCGAAAAGTTATTGAATGTGCATTCAAAAATATTCTCTCATAAGACTACCTAAAACAATGTTTAAATAAAGCTAACTGCCCTTTCACTAAACCATGTGCAATCTTTGGCCACTTGTAATTATGATGATAGGAATATTCACGTTTTCGACAGATTTTGTAGGTTCACTCTTTTGGTACGTCTCCCATTACAACTATCATATTTAGATGTGTGATTTTTTACTTCTTTAATTAAAAATGATGAGCACATTAGCCCTTCAAACATGGAATTATCTTCATTATTGCACTCATCAATTACGACGAAAAATCCAAGTCATCACTATATATATATATATAATTTTATTAAAAAAATTAATTATTTATATTTTAATTGATAATTATTTTTAATATATTATTACCCGTACCAAAATAGTGGATATCATAAATAGTGACCGTGATAAATAGATTCGAAAAGTTATTGAATGTGCATTCAAAAATATTCTCTCATAAGACTACCTAGAACAATGTTTAAATAAAGCTAACTGCCCTTTCACTAAACCATGTGCAATCTTTGGCCACTTGTAATTATGATGATAGGAATATTCACGTTTTCGACAGATTTTGTAGGTTCACTCTTTTGGTACGTCTCCCATTACAACTATCATATTTAGATGTGTGATTTTTTACTTGTTTAATTAAAAATGATGAGCACATTAGCCCTTCAAACATGGAATTATCTTCATTGTTGCACTCATCAATTACGACGAAAAATCCAAGTCATCACTTAAGGTAAATGAATTATAGAGCATTTGATTATAATAATTCTTCTTAACATATTTTTTATAAGGAAGAGGAAAAGCTATGGCTTTTGTGCCATATGTGCTAATTATTGGAAAGGATATGCATTAGAAAGAAAAGGACAATTGCTATTAATGCAAGTAAACCTTTCGAGTGTCGAATCATTAACAAATTTTCATTAAAGGAAATAGACAAGCCTACACATAGTTTCAATATAGTGATAAGTGAAGGGGTGTTTAGTACAAGGAGTTTTAGTAGATAAGATTACTAACGGAGTAAAATTTCAAGCAAGAATTAATGAGTGATTTTGTTAGACTTACACTTAAGAATTACTTCCATTGTTACAAGTGTAGCATGATAATTTGGTAAACCTATTTAGATACCACAAGAACCATAATAAACAGAGATTTTTAAAAACTAGTCATAAAAAGATAGAAGAATTAACTATTTATGATATATAGAATTAGGGGTTTAGTTTTAATTTGTTTTTTTTTTTATTTTTATTTTTTTTAAAAAGTAAAATGGTTTTTTTATTTTAAAGTAAAATGTTTTTTTCTTAAAAGTTGGAGTACCAATGTTTGAATACATCTTTAATAAAAATTTGGATGACATGTTATCATTCCACTATTAACGTATTTATTTATTCAATTTTTCCTCATCACAAATAAAATTTTTTGAAAGGTAGTTTTAGAGTTGTGTGTGTGTGTGTGTGTGTGTGTGTTTTGGGTTATAAGTTTCATTATGATGGCCCTAGGTTATAGTGCACTACAAAGCTCCCTTGGCTCGGTAAAATGAAAATAATAGAGCAATTGAAAGATTTGATTTGATTTTCAGATTTTTATGTCCTTTTTGGTTGTACATAAATGTTGTTGAGTATTGAAAAAAGTTATTTTATTATGTAAGAATTTTAGTTAAAATATTGAGATGTTTGAAGAGTGTTTTTTTTAATTATATATTTAATTATTATGTTTATAATAAATTTTATATTAATAAATATTTATAAATTAAAATTTCTAATTTTTCCAATTTTAAATATTAAAATTGGTATTTAAGGTTAATGTAATATGTTTGTGAACATATTTTATGTACATTTAAATATGTTCAATTTTATATAGTTTCAAACTTTTCTTCATCCATTTTTATATGATTGAACTTTTATTTTAAGATAATTCTAATACTAAATGTTCTTATTCCTCATTCCAATCAGTCTAGATTCATTTCTTGATTGATGCGTAGTTCCAATTTGATTATCTTTGCTCCTCAAAAAAAATTGTTTTTTAGGTCAATTCCATAAGTTAGTCATGTATGAAGCCATTAATTTTAACCTCCCACCAATTAAATATTATTTTTTATCAATTAAAAGTCATCCGAATGGCTCATTCCACACATTTGGCAAGCCCAATTCAAGTAAATCTTAAAAGGAACACTATAAAAGCACATTTTCAACATGTTTGTTCTATTGATGATGATTAAGAGGCTTATATCATTGTAATCACTAAAATTTATAATGGCACTTTGAGAAGGAAAGCACCTATTCTTCTCAATTATAATTTTTTAGAGCCCAAAAAGCCATGAGTTAGGTCTAAATATAACATCAAGGTCACAAGTCATTTGTTGAAGCACACAATCATGCTGGAATTGCACTAACATATAAAATTTTGCTAATATTGTTCAAACACAACATTAGCATGGGAAAACTATATAGATTTTGATCCATATTTAGAGTGTTGGTATGTAGGCAATGCTTAATACATGGGTTGTTTAGGTCAATCACAACCCTCGTCCCTTATCCGTTGTCCCCATTTTAAAGTATTTGTTCCCTCTTTTCATCAAGTTGGAGTTTCAAGTGAGGAATAAAGAATACAAGGATTCTAAAATTGAATAAAAAACATTTGAATAGATACACAAGACCTATAGGTGATGTCACATATATCATA